>JAWWES010000133.1:69017260-69079428 GCA_035583135.1 Lophotriccus pileatus
TGTACTCTGGGTGGCTTGTGCTTCTAATTCATCCACCAGTATATTTTTACAAGTGTTCTTACAGATGTTAATTCTTTCTTCCGAAATTAGTATTAAATTAGTATTGATTAGGAGGAAATGGGATACCCTATGGAAGCAGCGTGCAGATTGCTGCCATGCAGATAAATCATCTCTCCTCCATGGGCTACTAATGAAAAAATTAAGTCAAATTTCTATAAGGTAGTCCACAACTGTTAGTGCTCTCAAGCTTTGTTGGTATCATTTGGATTGAAGGAAAACCGAGGAGGGTCTGGATTTGAGGCAACTCACTGAAATTCCCTACTCTGCCACATATTTCCTGGATGACCTTGGCAGATTAAACACCTTTGGTCTCATCTGTACAGTGTAGTGGGAGCAGCCTTGGCCAGCTGTGCAGTAACACAGCTCATACAGCCACCTTCTGTCTTATTAATATTACCTGGAGTATTTTGTTGCTCTACACACACTCTCAGTACCTTGTTTTCTCAGGATGGAGATGAAATTTTCAGAAATCAGGATTTGGGGGCCTACCCAATTATTAAAAATTGAACTTACCTATAGAAAGAAAAGTATCACAGTGGTTCAGTGAACAGTAATTAAAATTAAATTTTTACACCCTGAAGTGTCCTTTCTGATGCCCAACTCCCACTCCAGAGAGACAGAAGAATTATGTCGGCTTACACCAATAGGCTCCACTTGGAAACATCAGATTCCCTACAAATCTTCCCTACAAAGCCTTCAGTGGCCCTACCGTCCATTAAGTGGGCAATGGAACTTAACCCTGAGGTTTCTCTTTTAACTTTAGGAACTTAAGCCTGCTGCTGAGAGAAACCCTTTAAAAAGACAGCATCATATTTGCCAGCTACACTTAGACAGACACAGGATAACTTAATTGGAATTAAACATCTGTTTAGGCAACTGAGCCTCATGACAGCTTTATGAAATTCAGTAGCAGGATTCATCTTGCTGTTTGAAATGCCTGAATACAGAAATCATGTGTGGGAGCAGTATGTGGGATGGGTGATTGCTACACACAGCGTATCCTGGTAGTACCCTCAGAGGGGGTGAGGGAGCTCTGCAGATCACCCTGAAGCAGATTCCTCCATTCATTCAGACAGATGAGTCTCCCTCTACATGTCAGTGGGTAAATCATGCAAGGGCTCAATAACACTGCACAAACATCAGCTGCTGCCATCATCCAAGGTTTCCTAGAGTTCCTGAGGTGTTTTCTCAGGCTGGTAGTTGTGATGATACGGAACATTGTTAATGAAAACAACTTCATTGTCTTCAGAAATAATGTTCTGTTGGAGACCTGGTGAAGCAGAAAAAATGGAATTTTTATTTCTTCGTTACACTTTCATCCATATGGGTATGTATAGAAACAGTGGTTATCAAAGTTGATGGGACCAGAGCTTAGCTCCAATGGCTTCAGCTAAAAATCTACTTTATACCAAGAAAACATAGAAAAACATGATAGTCTCTTTTTTCTCTCAAAAAAAAGTGAAACTCGGTGGAAATGAAAGAGACTAAAATACACCTTATATTTAGAATTTTTAAGACTATACTGAAGTTACAGGTAACACCTGGTTACAATGCAAAGGGCTACACACAAAAGTGTATGGACATTAAAACAAGAAGCAGGGTTACAGGTGGATCTCTGTTCCCCCTGGGCCTCCCTGGGTGCCGGGGCACGGCTGCCTCCCCATGGGCTGCTCCTCGGGCTGCCGGGGAACCTCAGCTCCCATTCCTGGAGCACCTCCTGCCCCTCCTGCTGCTCCGACCTGGGCTCTGCAGGGCTGCTCCTCTCACACCTTCTCACTCCTTTCCCCAGCTGCAGTTGCTGTTGCCTTGTTTTTATCTCTTACACACGTTGCCCCAGAGGTGCCACCATCTCCGATGGGCTCAGCCTTGCCCAGCAGTGGGTCTGTCCTGGAGCCAGCTGGAATTGGCTCCATGGACATGGGGGAAGCTTCCAGAAGCTCCGCCCAGAAGTCACCCCTGTAGCCCCCCCACTACCAAAACCTTGCCGTGCAAACCCACTACACCCATTCTGCCCCACATGCTCAAAACAAACATGCTGGGTGTGTCAGCTGCAAAAGCTGTTACTGCTTGGGAATAACCAGTTCAGGAGCCCCTCAGGAGCCCATCTGCTAATCTGCTCCACTGCACACACACCTAACTTCCAGTTTCCTGTCCTAAATAAGAAATTCTTCCCTGTGAGGGTAGGGAGGCTCTGGCACAGGTTGCCCAGAGAAGCTGTGGCTGCCCCTGGATCCCTGGAAGTGTCCAAGGCCAGGCTGGACGGGGCTTGGAGCAACCTGGAATAGTGGAAGGTGTCCCTGCCCATGGCAGGGGTTGGGATGAGATGGTCTTTAAGGCCCCTTCTAACCCAAACCATTCTATGATTCTATGATGCTACTGCCCAGTCCCTCACTGCAGCTGCAAATTCTAGTGATAAAAACTTAACCAGAAAAACTTTTAGCAATAACTACAAGATCTACACTCCATCCAAATTAATTTCCCTTGTCATTTGATCGGTGTTTTGCTTGAGGAAACAGGTTTCGTAGAATTTCTTTTTAAAATGCTGTTCAAAGCACCATATCACAGAGCTGTGTGAGATGTCATCCACAGTATTTTATCTTTGCATGTGATAAGGCACATTTCCAACTGCTGCATCATATCCCTGTGTGGGGTATATTTTATAGCATTTCATCACACCATTCAACGTACATGTTTTAAGGTCATTTATGTAACATTTCATACAACACAAAGCATAGCCTTTTAGCAGCAGGCAAACTCTTTGGGGGAAATATTTCAGAGTGAAAGCTTGAACACATGTGAAAGTACAGAAATACATCAGAGCACAAATGAGGAAGGAATCTGAAGAACGCCACTAACCCCTCTGCTGCTGACAGCATTTATTTCACACATTTTTCCACAGGAAAGATGAAGTACAATAAAATTCCTTGGCTGTTTTTCCAGCACACAATCATTAGGGTTGGAAAAGACTTCCAAGATCATCAAATAGGCGAGCTATGTCCTGGTAGGATCTCACAATGGACCATTTTGGTAACTGGCAGCCAAAGTAACTTTTAGTCATCTCTCCAGATTCCTAAAAAAACAAGATAGTTCTTTGGTCCCACTGGTCAGGGATTTGCTCTGCCACCATAAGAAAGGTCTAGAAAGCTTTACTTTTCTCCTGCAGGTCCCAGCTGCAATTGCCCCAGAAGGCCAATTTAACTTGCAGCATGTAAAACACCTTCTCAGCTTCTTTCTGCCCAATTCCTAGTGGAAAACAAACAAGCAAACCAAAACAACCAAAAAGCTGTAAAAGAAGCATTTCAAAACAGACGGAGAAAAAATGTTCACATTTTTGTTCCTCGATTTTCTTGATAATCTTTCCCATCTGAAGCACAACATCTCTAGGCAGCATCTGGCAACAAAGCTGCTGAGAACTCAGCTGAGGGAAGGACACGGTTTGTCTTCTGGAAATCTATCCATAGGTGTCTACTCTTCCTCCCTGGACACAGCCCAGGCCAGCTACACAAGCAGGTGAGCAAGCTTGGAAATCATACTCAGGTTCTTGAGTTTAACCTTCCTGCTGCAGAAGGGTAAAAAAGAGGGAGAGAGAATTTTTACTGAGGCAGGGAGTGGTAAGACAAGGGGAAGTGATTTTGAAGTAAAAGATAAGAGATTTAGATTAGATTTTAGGAAGAAAGTCTTTATTTAGAGAGTACTGAGGTCCTGGCACAGGTTGGCCAGAGAAGCTGTGGCTGCCCCATCCCTGGGAGTGTTCAAGGACAGGTTGGACGGGGCTTGGAGCAATCTGGGATAGTGGAAGGTGTCCCTGCCCATGGCAGGGTTTGGAATGAGAAGATCTTTAAGATCCCTTCAAATCCAAAACATCCTGTGATTCTATGATAAAGATAGAATAAAAGAGGGAGAGAGTAATTTACATTAAATATTTGTATTTATACTGAAATACGATCACTTAGGTTTTTATGAATGCCTCAAATAAGATGTATCACACGGGTATATTTCCAAACATAGAAGTGAACTTCCATAGAGTTAAAAAAAAAAAAAAAAAATTCAAAATAATTATGAAATAGTTCATGAAACACTCAGCAAATGTGTTCTTAAAGTTTGATGTAATATTACATAAAGATTAAAGAAATTATTCCAACCATAACTTTAATAAAATATAAGACTAAGATCACAAAAATGGTCCCCCTGAAATTATCTTGAAATACATCATGAATTATTTCACTATATTGCATAGAATATTAATGTCATTTTATTCCCCAGACATTATAATTTTCATGATGTTCCATAGAAATATTATCAAAATGTCAAACAAAGCATAAAGAAGTAATCACAGACACACACACACACACATAAAAGACATGAAACTCACTTCTCCAGACATAAAAAATGTCCTTTAAGAGTACACTTCTGAAACTCATATATAAATTCTGAACTTGGATTTTCAAAGAGCTTTTGAAAACGCTTCTCTTAAAAAGAAACTACGTTGTCATGGGATAAAAAGAAAAGTTGTCCTGTGGCTTATCTACTGATTAATGAATAAGGGAAAAGATAGGAAATAATTACAGTTTTTACTGAGAAGGGAAGTTGCCAACATAATCCTAAAGGATCTGTGCTAAAACCCGTGTCTTTGAACATGTTCACAGGTAATCTAGAAAAGATACAGGTAATAAGAATGGGACAAAGAAGTCATGGGCTTGTGTGACAGAAAAAGGAAAAATGAAATAGGATGTTGATAAATTCAAAACACTGTGGGGAATAAAACCCAGCCCAAATATGCAAATTTGAGTAATTAATACTCAATGCAGATATCTTAGAATCATTTGATATAAATCCAAGAAAATATTAATATGTAGTGGTGAGACAAAAAGCATAACAATGAGGGGTTATTGGAAAAAAAAAATATCATCAAGGCACTGTGTAGTTTCTTAAGAGTGGTCACATATTGAATAATACCTCTCCTTACATCAAAAACCATGAAGTAAAACTGAAGAAGGTGTTAAGAAGAAAGAAGCAAATGGCCAAATGCAGGCAGGCAAACAGAAGGGTCTGTGTGAGAGATCAGCATGACTTGGAGTTATAGACCTGGAAATGGAGCAATGGAAAATTCTACAGAGAGGGATCCTACAAATGTAGTGTTTCCATGTTGGTCCATTAACTAAATTACATCCATCAGGTGAGGGTTAAACTTAAATGAAAATAAGGACAAACACCTTTGTAAATTGATACTTAGGAATTTCCCTGCTCCTTTGCATCAGTGACCCTCATCACTAATTCTGTTTTTGCAGCTGGTAAACTGCTATGAGCAGAGAAAATTTCTACATCACCTCCGTGGTCAAATTTGTTGCTGTTTCATTTTTACCCAGGGAAAAAAAACCAAACAGGTTTTAAGTGTGCAATAGAAGCCATAGATCCAACATCTGTTCTTTATGGAGTGAGTTTGCAGAGCTATAACTTCTGCCTTCCACAGCGTTCACACAACGTTACAAAAAAACAGATCACCTTGCAAAGAATCTCTGCACACCACTGTTTAAAGTTCTCTGAACCTGGACAAGGCTAAAGAAAACTCAGCTCAGCTGATGCAAAACGAGGCTTAAGGCTACAATTATTTAAACAGTGATGCCTGCTGGCCATGCCTTCAGCTACTCAACAGAGCTGCCTCCCTTCCTTACAGCAAGTAAACTTGCAAAGGACTGATATGTTAGGTATGAAAAGGTGTCTTTTTATTCCAAATGCAGTTGCAGTTATGTAACTGATGAAGGAGTGAGTTTGTTTGGAAACGCTGCAAACACAGTGTTTACTCATTGTTCAATCTTTCAGATTCCTCTCCTCTGATCTGAGCTTCTTTTTGGTGGATTTTCCTGTGTAGTGAGACTAACCATCCTTTAATCACCTTTGAGGAAATTGTCTGGGCTCGCTCCCGTATGTCCACATCTCTTTTGTAATGGGAAGCCCAGCACTGGACACAGCAATGCAGCTGTACCTCACCAGTAGTAGGAGGGAAGAATTCCCTCCCATCACCTGCCAGGACAGCTCTGTCTAAGGTGGATGTATCCACTAATTAAAAGGTTTTGTGTTATGTATCAGGATTTTTATGAATATAGAATTTATAAATGGGTCTAGATCATTATCTAGATGCATATCAAGAACAAAAAACACTGTTTTCTTCACAGAGAAAGCTTCTTGTCAAATGCCAAGAAATTGGTCAGCACCTCGATCTGAACACTTATTCTACAGTGTTTTCTTAATTTCTTACTTCCTCTTCCCCCATTCTCATTCAAGTGAGTCTAACATATTTTTGAAGTGTGTGTATTTTCAGAGATTCAAAAGCACAATTTTCCTTCTTTGGGAGGAAAGGAAGATAAATAGCACAGTACTATGTGAGATGATGGAAACAGTATTAAAAGGAGCAGTAGAGTAAGAGTCAACATGGGAACATATTTGATTTACAAACCTGGCTCAAAATGAGTACTGACATACAGAAACAAAAGGCTGGAAATTTCACACTCTTCAGGTGCTGTCGTCTGTACTTTGTGTTCTGGTACCACGTAGGATACTCATTGTGGAAGATATAAACTCTTAATGTACATAAAATAACTTTGATGATAAAGTCCATAAATTCTCTTTACTGTGATGACTTATAATTAGTCAGTGACTCAACAGTTGCTGTGAGACAAAGGGCAAGTAATTCTAAATCTTCATAAAATTTAAAGATAAAGAAGGTAAATGTGCTATCATGATCATCTAGACTGACCTTTCTGTGTTGACTGAATCATTTCTCCCAGGGAGAGAATCCTGTAATGCTTCCAAAGACTTGAGGTTAAATGAAAATATATCTGGAATGGTACTCTGGACGACAAAAATTATCTGAAAGGCCTGGATTCTAACTTACTCTGTCAAAAAGGCATCTAGTATAAGCCACACAAATATAAGCCACTCCCTCTTAAAATCAGTGAAATTCAGTCATTTGAAAGCCGTGGTCTAGGTTGGATGGAACAAATCCTCACAAAATTAAATATTTTTCTACATAGCAAAATTTCTGAAGTCTAAAAGTAAGGAAAGTGCAACCCTGCAAAATGGATTTTTAAAAATAGATTTTTAAAAATTAATTTTTTATTATTTTTTCCTCTGTATCCAAACAAGGTAATTGATTATCCCCTTCCACTGACTGCAACAGGATAATGAATTCCCAAGTGTATTGGCTCCTAAGATGGAAAAGTTCTCCAAGATAATGCGCTATTCTAAACCATCCCACGATCATTTGCAGACTCCACACTGCTGCTCTCCAAAGCTGATCACTACATGCCATCAATCAGCAGGTGACACCACAGCTGTGTGAGGGAAAATGTTCAGTGTACAAGGTTTAAAATTCAGTAAGCAAGGAGCTGTGTAACCAACACACTCAGCCAACTGAGCCAGAAAAGCTACAAGTAAAGAAGGATCCACAGAGCAGTTTGGGTTTGCTCAAATAACAAAGAAAATGGAAGAGTGGGATGGCAGGAAGGGGACTCCTAGAGTACAACCACTCTGACACAGGCTGGCTATCACGAGAAAGCTATCATATGACAGAGAAATCTTTTTAATTACTGTAAAATTTATATATATTTGTATATATATATGACCAAATTCCACAGTTCTTTTCCTAAATACATGCTGTACTACATGAGTCTTCAAGATGAATATATAATACTAGAATTCTTAAATTTTAGGAGTCGGAGTTATAGGGCAATGTGCAGAGATGCTTTGATAAATCCCAAACTGCATCTAGAGGCATTTCTTGCATTTGTACTACAGGCTTTACTCCATGATATTTTTTCTATCCATCTATCTATCTATCTATCTATCTATCTATCTATCTATCTATCTATCTATCTATCATCTATATATTTATTTTTAATACATGGAACTTAAATAGCAATCAAAATGTTAAGGAAGCCTAAAGTGAAAAGTGGGTTTGTGTATAATCACGCCACTGAACACCTGTAATTTAACTGGATTACAGCTGGTGCTGCTTCCATGCTTGGAGAGAGGGAGAAATATGTGTGAGGAGGAGTTTATTGACCTACTTGCTGTGTCTTTACAGCGCAATGCCTTGACTCTTTCTAGCCATGTCCTTTGTTCCCATCTCCCACTTTCAGAGCAGCAGATTAGACCACCCTGGACAGCAGAGTAAGGCACTTGGAGCAACCTGGTCTAGTGGAAGGTGTCCCTGTGAATGCCAGCAGGGTTGGAATGAGATGGTCTTTAAGGTCCCCTCCAACCCAAACTATGCTGTGATTCTACGATTTTATGTTTCTGTTATTCCCTGGACACCATGTGAGAGGTTCAGGTCATATAATCCAGTTCTGGGCTCCTCAGACAAGGAGCTACTGGAGAGGGTCCACAGGAGGCCACAGAGATGTTTAAGGGACTGGAGTATCTCTCTTATGAAGAGACACTGCAGGAGCTGGGCCTGTTTAGTCTGGAGAAGACTGAGAGGGGATCTCATTAAAGCATATAAATATCTCAAAGGTGGGTGCCAAGAGGATGGTGCTAGACTCTCTTTGGTGGTGCCCAGTGGCAGGACATATGGCCACAAGAACTTCCACCTCAGCATGAGGAGGAACATCTTTACCTTGAGAGTTGCAGAGCAGTGGAACAGCTGCCCAGGGAGGGCATGGAGCCTCCCTCTCTAACATATTCCAAACCCACCTGGATGCATTCCTGTGTCACCTGCCCTGGGTGATCCTGCCTGGGCAGGGGAGT
Organism: Lophotriccus pileatus; assembly: GCA_035583135.1. Taxonomy (NCBI): domain Eukaryota; kingdom Metazoa; phylum Chordata; class Aves; order Passeriformes; family Tyrannidae; genus Lophotriccus; species Lophotriccus pileatus. Next base: position 69,026,066 of record JAWWES010000133.1, read on the forward strand.
TGGACTGGTTGATCTCCAGAGGTCCCTTCCAAGCCAACCATTCTGTGATTCTGTGAATCACCATTTGACAGGGAATGAGAAGAAATTCAAGGCCTGCCTGACACTGCCCACTTCCAGAGCCATGTGTTGAGGGCAGCCCTATCACACTCACCACCTTCAAGCTTCTTCCTCAAGTAGAGATTTCCCTGGACATGGAAAAGGTTTTTACATGTTTCTATATGCACAGTTCTCCAGGTCTGTAACAGATGATATTCCTGCAGAAGTTCAGTCCCAAGGCAGGTGAATTTATTAATGTGGTTCTGAAATTGGTATGTTCAATACCTACTCCTAGTTTACTTAATTTTGTAAAGTATTTCTATATATAACCTTAACACCCGAATAATTATGTGCAAAAAAAAAGTCAGTGCTACACACAATGTGAGCTCAGATAGTCATCATGGACCTTCCTGATCTGAATGGAATACTAACAAATGTCTGCCAGAGGCTTTCAATGCATTATCCTTATTAAAAAGTCAAGGCAATTTATACAGAAAGTCAGTAAGAAAGGAACCATCCTGAGAGGATGCTGAGGGGCTACACCTCATTGTAATCGTACATCATAGCTCTCAAAAGCCAAATCCATTCAGTTCCTTGGCCAAAAATTTGAGTAACAATATTGTAAGAGCCAATGGATTGAAGCAGAGATGTACAAATTGTCTCACCATTTAACTCCTTACATTCATAACTATGAGAGATTTCAAAATGAGCTGAGTGCCAATTATCCTGTGACACAGAGAGAAGGACTGTCTGAAACAGGCAGACCCTGTGAGCCACTTAGGCAGAAAGCTGACATGAAGTCTGCTGTAGTTTCAGTTTCTAAAATCATCTGAGGTCTGAGCCATTGTATGCAGAACATGTTGCAGCGCAGTGTCTTTCAAGTACAAGAACATTGTCACAATCTGCTGGTTTTAAAATGAAAAATAGAACACTGCTCTGGCAATCAGAGGAATGCCTAACATAGATGGAATTTCAATACATGCTGGAGATAATACTTATTCCTATTTTTGTTCAGAAATAGATTAAGTCCTCACTTTGCCTTTGATTGTTCCTTCTGATTTGCTGTGTTATTTCCACTTTCTCCAAAATTTTAACTGCCACTCAATTCAGTTTCCACCATGTACTGAGATGAAATAGGCATAGAACACTCTCTGATTATATTCTCGAGCTTAATCATCATGAGTTAAAATTATCCATTTGTAGACTTGCATTCCATTTAATCAGGAGCTTGATCTTGATAGATCTTGAATAAGCCAATATTGAGGCAGTTGGCTGTGTCTTAAACCATGTAGGTTCATGGAAACTCACTTATCCAAATGAAAATCTGGCACCCTGGGAGACAGAATCATTGGAACACATGTCCTTTTTGAAGGGTGAAGGGGACAAAATAGTAAGGAGTTATTTTCAAGTCTTAAAACTTCAAATGCTGAGTTTTAAACATTTTCACTGAGTGCAGTGCACTCTATGCCTTTGTTACGTGATGACAGCTTAGCCGAGTTCTACCCTTTCTCCACATAGCAATGAATGCCATGAACAAATAAAAATAACATTCAAATTATTGAGCAGAATGACAAAGATTTATTTATTTTGTCAGGAAGAGGACAAAAAGAGTAGCTTTGCATTTGGAGATGCATAAAGAGATTAGAGGCAGCTTAGAGAAAGAAATTGGACTACACTTCAGACAACTAATTTAAGCAAGGTGCATATGACCCTTGTCAGAGGTTCTCATGCCTTTTTAATAAAGGACACCAGTTTCATTTACATGCATGTCTCTGGCTTTAAGTGAACTCACGATGAAAGCATCTTCTTATGCTCTTCTCTTCTTACAAGATGCAGGACACACTCATGACATTTCTTCACACTCAAAGGAATTGAACTGAACTTTATCCCAATGGAAAGGGATTTAGATATTACTGAAGTAGATTGGTGCAAAGCAGGGACTATTTGAAGGAAAAAACACATCATTTCCAAAGAAAATAACAGATAGTGACATTAATTGCTAAGCTCTGTTCCGCCTATTAAAAGTTGAATGAGGCAGCTCGACAGACGATTTTATAATGACACACATGGGATTTTTTGGTGGTGGTTTTATTTCTAATACACTCAGAATCTGGTTGGCCTTATTTGGTTTGAACCTTTGTATTGTGCAATGAAGTGTCAGCAGTCAGATAACTGGGCACACCACAACATTTTATGAGCTACCAGTATCTAACAGTTCAAAGGACCTAAAAATCAGTGTTAACAGTGATGGAATACTCAGCCCAGTCACATAAAGGTAAAATAGACCCCATCTGCTGCAGCTGGAGCATGAGACACATTTTATAGTGGTAACTACAATAGATAGGGTTTCCTCGTACCCTATCTGTGCTGACATAGAGTCAGATATCCACATGAGCATCCTCTTGGTGTATATTCATGCTGTCCATCTTTCTCATCTCCCAGTTCTTTTCTCCTGTGCTTTGACTGCAAGGTCTTTAGAGGCTCAGTTAATTAAGTGTGATAGGAAAGGATTGTATTTAATAACCAAGGGGATCTTTCTCAATTCCATGTTCCCTCTTTGGTGGTACACAGGGCAGTTTTCTGCTTTATTTTATGGAGCTTCTGAGAAATAGCAAATTTTAGTATTTGCATGCCCATAAGGAGATTTTTCCTCTGCCAAGTCATCTACAGCACGAAAAAGCTAGATGCCAAGGGTAACTAATGTAAAAATTCTAGTTTTAGTAGGATTATAATGATTTACTAAAGTCTCTCTGCCTGAGGTTTCTTTCAGGTCTTGACCAAAATCCCATTGTGGTCAATTGTAGTCAGCAATGAAACTGGACTTGAAATAGTAACCTTGACTTTAAAATAGTAAGAGCTTCCCCTGAATGCAAAGGAGCTCCGATCAACCTAATGCACAATTTGCCTCACTCTTCTGCAGGAGCCACTAGAAAGATTCCAGTGAAAAGCTTACATTTAAAATACCATGAAACCCTTTAAGGGAAAAAAAAAAACCCAAACAACATAGAGGACAAACACAGAGGAAGAGTGTATTCAAAATAAAAAAAATAAAGGATTCTCTGTACATGGATGCAACTAAATTATTTAGATGATAAAACAGTTCTGGTATCAACAGTGTTCCCATAAAGCTATTTTGATATTAAAATATGGCAACACAAATGTTGTTTATCAGGAAGAGGTTTTAAGTGATGATATGAGGAGGTGTTTGCTACACATTTTATTTCCTGTCTAAAATGTTTTTAAAGATACTGTATTTAAATGTAATGGGTTGTGGGGCAATGAAAGAAAACAATTTCTCTGGAACTGAGTTTGTAAAATATTTATATTTTTCACATTTTTTTCCCCCTAATTTTATATTACAGAATCACATAAGATGATAGAATGGGTAAGGTTGGAGGGGACCACAGTGAGTCATCTGGTTCAACATCCCTGTTCAAGCAGGGTCATCCTCAATCAGATTGTTCAAAGGCTGGACTTGAATATCTCAGAGGTCTTTTACAACCTAGTTGATTCTGTGATTCTGTGATTCTGTTATCCTTGTGTAAGTCAGGCTTTCTCACATTGCAGAAACACGGAGCTTAAAATGATCCCATAACCAAACTAATAATTTTGAGAGTTATCCATTTGCTTGTACTCTTGTTTCCCCAAAAACAAGATGTGACCTCCACAGAGCAAGGATTGTGCATCAAGAATTTCTTCATTTAGAAAATAAGTAAGCAAACCAGCACAAAAGAAATCTTTAATTTGGACTAGGACAGGGATCTCAAAGTTTTCCACCAAGTATCCAACTTCTTGTCTGCACAACCTCAGCAGCCACAGACAGAAAGGCCTCTGTCTTACTGCTGTGTTGTGTTAACTTAAATATGTGGATCTGAATAACAGATACTGAAAAACTTTATCTAAAAGTTGAGCAGAGATGACCCATGTAGAGGAAAATAACCTTATCATAGCTCCTTTCCTGCATGTGCCCTCAGTGCAGAAGCTTCAAAAACAGGCACAATGAAATTGTTTTTGGACAAAAAAGGCACAGTACTCAGAGTTTATACTGCCAAGGTTTTTCTTCTGCAGAGTTTTTGATCTTAGTGAAATTATCTGGACAGAGAATATTGTACCTGAAGGTCATTGCTATGCCCACGATCCTGCATGACACCGAGCTGATGAAAAATGCAAATTTGCCTCAGCTCTACCACACAGAAAGGATTCACTGAGAGAAAAATAATGTGAATTCAGTTTTTATGTCTTATCCCCAGCAAGTCCACCAGTGCAATCCCTCAGAAAAATTGTGCTCTGCTTCCCTCAGAGCAATATATCCCAGTGCATTTCTGTCCATTTGTCCCTCAGCTTCATCTTCCCCGTGCCAGTTCCCCCTATTCCTTTGTGTCTGAGCTACTCCTCATGAAAACCTCCATGTGAGCACCACTGCACAATGATGTAGAGGGAGAAATCCAGGTATCTTTATTCCCCTACAGCTCTTCTGGTGTTCCACCAGCCAGCCCCATACAGGTTTCTTACCCGCAGAGACATTTAAAATGGCACCAGACCCCAAGATTGAGGCTCTCGAGCCACTCTCTGAATCTGCATCTCAGCAGTTGCTCATGGCAAGTGTATCCCAGCCATGAGGGAGAAAACACTGACAAAGGAGCGACCAGGATGATCTTGAGTGAGATTTACAAGTCTCCCTAAAAAATGACTGGTTAGTTTTCTACAGTTCAAGCACCAAAATATGTGTTCAAGGAAAATCTGGTGACAAAAAATGTCAAGCTCAGCATTCAATCACTATGTTTAGCAACTTGTGAGTTAACTACACACATTGTTGGAAACATGGATTCCATTTGAATTGCCTTCAGTGCTCGGTGGATTTCTGCACTAACAACACTCGGTATAATTTGTGCTGCTGCCTCCTGTAGTTCAGTAATTTAATTTCGGTCCCATCCCAGCATCCCTCTGCTCATGAACATCAGTTACAACAGCCTGAAGGCTCCTGTGTGGTGTGCCAAGCTCAGGTGTGCACACAAGTGTCTTACAGTGGATGCAACATCACTGATGGAGAATATTGGTCTGTTCTGGGATGAGGTGGCCCCAGTTCCACTCTCTGACTGAACAAAATCTTGCAAATGGGGAAAGCATGTGATAAAGGGACATATAGAAACACGTATAAGCTTCTGCTAAACAAAGGATCCTACCAAGGACGGTGTGCAAAACCAACTGACTTGCACAAAAAGGCTTATGCCGAACTGCAATGTAAAAGTGCAAGTTGGCTTCTTGTTTTGAAAGGAAAATTATATAAAGTGTACAAGAAGTGGTTTAAGGTCTCTCTGCTTCTGTAAGAGATTCTCTCATGGATAAATTCTACAGTTTGCATTTATTATTCTGATAGACACTGCACAACAAAAACAGAAAAGCAGAACACATTAAGAAAGGTCCTTGTTATTAATAGAAAAAATGAGGGACATGCTCTGAAATTTAATTCACGTTCTGCAATGCACAAGATAAAAGTAAATCTATGAAACAAAACCCAGGGATGGAAAATCAGAGATTGAAAATTACCCTGAAAAAGCCCTGCTCTTTTTATTTGGTAGTAAATCCCTACCAAGCAGGAGCTTTGACTTCCTGCTAGACACATCGGAATATCTAAATTCACAGCTATAAGTAGGCTGCCATATCAGTATGCACAGAATATTTGGGCTTATGTGTTTCTCATGTAAATGTGTTTCTGACTTTATAAACAAAACTGCAATCTTTCCCATTTTTTTTCAGTAAAACCCATTTACTTTGTGCTTTAAGCTCACACAGTGTTTAAAGTGGAGTCAAGTGCATTTCACACTCGCAGCACAACAATTCTGCGAAAGCAAAGGTTTCCAACAAGGCAGCATGGAGAGACAATCACTCCCCAGCTTACCTTCACTTCTTAAGAACAGAGCTATTTTCTCATTAAAGGAGAGAATCTGTTTGCAAGCCTGAAAAGAAAGACAGAGATGCTGCCAGGCAGGGTCTGTGTCATTTTGGCAAGGGGCAAACCCAAAATGCTTGGGCATGCCTGTAATGCCTCAGTGAAGACACTCAGGGGAAAATGCAATAGGAATGCAAAGGACTCATCTTGGGCCCAAAAAGTGCCATCAGTGTTTGAGTATTAAGTGAATTGTCACTTTTCGACACACACAGATGGGGTTTTCACAGACACCTGAGAGCTGAGATTTTACATTCTGAATTTTGAGTTTCAAGCGTCCTTAACCTTCTGCGAAGCCTTGCACATTTCAGAATCAATTTCCCAAATGATAACACTGGTTTATGACTCTGTTTAATAGGTTTAAATTAGAGTTACCCATGTTTTATGTGTCAGTTTCCATTGATATGAATTCAGTGCTGTGAATTCCAGCATTACCGTTCTCTGTCCAAATCTCCCTGCAAGAAGCACTGAGTCTCTATTTAACATGTATCATTTCTTCCTCTTCACAAAAGCTGAACACACGCACTCTTCCCTTGACACCATTAAAATATCTAAATGTGGGAGAGATTAGTCTCTGTTAGTTTTGTATTTTCTGAATAGAAGATGAAGTCTTTTTCTGGGTTTGTTTGTTTATTTAAAGACTCACTCTATGTTCAAAGGAATGGATTGTGAAATCCCAGGAAGATTTAAGAGGATTTGTGCCTCAGCTTTAAAAGTTGACCCCATCATCTCCATTGAATTACAGAAAGTTTCCAGACTCAGCATGTGGAAACAGTGAAACTGCAAACTCTGAGTGTGTAATAGTCTGCTCACCCTCAAGGTTCTCTTCATGACCAACAGCACCCTTGAGCTGTTGTTTGGATCCTTTGATAGATGGTTTCCTATGATAGATGACTTGATCTCATCCAGCCTCATATGCCAAAATGCATTTCATCTGATTAATATTTCTGCTCCATAAGAGGCACGGCTGGCAGTTCAGTAGATGGCATTCCATGGGAATTAACGTGAATTCTCTGTCCTACACAGTGTTATGTGTAGGGACACAGCCTTGTTAGGAGAAATCTGTTCATCACTGATTTCCACAGTAACCTCTCTTCCCACGTCTCTCAAGTCCCTGAAGTTCAGGGCAAGGACAGGGGAAATGAAGTTACAGAACAGAATATTTCAAAGGAGACTGACCCTGACCATTTGGTCCATTTCCCTGCCCAATTCAGGGCACACCAAAAGCTAAAGCCTGGTGTGAAGGACACAGTCCAAATGTCCCTCAAGCACTGATGGGCTCGGGGCATCAAGCAGAGGTTGGTGCTGGGACTGAACTCGGTGCCCTTTGTACCTGGGTCACACAACCTGGCCTCCCCTCTAATGGGAATTTCAGTAATTTACTCCTAATTTGCCCCAGGGCAAATGATACATGAATCTTCATTTCCAAATGATTATTGAATATTAGAGATCCTTCAAGGCTGAGATAAATTTGCATTTTCAGCTCCTGGAACTTTCAATTTTAGGTGATGCTGTTACCTTAGCATTTGATTCCTGAATTCAGTTTGGGAAGATATCATTTTGGTTAACCTCAGAATGCAAGGTTTTATTAGGATATGTAGTTATGCTCCCCACTGATCACTTAACTAATGGTCAGTGTATCTTTCCACAGTTATATTTTTCCTAACATTAAATTCCTGAGTGCATATGAAATAAGTGTTATGCATCACTCTTTACCAAAGATGCAAGACATACAGATCTCAGTTTCTGAACAATGTAGTCAAGTGATTTTCAAAGACTAATGATCTTGGGAGCAAAAATTGAAAGGCTTCCAAGTGTCTAATGCAAAAAACTACTAAACCCTCTGAAAAATTAAATTTCTTGATTAATGTCTTCTGAAGTTCTTCACTAAAAAAATTAAGTGACCCTCAAACACTAGTTCCTTTGGAGAACAGTATTATTATCTGGTGCTCATTGTTATATTTTCACATTCCTGCAGGAATCTCACTGAAAGCAGGATTAAGGCACTTGGTGGGTCTGTGCCACAGGTTCAGTACAAAATGAATTATTTGATCCACACAGAACTGCAAAGAGCCAGACTTCGTTCCCTGCCACTCAGACCTGAGTGCTGCATCAACTCTGGGAAGTACAGTGACAGGAAACACTACACTGGACTTTAAAAAAATTATTTCTGGAAAGTGAAGGCACTCAGGGTGCACTTAGGAAAAAATTAATAGCTTTTTCCCCCTCACATCTCTGATTGTCTGATGTCCTGCCATTCAGAAAAACATGACTTTTTTCTTCCTGTAGTAAAGTTGTTAATGTTTTAAACAAATCCTCATTTAGATTTTCTTTTGTTTCCTTTGTTGTTTGCATCTCCAACAGGGAAATACAGAGTAATCACTACAAAGACACAAAACATGTGGGCAAACAACACACATCCCCTTTCTCTTTAACTGGCCTTTTATATATCCTATATGACCGTGGATTTTCACTCTACTTCCCCCCCTAAAAAAGTTAGCTTCACTTTAAACATTGCAATTTACCCTAGAGGCAGGAAATTATAATATGAAAATTAATTTTTCTGCAGGACTGGACAATTATTGTTATTATTATACTAACTCTCACCAGTCCCGTGATAACTCTGAGAAATGGCATCTGGTATGAAAAGAACTCTGTTTTACAGAATCCATTATTCATGTGTGTCCCCCTTTTAAAATTGCCTGGCCCATAGCCAGGAAAGTTAAGGTCACTAAAGAGTCGTGCTTTAAGATGATATGTCATCATAGGCCTTTGCTAGCTTTGTAATAAATGTTTTAATTAAAGAGCAACAGCAGGCAGGCCAACATCTGGAATCAGATTTAACTGTAATTCCCACAATTGGAAATGTAATTCTCACAATCTGGAATCTTCAGCTCTAAGACAATTGAAACACCCTCAGCCAATCACCTCTTGCCAGTCAGTATTCTGCAAACACATTACAAATAGAAGTTAAAATTTTAAGGTGCAGTGTTATATAAAAGGCAAGAGGACTGTTCAGTTCTGATTATTCAGCTAACAGTGTCCTTTAAAATAGAAAAATGCCAGATTTGTTCAAATAAAACATGAAATAATAAAGGAGAATATGACCTCATAAAGACTTGTCTTTTGTGACATCTTAGTCTTTTGTCTACTAAAATGGAGAGACATATATTTAGTGTAGACAGGACCATGCTGGCTCCAGAATTTGAGGGAAATTTGTTCTGATGCTTTAACTTTAACTATTTTGGATCCATGTTTGCCTCCTTTTATGTGTTTCAAAATTAAGTGGAACAACAGAATCCTTGATTTGCCTCAATAAACTGACCATCATAATGTTACTAAATAATAATTGAGGTAAGGATATCTTCTGATACTTACTCAGAACTCGATAAAACTTTATTCTTTTGCACCAGCTTTTCGCAAATAATATCATGAATTCTGGGGGGAAACCTGGAGTAGAAAGTTTTGTCTTTGAGTAGATTTTTGGTGAGTTATCAAGTCAGATATACGTTAGAAAATGTAAAAATCTGAACAAAAATTAGCTCCACATTCTTATGTTATATTACATAAAGCACAGTCAACTGTATGCTTTGATATCTGACATGGAATAGCCACTTTGGGAAGATAACAGTGAGAATTTTTCAGTGAAATTTGACTTTGATATCACTGACTGTGCTTTTGTAAAGCTTTTTTTTTTGGTTTCCATCTGGGAAAGATGTGTATGCATGTCTATTATATTATGCTGAATCACAGGGGAACTTATTTACATATCGTGCAATGAACCAAAATGCAACTTGTTCAGGAGAATGAATGGCTTTTTTTTCATGGTCTTCAGCAGTCACAATGTATCAGTATAAGGGCAGATGTCTGATTACTTGCACATTAATAGTATGGAATGAAATTATTATAGTATTATATAATTAGAAGCTTTGCCCCTGGAAAACTAGATCCCAGATAGACCTTGTTAATCACCATCATCACTATGCAGGTTTTGTGCCTTACACAGGAGATTACACTTCCAGCAGCAGTTTTGGGCTGCACCCTGGAGTAGAGGATGTGGTTCAATAAACTGACACTGATTCAATACCTAAAACTACCTTAAAGCACAACTAAAAAATAGGAATAAATGCCATGGAAATATTTTATTCTACACAGTAGTCTTATGATAAGTGATCTGACACCTATCACCTGCCTTCTGTATCAGGAAAAGGTCCTGGCCTCAGCTTCCTCTTGCTTTGTGTTGGACCTCGAGTGTCATCTACTAAGAGAGTAAGTCACTTCTAGTTTGTAGTGAAAAGCTATCCTACCCCTCAGGGCAGTCCCATCAATGGCAGATATCCACTGGTCTGGCAGCAGTGTGGAGTCAAAACTCCGTGAACACAGATTTCATTAGTCAGAAATTGTTACTTTGCAAATTATTTTTAGTTTTGGGAGTGGGAAGGGAGAAGAAACTGAGTCGGTAGAAAATTTAAACGTACTTAATGGCTTGCTCTAGCATTTTATTCTCCCTGTGAAATGGCATGTCTTTCAGAAATGTGCAGAACCTGATTAAAAGTGCTCAAACAGAAAACAGGAACCTGAAGAAAACTGTGGAGTGTGTAAGACAAATCACAGAGTCCACAGATTTTAATACAGGAGCTTTTATACAAGAAAACCATCACACCAGAATTATCTTGAAATCCTTGTTGGCAGAACTAACTGATATGTCACTGATAGTAGCTCTTAATTCTTTGGGAAGACTTCCACAGAATAAATTGTGTTTTCTTATTTTCTACCAGGCTAAACAAGGACTTTATTCTTCAGGATTGTCACTCTGATAGGCTTCTCCAGGACTGAAAGAGGACTTGATGTTTTGAGGCTAAAGGCAGGGGTAGGAGGTCTGAGGGAAATCGTTTTATTTGACAGTTTTATTTTTGCATATGTTTTTCATTCTCTTCTTCCAAAGCACTGTGGCACTCGCTGCCTGCAGGTATCTGAAAGGAAAAGGCTTTGGCAATTTTAGTAAACCACGCTAAAACTGCTAAAAAAATCACAGTTTTTGCTCTTGGGAAAAAAAACCCAAGGTTGTGCTTCCTCTTGGTTTACGAGCTTCCTTTAGAGCCATTAAAACTCTCTGAATATTTTTAAAAAGTGGAAGGTATGGAAGGACAGGAAAATTAAACCCAGTGTTTTAAATCAAAACTTAAATGATTATCTGATTTAGACCAACATGACATAAAAATATTTTTACTGAAAGTTGTGAGAAGAGGTTTAGATCCTTAGAAGACGTGTTTACCAGCTAAATGTAAGAATGTAATGCAGTGTACTACATCCAGTCTGTTCAAATCTGCCTGCTTGAAAAAAGCAAAAACAAGTTTGAGTTTATGTCCTACATTCAACAGACCACCTTGAAGTCCCTGTCAATTTAACCCTTCAGAAATTTAAGCTTTCTCTTGGCATTTCTAAACAAGAACAACAAGGCTTGTTAGTAATGTAGCTTAAAAGGAAGTTCAAAGGGATGCAAGTGAGAAAGAAATGCTTTATCTCTTTTAATGTGTCAGAAAAAAATCTGAAAAATCCTCTTCCCTGTGCTATCACTTCATGTTTTTCTACCACGTTACCTCAGAGAGCTCAGGAAAACTGGTCAATTAGGGAGAGAAATCATATCAGAAAGGCAAAGTGTGAGCAGATTAGAAAGGCTTTCCTATGGTACTGTACAGCTACAGGCTATGGGACCTTTTGCTCTGTGTTTAAGTCAGAATGAGGAAAAGAATAACGATGAGAAGACAAGATGAAATAGAAAACAACACGGAGAAAAGGAGGCTCAGGGGGACCTTCTCACTCTCTCTACAACTGCATGGAAGGAGGTTTTAGCCAGGTGGGGTTGGACTCTGCTCCCAGGGAAGAAGGGACAGGACAAAAGGAAACGGCCCCAGGCTGCACCAGGGGAAGTTTAGGTTGGATATTAAGAAAATGTCTTCACCAAAATGATCCTCAAGCCCTGGCCTATGGGAGTGGTGGAGTCCCCATCCCTGGAGGGATTTAAAAGCCCTGTGGATGTGACACCTGGGGACATGGGTTAGTGGTGGCCTTGGCAGTGCTGGGGGAAGGGTTGAACTCGATTTTGGAGCCTTTTCCAACCTAAATTATTTTATAACATAACCTTAGGTTTTGTGGTTCTACCATGTTGTGTCGATTTTGTGATAACTACATGAGGAAGGTTTAGAAACATGCCTCCTGACCTTCCTGCATTGCAGTTTATGGAATCAGGTGGCAAACTCTTCTTACTCAGCTTCTAAATTATGTATTTGTTACTAATTTCTCATAGATGTTTACCCCAGAAGTAGCTGCATTTTATATTATTAAAATCTTATTGAGAAACATCTCAGGAGACTTTGGGACAGAACAGGAGATATAAATGGAATATCCTATTAATATTCCATTAAGTTAATAATATCTGTCTAACTGAATCACAGTTACAATTCCTGCCAGCTTTTAAATACAGATTATTTTATTTTGGTGTTTAAATTCCCATTGTGTAGAGCTGTGCTAGTCTTTACGAGCTATTTTTTTACTATTTATCTTGTGTTCCTTTAACTGTGTTATAGGTAATTGACTGAGCTGGAGGCAGAGGTATAAGAAACAGAAGAGTCTAAGGCAAAATAATGATTTTGACATTGTGTCTAAAGCATAACCACATGTCTGAGTGAATACCAGACTCTATCTGATTACACATTCATGCACTGCTGGATGGTTGTTTATTTGCTTTGACAGTGGGCCCAGAGAAGTGTTCAATGAGCCTTAATTGCGTTAATTTATGTAGAATGGAGGGCTTTTCTGGGATTACATTTCTCATCAGGTTCCAGCCAGCTCTCTTCACGCTGGTCCCTTCACATTTGTATAGAATATGTGCTGCTTGATCAGATACTCCACCAGGTTTGAAGAGAGAATAAAATTGTTTTCACCTCTAAATAGGATAATAATAACCATAATTGTGGTAGAAACCTGGAGAAGGTTAAGCAATTGATTTTATCTGTTTTTCTTGTGATTTTTTAATTATTGTCAGCATCGTTAATATTTAATACTGATACTTTCACTCTAGGTTTTCAGTGGGAACCATTCCCTTTTTCACAAATGTACAGAAAAAAAATCTAATCATCCAGAGATTTCTTGAGGATCTATGGGCCACATGTCTTTGGTTTAGTACCCCTGTAAGTCTGTAGGTATTTTTTAATGTTAAAATTGGAAGAATAGTAGCCCTGGTACATTCATTTTGGATCAGCTTTACTAATCTTCTTGCTGTGATCTCACTGTTACCCCGGAATTTTCCTGATATCAATAACTGATTGTACTAAAGTAAGATCAAAATTAAATCTGGATAGATTAACAAATCAAAGCCTAGAAAAGGAAAACATTAATTATAAAAGAAGGTCATTGCATGAGGTGACAATAACAGTTGTGCTGTAAATATTGTACGAAGAAACACAATTAAAAAAAAAATAAAGTGAAAAGTTCTGCAGGAAGGGGAATTGTAGGTATCAATTGCTTCAGAAAGAAAGAGATGGAGTTTTGAGAATTTGGTAAGTAGATGGACAAATTGGGACTGATGGCAGAACAGAAGTGTTTGTGGAAACAGTGGTTGCTCTTCTTCCTCAAGTAGTTCGTGAGTTCTTTGCCAGGGATGTTTTTATAGCTCAGCAATGTATGTATAATCCATGTGTGCCACTTTCTTTTTACTTGAGTCAACCATCTCCAGCTGGAAACCTTCATGTTAAAAATACAGATCATTGTGTAGTTGTGAGTCACTGAAAGCAGTAAAAGCAGTCTGAGCTTCCAAAGGAAAGCCAGCACTACCCTACAGATGGTGAGATCTGTGCAGGCAGCGGGATCTCGGCTCCTGAGCAGGACTTCCCAGAGAAGGCACTTTGCTCTGGTGTCTCTGCTAAGTTTCCAGGGAAACTAATGGCTAAACTGAGTATGTACAGACTGTTCTCTGAGGTGGAGGCATTATTTTAGTAGATTCACAGCTCCAGCTAAAATTTCCCAGAGGACAAGTGAGCCAGAAGAGAAGAGCTCAGATGCTGACACTGGGATTTCAGTGGCTCGTGTTAGTGCAGTTACCAGCTTTGCCATCTCACCTGTCTCACAGTGGAACAACCTAAAGAATTTGGTGTTACACTCTATTTCCTGGGATGTCTAATATAAGAGGTCTTTAAGTACATATATATATATATTTATAACAAGAGAGAGAAAAATTATGCCTGAGTTTAGAAGGCACTTCAGCACTGTTGTGGACAGAGGAAAGTGTTTAAAGACAGCATTAATTCCACCTATTCTTCAGTTTTGTTGACAAATAACATGGGATCCAAAGGCAAATGTCTCTGCAAAAAATGAGCAGATACCACTCTGTTCTTGAAATTTTAAGTATTATTTTCATAATCTATATGTAAAAGAGATCATGAAGATCTGGTGCATAATAATTTGTTAGTGTTGAAAAATCCATAGGTAATTTCTTAGTCAATAAGTCCTTTCCAGTCAGAATATTAATCCTCAAGTCTCATCTTAATCACACCAACAGACTCTAAAAGTTTATTTTACAGCAATTCTGTCAATTCTGTCAATATACATCAGATAAAATAATTTAGAGATCCCTGGAACATATTTCATCCCTTAATCATCCTTTCCAAGCTGGATACATCAACCATTAGGCTACTCTTGCATGGTAATACTGTTTGCTTGATAACTTAAAAATCTTCAGTTATTCTGCATGAAATTAAAGTAGTTCATTAAAGGAAATTCAAAGATGTTTTCCTCCTGACACACATAAGTAGTAATTTACTGTGATTGGAAGGAACCTGAAGGTAGTAGGAGTTACAGCAATAAAGTCCCTGGGCAGTCAAAAATCATTAAATCCACACCCTGCACTGTGTTCCTGTCACTCCTGGCACTAATGACAGGCCTAACAAATCTCAGCTTGGGATTCTGAGAGGGATTAGGCATCTGGCAGATGCAAAAGATCAGTTTTATCAAGAATAAGATGGTTTTGGAAATACTCCAAAGGAAATGTGAGACTCCTGGGGAACCTCTGCATCACGAGTCACGCTGCCTGCAGATCTTCAGTTTGGGAAACACAGGGGAGAAATGTCATAGGGAGATGTGGATATCTCAGTTTGGAGTTTATGTCTGGAATGCAGGAGCCAGACTTGACGCTTTAATTTCCTTTATGGATTCAACCCCAAATAACTCCCTTTCATGATTAAGCTGTTCTGCTCACAGGAATCTTGTTTTAAAGCAGCAAACTTGACATCACATGCAAGTAGTAATCTACAGATGGGACTGTCTCTCCTTGTCAAAGATGCTGAATACATTCATTAAAAAAAAAAAATAAAAAAGAGAGAGAGAGAGAAAATGTTCACTTATAATGAAAAAACTAATTTAGCTTCCTTCCAGAAAGGCCATAACACATGACATGAAATTAATGCTTGCAGTGAAGTAACTTACAGTTATCTTGTGACTGATTTAGAATTAACACTATCTAACTAACCAAACAAAGAAATAACTGTCTGAACACAAATATTCCCCTGTCTGTAGTTCTTCCACTCTCCAGTCCTTCATTTGGGATTTTTTGATACTTTGGAGAAATCTGAATATTTCTGTTTTGCCTTACACTGTCCTTTTTTTTTTTTTTTTATTATTGCCTGCAATTTGCTGTAATGGCATTCCAGTATCACTGACCTTGAGTCTGTAGGCCAGAATGTAGATCAGATCAGCTGCTCTGTGTTCAGAATAACAAAAAGATTAAGGTTAAGAACAGACTCGCAGAAGCCAAAGTAGAACGAGAACATAAGTTGCCAATGGATGCACCATACCTGGCAACATCCTTAATAAAAAAATAATACACTAATCTGCTCACAGTATAAAATTATCATCAGCAGCAATTGTCACTGCTAAAATGCATTGCTCTGGAATTGTGAATTTAAACCAAAGTGACTGAAGTCTAGTTCAAAAGCATGGCAGAAAGAGAAGGAAGAGATGGATATAATTTAATCATACTGTAAAGTCAATATCTATCTGCAGGAACATTTGCTGTTTACTGCAATTTCCACAGGCCTCTTACAGACTTTTCATTTTTAAATGGGGACTTGCACAGGTTTTCTTCTGCATAAAGTTTGAGAAATAAATGCTGCAAAGCAGCACAGAAGCTCACAGGATAGCTAAATATAAGGACATACATATGCACAACAAGTATCAGAATTTATGTTGCCATTCTAAAAATTATACAGGGCAGCTAAGATTGTTGAATAGACACAGGAAAACTTTACCACAGGAGAAAGCAATAAAATAGGAAAATTAGGTTTTGGACTTATTACTTTCTAAATTTATGGTCCATAAAATGCATTCAAGAGTTCAAGCCATATCTTCAGGTGATTTAAGTGGGTAAAGTTCTAGGAAAAGGAAGAAACCTGTGCTGAATTCCGCTGTCTTTGGATCTGCCTTGTGCGGAGATGCCAAATTTCCTTCTCCACGTTCCTGCCATAGGTCACACACAGGGAGAGAAGCTGACTTTCCTGCAAAAATCAGATTATACAAGGAAGCTGATCTGAGTTGACATGATTTGATTTGGGTTAGAAGATTAATCCAGACTTCAGCTGCCAGAGGCTTTTAGATAAATAGCACTTAGCCCACTTCCACTGAATGGATTTTTTTTTTTCCAAAGGAGGAAGTATTAATTAGGACAGCATGGAAGTGTAAGGAATCTACAAAGACTTAGGATTCATGTGACAAAGGCTATGAAATACTGCTGCCTTCAGAGATTATAGTATCGATGCTGGAAATGGGATGTGTGTTTCTGTGATCTGCTTAGCGACTGCACTCCTGGCTCATCTGATGAGGGGAAAAAAATGTGGTATCTAAAAGCACTGAGGAGAAAATAAAATAGCCCAGCCTGCTTCAAAAGGACTGTGAAGACGAAAGTTTTACAAATGCCAGCCCTGGCCTGAGGCTGAGTAAAACCTTAATCCAAGACAGGACAAGCATTGTGGCAACTTAGCACTTCAGAGCACTGCATGGCTGACATCAGTTCCGTGTTGTCAGCAGTCAGATGTGCTCCTTCTACGTGTATTTCCTTCTGGTATGTCCTTCTGAAATATTTTTGGTTTGGACATGTCATTACCTAAGTCTCTTGATAGAGCTGGTTGTTCCCTAGACAGCAGGATCTTCGGTTGGGTTCCCTCTAAATTAAAACCAGCAGGCCAAAAGACACGTAGTTTATTGTAATTTGGAGAAGTTTGAATTTTAACATCCTTGGTTTGGAGGGGCAGAGCATGGGATTTTACTCCAAGAAAAGCGAACAAGTAGAACTTTTTAATTTGGAGAACAACATCTCCAATATTGGCCACAGAAATGATCAGAGGGATGGAACACCTCTGCCATGAGAAAAACCTGAGAGAGCTGGGGTTGTTCAGGCTGGAGGAAAGCTCCAGGGAGATCTTATTGTGGCTCAGCAAAACTTAAAGAGGGCTTATAAGAAAGATGCAGAGAGAATTTTCTAGCACGGCCTATGGTGATTTTACAAGGAGAAATTGTTTTAAACTAAAGAGGGTAGGTTCAGACTGGATATGGGAAAGAAATGCTTTGTGAGAAGGGTGGTGAAACACTGGCACAGAGAGGTGATGGAGGCCCCATCCCTGGGAACTGTCAAGGCCAGGCTGGAGGGGCTCTGAGCAACCTGATCTAGTTGAAGATGTCCCTGCCCATAGCAGGAGGGTTGCAACTTGATGACATTGAAATGTCTCTTCCAACCCAAATGATTTTGTGATCCTAAGAAGAACACAAGCACAAAGAGTGGACTGGAATGGCCAGCTAATTGATTGCACCACGTGGGAGCTTTAAGGCTGTGATGGCTGTAAAAATCCACTGTGTTAAACTCTGAACAAACCCAGTTCCATTCATGTATTCTAAAAAGAGGCAGCCAAGAGCAATGTAGGGATATAGATTCTGCTGATATAGAAATTAATTGCATTTTCTAGTGTCACACAAGAAATCTGTGGTATAACCAGGATTTTGGTTGGCTAGAGCTCAGTTAACAGCCCACTCATAAAATGTTGAATGACTAATTAATGTTCTTTGGGATTTCCAAATGAGGTTATATTAAAAAACTGTTCAAACTATAAAATGGTTGGCAATTTCTGCAAAACTGAGAACACTGACATCTAGCTTCATTTTTCCCAAATGTCAAGAGTTTAGTTTAAGGTTTTCCCTATGGAATATCACTAGAGACAGGTGACTCAAGGACATGCACATCCTAAGTGTGTATGGTAGGTGAGCAGATGTGGGTGTGTGGAAAATGCCCAATAGAACTGTCAAACTTCTTTTTAGATATTTTAAAATCCTACCTAATACCTGAAAATGGACTTGGACAGGGATCAATTATATATATATAAGGAAGTTTGGCATCTATAAAAAAGTAAAATATTCTTTTTGGAATAAAAACTCCTGGAATCCATATCTAGACAGGCAGATAAGAATCCTTCCTAACACAAATTATTCAGTGAGATGAAGAGTTAAGTCCTATGCTTTACTCTTCAGGCCTTAAATTTACTACAAATAGTGTTGTCCAGCTCTTAGGATGTCTGGTTCATTTTGGGAATTTGAATGGTCATGAACAAAAAGTTTACTTTGTAAATTCAAGTTTTGTAGCTGCATATACTCCTTTTCACCTTAGACTTGCTCAATATTTAATTACTCCTACCATTTCCTTTAGGAAGGATGGGAAGACTTCTATCCCACTTGAATTACTAAGTGGCATAACTTAGCAGAGTGTTCCTAAAATACTGGATTATTTCATCTTTTATTTGTAGTATTAAAGTAATGATCATTCTATAAATTCATTGTTCCATTAAAATCTCGTTAGGTCCTGAAAAGGCAGAAATACCTAGATTGCACATTATTTGAAGCAAAGAAGCTCTAATATCAGTAGAACTTTCCTTGGATATGCAAGCACAAAAATCCCCACTTTGCAAAAAATAACTTAATGGCAATGATAAGAATAAAAAGGAAGATTCTTCATTGAACCACAGAGTCATTTAGGGGAGAAAAGACCTTTTAGATCATCAAGTCCAACCCTTAACCCAGAACTGCCAAAGTCATCACTAAACCATTTCCCGAGGTGCCACATCTACACATCTTTTGAACATTTCCAGGGATGGTGACTCCCTGGGCAGCCTGTTCCAGTGTTTGACCACCCTTCCAGTGAAGAAATATTTCCTAATATCCAGTCTAAGCCTCCTTCACTGATAGTCTGATACCTCTAGAATTTATTTCAAAGACAGCTCAGATGAGAACGAGTCCTGGAAAAATATGTCCTGCAGAATATGTCTGCAGCTATTTGGGACCAAAAGTCAGTCGTGGAAAGTTTAGGAAATATTGGAAGCATAAGTGACAACATACCAATGAATAAAATCTGCAACAATGGGGAGATGTGAGTTTTCAAATAAAAGTTTTCTGAACACTCAACTCCTTGTCCAATGAGTGAATCTCTTCCAGAGAGAGCAAATTGCTGTGTAATAAACTTGCAAAGCTTAAAAGTACTTTGCCTGCATTATGATGACATATTATGGATTCTTCAAAGCTGCCATGGAAGAATTAATCTTTTTCCTATCACTTTTAAGCCAGATACTAATTTTGTAGATATAACTCTATCTATCCAAATACTCACTCACAAAACACTCACAAAATTTTGGTACATATATATATATACACACACACATATGTACATATACATCAGTGTGATTGTTTGTATGTATATATATATAAATATAACAATATATTTTTTAATCTATTAATAAAAAGATCTTGGATAAGAAATATATAACAGCATTTCCTGTCACTAATAATATTTTCAGTAGATAATCCCATTCTCGCTCATTCTCCTTACAGAACAGAATTGCAGCCATGTCATTCCATGGTTTCATGCTCAACTAAACTGCAGTTAGGTACTATTTCATTGTGATTTGCATGTGAAAGAAATGTTAAAAATTTCTACCTTTTTCCTTTTTTTTTGTTCTTTTTTTTTTCTGGACAAGAGCAAGTTTGTTACAGAAAGCATATACTTTGCATTTTTCTCTCCTCAAGATGTGGAACTAATGGCTAAATTTTAAAGCAAAAGCACCTTTAAGGCCAACAAAATTAAGTTTTTGGAAGTTGCTTTTGGAATGGCTGTTGAGTTATGACAAGCCCTTTCTGAAAGCTCTGGCATGCAGCCTCACACATTTTCTTTTTAATATGGTTTATGATTAGAGCTCTGTGTGTAAATCAAGGAAAAAAGGCAACAATTTTCATTGGCTAGAGACAGTAAAAATAATCAAGGTTCTCTGTGGTCTGCCAAGATAAATACATAGAGAAGAAAAGTATTAAACTGCACATATTCACTTTTAACAGTGATTTGAAATTTTCAGGCAATAGAAGATAAATGAAAGCAGAAGTCTGTGGTGTTCTTCACCATAAGAAAAAGGCAGGAAATAATAAAAGTTTTACAGATCTCCTGTCTGATGTGTTTATAATAATATTCAGCTACTACCTGGTGTGCTTTTCATCAGTAAACTTCAAAGTACTTTTCAAAGCAGGTAATCTTTAGGGAGATTTGGGAAAATTCCAGCTAAAACATGTTTTGATCAGGTTTTACATAAGAAGGAAAACCAAAACAATTTGATTTCCACCACTTTTCCCAGGCATCAGGTAGATTTTGACACAGAAAGTACCAACTAGACCTCAGTTTTTTATGGTGTGACACTTCGTGTTAGCACAGACATTATTATTGCCTGAAACATTGTTTGAGAAGGAATTTGCAGTTTGTTTACCCCTTCTTTAAAACTGTTATTCATTCAACGAGATTACATGGGAATAACCTGGTTTTGAAGTAACCAATATGTGGTTGTAATTAGAGGGTTTAAAACTGTAAGCATTCTCTGACTGCAACCTCTGTGATTAATGCAGGGACAAGTAAGAGGAGCTGTCCCAAAACCTCTTAGAGAGGACAAAGAATGGCCACTACCAGGTCCAATGGGTAGAATGGGGATAAAATTTCATCTTGAAGAGGCAAAGTCATCTCAGCACTGAGCTGCCCAGAGAAGCTGTGGCTGCCCCATCCCTGGGAGTGTTCAAGTCAAGGTTGGATGGGGCTTGGAGCAACCTGGTCTGGTGGAAGGTGGGGGGTTGGCAATTCCCATGTCAGGGGGCTTGAAATGAGATGGCTTTTAAGGTCCCTTCAAACCCATTCCATGATTCTGTGATGCTCATATAGCTCCTAACATGTGGACAGTTCTTGTGGCAGGTTTATCCTGCAAGATGTGAAATACTGTTTCTTTATTTTAAAAAGTCTGAATATTTTATTGTCTCATGTCAGAGAAATGAAGGGTGAAAAAAAACAAACTAAAACCATTCTCTGGCATCCTGGCAGAAGCTTTCTCACTGACCCATCTGATAGCTGACGAGGATTGTGGCCAAGGGAGGAGGAGGAACAAAAAAAGAGCCTCTCTAAGAGAAAGGTTTTCAGTGCACAGAAGAGATGTTTTTGTGTGCGATATGGATGCAGAATGCATGACCCCAGAGATGCCCTCTTCTCCTAAGATATATGACAGGGTCTCTTAAACTTGTCCTAGTGGAGTAAAGGACTATATTTGTGCTGAGCTCTTGCACTGTGGAGAGGAGATGTATTAATGAAAGTGACTTCAGTGCTGACCATGTGCTGAAAATAGGAACTGAACTGAAAATCTCCATATTCATTTCACAAAGGTCAGTGAACAGACATCATTGCAATATATCTGTTAAGCCTGAGGGATCTGATTCTACATTGTATCATTTTGGGTTTATGTCAGTTTAACTTCTGCGAAATCACTGGAGTCAGAAATGGCATCAAGCTGGAAGAAAGCAGCAGTGAGTCATGCCTTTTTATTTTCAAATATAGGAGCCAAGTGTTTAAGGTGGTTTCACCAGGAAGCCAGAATAAATGGGGAGATTTGGAGTGGGTTTTGATGACTTGTCTGAACCTGTAGCTCATGAATCCATGCAAACCAAACCCAAATTGCAGCGCATGCACACATCCCCTTGGACAAAACCTCCTGACTTTCATATGGCTTTGGCTGCAAAGTCACATTCGCTTAACATATTTTCCTTTGTAAACTGTTCTCAAAAATCTGCAAACAGTCAGAGAGTGTTTGCAGGGAAGAATGGCTGCACAGAAAGGATGCAATCACAACAGATTTGCTGGTCTGTACAGCAGGTAAAAAGAAAACAAATCCAAACAAAACACCCTGAAAACAAAATGGCCTATTTGTGATTTCACAAATTGATCAGGCAACTGCCCACCTTCAAGCTTGAATTCCTTCTGTAGATTTCTGTCTTTCTGAATTAGTGGTAAAATCTCCGGACTGTGCATTGAATCCATACATTTAGTGATGTGCAGTCAAGAATGGCAATTCTTGGCCATACAGTCCACAGGTATTGTTCCCTTATCAGTCACACAGGTGGTGATTTAGGGACAAACACTAGCAAGTACCGAGTCAAAACCCCCCCAATCAGTATTGTGGTACTACCATATTGCTTGGAGAGTGATGAAATTCCAATCCATTTTTTACTCCTCTGAAATACAGCTGGATCCTGGACAAGAAGCACTGCAGTAAAAGAGTGTAAGTGTTGGCATGATATACCCTGCACTCAGCCAGTTTGTGAACACTAAGTGTGTTTTAAAGATTGTGCACTATTTCTGACCACAGCAGAAAATCTGGATCAATACAGATAGAAGACTTCAAGGGTTTTTGGTTTTTTTTTTTGGGGGGAGCCCCTCCTTTTTTTTGTAAATTTCTGGATGGAAAGTCTCTTGCATTCCTTCTCCCCTCATACACCCAAAGCACAGAGTAAATTTCAATAAAAAGCAACTTACATGAAATTATTCCTTCCCTTTAAGTTATCTAAAATTAGTGACTTAGACTTGATCTAGTCTTTGCCATCCTAAGGCTGAGAAATATTTCATAGGTGTACTTTTACCACAGAACTCTCCTACATCAGTACTGTTGTCACTGTTGTATAAAGGCAGAAGCTGAGGAGCAAATCTTTCCTGAAGCCATAGAAGACTGGGGCAGAGATGGATGGAGAACTGAGAACTGTAAAATCACAGCCCCACTGTTTTTCCCTTTAAGAACATGCAATGCAAACAGTGGAGTTCAGCAATGCTGCCAGGAGAAGGATTTGAAAGCTGTGAAGGCTGCAGGGATGGCTGGACACCACCTGGAACAAAGAACTTGGTCATGTGAGGAAGGATTGGGGCAGCACTGGAACAGGCTGCCCCTGGAGGTGTTCAAAATGTGTGCAGATGTGGTGCTTAGGGACAGGGGTTTGTGGTGGACCTGGAAGTGTCAGGTTGATGGTCAAACCCAATGTCCTTAAAGGTCTTTTCCAACATTAAAGATTCTTTGATTTTATGAGAAATTTTTACCCATCTAGGAAGTCCCCTGGAAGAAAACAACATTAAAGGAGGAGTGTTTGGGGGAGCATAAGCATGTTGAACTGGCAAATGTAGAACTGCACGTCCAACAGCTATTTTTTTAAAGTACTTGCTTTCACTGCGATGCTTAAATTAACAACTAAAACCCTTAAAAAAACCCACCAAAATTATGTCAGGTGCCAGCCCATTCTCCAATATAAACACACCCAGACTGTTTATCACACCATATACTATAGATCATTAATTTAAATATATTGCAAAGTAAAGAAGTTTAGATCCACTTTGTGCAGTTAATCAAGAGAGAGAGGCAAAGGGAACACTACAATGCAGAACACCTAAGGTTTGCTAATGTGGATGAGTAGAGTGACCAAGATTCAAAAAAATGCCTTGGAGAGAGGAATCTGCTCTCACACAGGCAAAAAAAAAAAAGAAGATACATGCTACAGGGGCTGCATCTTTCAAATTTTGAACAGGAACCAGAAATAAAAAAATAAAATGGCATCCCTCTGCACTAAGAAAAGGAGAATTGGCAAAACACCCACACAGTGTGAGGGTGCCAGAAGCCTCATAGTTGTATGGATTGTGTGCTCTTTCTGCAGGAACTCTCAAGGAAAGAACTTCTCTTTTAATGTTTTCCTCCTCAGGAGGAAATGAGGCAAAGAGAGGCACTTCATGGAGATGGACTGCTAAAGTAGATGCTCCTGGACTGTGAAGGAAAGTACTTGAGAATAAATCACATTGCTTTTGCTCATCTTTTTTTTTTTTTCTTTACATTCTCAGATGGTTTCCCTTTTTATTCCAGATCACCAAGAAAGATGGAACTATATGGTTGGAAGGCCCAAAAAAATGCAGTTTTTCTATCTTCTTTAAGGCAGGTTCAGTTATTCCCATCATCCCTAAGAGATGTTTGTATTGCCTGTTCCTGAAAATCTCCCGTGTTAGCAAATCCAAGGCTTGCCTAGTCAATATATCCCAGCCTATCACAGCCCTGACAGTCTTTTTGTTCCTAATATTTAGCCTGATTTTTCCTTGTTATAAATTAAATAGACTGTTCCTTTCCTGCCTTTCAAGGAGACAGAGAAGAGATAATTTTTTTTCTCTTTGCTGAATTATCCTTGCAATGGGTCCTGTGATGGCCGTGGTCTATAAGCAACACTGGATTATAAATTAGTCCTGTAAAAATATAAAAGGTAATATCAGACCAAAGCAATTATATAACTTTTTTTCTCTGCATATTTGAGGAATACTTTTATTGACATCTTTCCATTCAGATGTTAAAACTGACATCATGAGATGTGCCTCTTAGTCAACATTGAAAAACACTGCATGTGATTCTCTTTGTCTGCACTCTTGGTTTTTATCATGTTACGACAACCTTCAATTTATTTCTCACTCTCAGTTTAATATTTTCCCTCTCATCATATGCCAATCTCTTCATCCCTGCTGCTGCTAGTTCCCAAACTGCTGTGAGATCTCAGAGGGTCTACAACACTTTCGATGTGAATACAGATTAAAATGCCAATTTGTGCTTTCATCATTGGATTTTTCTTTTCTTTTTTTTTCTTTTTTCAAATTAAAATTTTCTGTAAAATTTTAAAAGCATGTAGAGTTGAAAATGATGACAGAATGCACTTTCCAGTTTTGTTCCAATTCTCTTCTAGTTTAGTTTTGTTTTGTTTTGCTTTGCTTTTGGTTTTGCTTTATTTACCTTTCTAACTTCTCATCTACAGCACTGCACAAGAATTTGTTATGGCACAATAAATTCCTCCATGTAGCTCAAATCACATGAGCTCTGTAATGCAAGATTTACATGCAGGATTGAGTTAGAAATAGAACTATCTGCCTTAACCAGACGCATGCTGGTATACACTAAAACCTGCCTTACTTCTTCTCCTATTACCAGGTTAATAAAATTGAAAGAGAAAACATAAAGAAATAGGCCAGAGAGAAAAAGATGTTGCTGAGGCTGATGGTCACGACCTCACAAAAACATGATGTGACTCAACGCTGGGAAAAATGATGGTTGAGCAGCAGGAAATTGTCACAAGTGCAGGGTCATGATGGAGGTGCAACTTTTATCCCTTGATTTCCAGGGTTTAGGATGACATGGTTGTGACCTCTCACACTGTACATATATCAGTGATTCCTCCACAGCACAGAAGTAGCTGCAGAGATGTAAAGCTGGGTATCACAGGAGAGAAAAGACATTCTGCCTCATCTTTGGGAATGATTTCACCAAGAAGCTTCTCTAAACAACACAAGACAAATATGGTGGCAAACCATAATGAAATTCCCCTTCCAGATTTTTCAAAGACTGCTTTTCCCCTTCCTTTTCCAAGAGGGAAAACCTATACAAGTTTCTGTACAAGACATCAAGCAGTTCAGGTGCAGCTGAACCTATTTCCCTGTACCAAAGCACACGATATACTGCCAACAAATCTGTATGACTCTATTATAAACTAACTGTTCTCTGTAGTGATGAGCAGGATGAGAAATTCTGTAAGACTATACCTTAGTATATATACTTTTAGTGTAATATTGATAGTTCTTTCTCCTTTACCTGTAGTCACAGTTGAATCAATCATACCTTTTTAAACTACATCAGGCAGCGAGATTGTGTTCACTACATCCCTGCTTAGACAGGTACTCCTTTTTCAGGGGAGGTGTTACAATACATGTCACAAAGGAGACAGCACTTGTCAACAAAGATTGCACAACTGGATCAGAAATATTAATTTATACATTCTTAGTTAAAAAAGGGTCGTACTGCAGTAAATCATCTGTGCTGACAGATGTCTCCTTCTCTCTGTAGCAACTGAATTAACAGCTTCACTTATACTGTAACAGGAAGATCCACCTAAAGGTAGAGATAGGATTAGGTTTAAAAGAGAGTACAAGCTTCTGGTCTTAGTCCCAGTCATATTATTAACTGCAAAATCAAGCTGTGTTCTCATCTAGGTATTGGTCTGAGCTCCTCTCCGCTTACATCGCCAGGAACACACGAAACACAGCAGTTTCTTGATGAGAAGATCACAGAGAGGTGTAATGACAATTCCAGGAAAGCAAGGCCCCTCCTGTGCTGGAAGCTGCATAAGGCAAGGACCACAATAATGACCCCTGACTCCAACAGCGCCAGGAATATCGACTGTGCAAATGAATATCGACCGCACAAACAGCAATCAGGGGGTTTAGATTCTGTCACGATTCAGCCGCCACAGAGTGAGGAAACAGGACTATCAGAGAAGACAAAGAGTCTTGCTGGATAAAACGCTCGTGATGATGTGAAGATCAATACATAAGTCTCCAAGAGTTTAATACACAGCTGAGTATTTATGCAGAACTCTGAAGGACGATGTTTAGTGCAGTGTCAGGCACAGGCTGTGCAAACAGCTGGACAGAAAAAACCTGGGAGCAGGAAAACAGGGTAACTACGGGTCAGTCCTGCCCAGTGCTCACCACACACCAATCACTCGATCTCCCAGGGCAGGAGGATGTGTTGCAGCAAAGACAGTGGTGATTCAGTGCAACACTGAGCAGCCCAACACTGCTTAGTTCCTCTTCCTTTGTTTCCCTGCCATCTAGAGATGGACCAAAGGACTGAAAGGCCATACTTCTGATTTTCACAGCTCTAACAACCACCACAGTTGGTAATATCTTTGTGAGCCCCTTAGCTGTAGATACAAGATATCTTATGCTTAGGAGGAAAGAGAGCTTTGCTTTGTCCCAGAGGGGAAGTGTGTACAGACTTGCATAGAGAGAAGTGGAGCACTAAATGGACAGCCTTTCCCAGAAGTCATTTTTGTTCTTTCAACCAAGAGGACCATCTGTTTTTTCTCCTCTTGCATTTCTGTGAAGTGCTGAATAAATTCCAGTTAGTTTGGTTCATTGGTTAATCGTAAGGCTTCTGTCGAGTGAGGGGAGTGGAGTGAGAACTTTGCTGGAGGACATTTAGCACATTGTATGGTTTGTGGAAGGAACAGTAAACTATTAAGGATGATATGAAAGCCTGGATAAGTTGGAGGAGCCTAAATTGCAGAGCCATAGTTCTTCACATATAATTCATTTGTTGTAAAGAAGGCAAAAATCCAAAGTACTTCACTCTTGCTTTGATATAATTGCTAATGCACAAAAAAAATAAGCAAAATATGAAATTGAAAAAACTGAAGAGAATATGTAAAATAATCTTTAAAACATGACTGCAGAATACATTCTACTTGTCCTTAGAGCTCTTTTAAGAGATGTGGATCCAAAGAGCCTCCCTAAATGCCCTGGATTGTATAGGTAAGTGATCTAATTTTTAAATGAACCAGAACAGGTATTCCTGACAGTTTTCTAAGCTCTCTGCTGAAACTGTTTTCACTCTCTCTCTGCTGAAACTGTAGCTTAAAACCAGATTTTATTGTTTTGTTCAGCAGTGTCCTCTTTTGACTTTGAATGGTGCCAAGAAACCATAGGAAAGACAAAATTAAGAGAATTAACCAGACTTTCTGAAATCTAAGACTAAAGAAAAGGTCAGAAATAAAGACTGTAAAATGAATAAAAAAATCTCTCATTAATGCTGTATTTCAGTAGAAATAATCAGGAATTATTTGAGTAGGTTTGCTCTAAATTGAAGCATAAACTCAAAATTTCTAAAAAAAAAACCCAAACCCAAGGCAAACAAAACCTAAAAGTTTCTTTAGAAAAGTAAAATCAAGTCAGGGGTTTGTTATTTTCAGGAAAAGAAATAGGCACATCCTGCCAGGCACATGGTGGCTCTATAACTGGCTTAGATAGAGTCCTCTGGAGTTAAAGACTTCCCTGTATCATGGGAATAACCTAGAAATCACACAGCCCTGCTTTGGAATCACTTCCCTGCCTTATAACTTCAGAAACCGGTGACAACTTGAAATCCTAGGATACCTGGGATGACCTTTGAAAATCCATTCCTTACGAGTTAAACAGATGGGCATGGAACACTTTGCTATTTTGGAAAACATTGGTTTACATCATTGCTTCAATAAAACACTGCCTTTATCGTGAATCCTCATTTCCCTATGAATACACGGCAAAACGTTCCAGATAAGCTCTGGCTGTAACAGAAACCACTCTGTTTTCTCCCATGTTTTCCAATTGCAAAATAAGTCCAAGAAAAGAGAAAAATTACCTAAAGTGTGATGAAAGCTATTTAATGGTTTGCTAGGAGAACAGACATGTGTAGTCAGAAGAGAAAATACCAGCTGAGCTGGTTTAAAAATGAAGCTGATGTGCTGCTTGGCACGAGTCTCACACCGTCGCGTACAAAAAGCCTGCCATGAAATTGGCGCTTCTGGAGTATTTCTATGGTACCTACAGGCAGATTCTTGCATGACACTTTCTTCAGGTGAAACCTTAGCAAATATGCAGTTTTCTCGATTCAGAACTAAAGATCTGTAGAAAAGCTCTGCAAAGGTTTCTAGTGAATTGACCCACCCCCAAGACTGTCCTTGGCACCCTCCCGTCTCAAGCACTCTCTAACATCTGATGAGCAGGAGGTGAAGGGAAGCCTTATTAATCAACCACAAAGTGCATTAAAGCACCTGAATAACTTGTTTATACAAATGATGTGCTCTGGTGTAAGGGATGAGGTCAGGAGTCCCATTTGTTGTGCTGTGCCACGTTAGGGATGCAGCAGGAGGCCTCAGCAGCTGTAATTTTGTCACGCTCTGCTCTCCATCGCTGTGAAGGATCATCACTCCTGGGTTGTCACATGCACCAAATATCCCCCTGCGTGCTGCATGTTTGATGGAGCGCTACCTCGGCCATTAATCATGCAGGGAGTTAAATTTCCTCTGTCAATATGGTAATTCTGCAAGGGCAAGGATGTGTTATCAATTCTTATTGAGGAAATGACAACCAAAAAGTGGGTCAGCGTGAGGTTGCCTCAAAGGAGTTTCTTGAAATTATCTGACTGGCTAAATTTCATAATATGATTTAACTCTCAACTATTTTCCATATCCTGTTACATACCAAGTCTTAAGGATTGACCTTTTTTTTTTTTTCCTGAAGTGCATCCCTTTCCCAGAGTATAATATCACTTCAGGCCGAAAAAGGGGGATTTTAAACATTATCCCATGACAAGATCATTGGCTATGGCAATAAAAATAAAGTTTTCAACGTCTTGCAGGTTTTGGAAAAACATTTCAGAAAAACAACTATACTGACAAGGACACTTAAAAATCCTGCAAACTATCAATAGTCATTTAGGTTGTCAACCATGTGCAGACACTAAAATAAAGCAATATGAGACATGTCAGGCATTTCAACTTAACGTTCTTGTATTCATTAAATGCAAGAACAAAAAAAAAAATTAAGAAAACTTAAATCAGCTTCAATAACATCAAAATTCAACTTAAAGAATTATGGATGATCAGTATTAACACAAAAAGATTTCTGAGGGATGAGACCTCTTTGATCTAACAGAGAAAGGTATAATGAGACACTATGGCTGGAAGCTGAAGGTAGAATATTCAGAACAGAAATAAGGGAAACATCTTTAAGGATGAATGTAATTAACCATTGGAACATTATACTTAGAAGGACGGTGGGTATTTCATCCCTTGACATTTTGGAATTCGTCAGTTTCTAAAAGAAGCACATCAGTACACTTACAAGCTGTTATGAGCTTGATACCGGGATCATTCTTATGAGGAAGGAGAAAAATAGACAGATGTGGAGTAACTCCTAGAGGTCTGTTCATAGATACAGTGTCCTCTTCCTAATCCAATATTTTATTTTTTTTTCTTGTATATTCTGGTTATGAGGTCGTTTAACCTGGAGAAGAGGAGGCTCAGGGGAGACCTTATGGCTCTCTACAACTCTCTGAAAGGAGTTTGTAGCCTGGTGGAGGTCGGACACTTCTCCCAGGCAACCAAAAACAGGAGGAGAGGACATGGTCTTAAGCTGCATCAGAGAAGGTTTAAGTTGGACACTGGGAGGAACTTCTTCACAGAAAGGGTGACTGGACATAAGAATGGTCTGCTCAGGCATGTGATGGAGTCACCATCTCTGGAGGTGTTTAAGGAAAGACTGGATGTGGCACTTGCTCATGGCACATCCAGGGGTGGTGTTCAGTCATAGGATGGACTTGATGTTCTCAGAGGTATTTTCCAACCTAATTGATTCTGTGATTCTGTGATTTTATTGATGAGAACAACTGCCCATTTCCACACCCCCCCCCCCAACTCCCTATAATTAACACAGCACCATCAGAGGGGTTAATTTTATTGAAGCTATTTTAATCATCAGTAGTTAAATTAAGGACCTGTGGTAAGGGATACAGTTTTCTGTAGGATTACTGTTCCATGACACCAAAAATAGCGACTGACATTTAGTGATGGGGATGCTGATACACAAACATTAGAGGATGCAATTTTTGATTCTAAGAGAGAGTAACTACCTTGTAGGATAGCTTTGGGAGGCAGAGACATTCATGAAGATGGTGAACATCATCTGCATAATTAAAATTAAGAAATGTGGATATCATTCTAGCAGAATCACTTTTAAAAAATTAGATTTTTTTTTTCCAAAGAATGGTTAGCTGGTGAAATTCTCTTCCTCTAAAGACCCTCTGCTCCTCTTCCATTTGAACACTAGAACAATCTCAGCATGCAACATTTTCATTTGCAGCCTGTGAAGTTATGCATGGAAGAAAATTCACATGAAACAAGTAAAATATTTATTTTAATGTTTATTCTTTCTTATATTTTCTCTGCTTTTGCACTGAGATACTAGTCAATATTAAAGAAATCCCACAGTCTCCATCAAAAATGGGACAATTTAACCCTACCAGTAGTAATTTCCCCATGTACAAGGCTGGATATATTTACATCAGGGTAAAAAAAGACTTTTAAGGCTGCTGCATTCAGCTTGATTGCCACAAAAGACAAACAATGCATCATGCTTAATTTACTTATATATCTGATAGGAAATTTATGTTTCACTGAGAAAAAAAAGGTTTTAGTATTCCCCATACACGACAAGAAGCAGATGAGAACCAAATGTGGAACTGCTCATTTTGGGGAGAATTTTTTGGTTTACTTTGTTTCTTTGTTGTCCTTTTAAACTGTTCTTGAACCAGAAGAAGCAGCTCATGAGGGGTCACAGGCTTGAACTGTTTTCTTGTTACATATTTCAGTTAATGTTTCTTTGAGTGGCAAAAACCAGAATCTGCTGATGCCAGGGTTGAGCAGGCTTAGATTGATGCCTCTATTCTTTGTGTTAGCAAGTGACCTTAATTCACATATTCTATCTATTTTAATAAATGGTATTATTTACTGCACTGACACAGTATAGTATTTTTAAAGTATTTATGAAAGCAGCCTTTGCATACATACCACTGATGTTTATCCTTGGGCTGCTGCCAGGGAATGAGCAATGTATGGGTTGAACAATGAGTTTGGATTATCCAGTATTTATTACTTCTCTTTTTTA
Organism: Lophotriccus pileatus; assembly: GCA_035583135.1. Classification (NCBI taxonomy): domain Eukaryota; kingdom Metazoa; phylum Chordata; class Aves; order Passeriformes; family Tyrannidae; genus Lophotriccus; species Lophotriccus pileatus. Next base: position 69,057,979 of record JAWWES010000133.1, read on the forward strand.
TCTCTTTCATAGGATAGGCAGAAGCTTTCATCTGTTATAAAGCACAATACTGCTTTCTCCACATGATAGTATTACTGCCTTACTAGATTTTTCTCCTAACCCACCCTGCCATTTCTGGGGTTTAATCTTTCTTTATGCATCTACACATCTCTTTCTTATTTTTTTTTTTTTGTTAATAGAACACAAATATTTTATTATTTTCTTGATGTCCAATGTTCTACTAATATTTTAAGAATGTCATGCTCCATTTAAGTGTCAGGATGAAGAAATCCAGCGTAATCTCTTTTTCCTGTAAGTGCTTCTGACTTCTTTTTGTCTGTATAATTCTGTCTAGCAAGGAGCCTTTTGCAAACTAATGTTCTTAAGCACACTGCAGATGAAAACAGCTCACCTATGGCCTTATAGAAGAAAGAAAACTGGCAGTGGGTGAATAGCTGGGGAAGGGAGATATTAGAATGAAAAAAGAAGTAATCTAACTAGAGTGTGGCAGTGTAAGAGCTCATCGCCGAAATGAAGGATAAGGAATTAAAAATGAGTAATATGTATTTCTTCTAAGTGAGCTAAACTGTGGCTGGAGCTTCCAGACTGACAGTTCTGAAGAGGTTGGCTGTGAAAAGGATGTTGAGACCAGAAAAGTGCAAGTTTCTCTCCATCACTGGGCATTCAATCTGTTCAAGGGAGGACGAGTTTTCTGCCTGCATTCAGAATGTTTCGTGATGATTTGGATCTATCAGACATTGACCAGAAACGATTGATTAATTTCACATGAAGCCACCTTCAAGCTGTAGTTGGTGATGGTTATTACATCCTGCTTCACAGGTTGGCGTCCCCTGGGTAATGCTAAACCTTTGTCAAGGTACAAAGAAGTAGGAACAAAGTGAATAACAACAATAATAATAATAATATATGATTTTATTTAGGGACAACTTTGGGAAACAGCTTCTCGGTGTGAGAAGATGAATGTGGATTATGTTAGAAAACTTCAATTTTAACTGTACCTATTAATTTTATTTGCCAGACTGGTGTTGGACATTTTAGCAGAATCTATTGATGATAACACCTCAAGTTTCAACATTTTACTATAAAAATAAAAGAAAATTATATATATGATACGCTAAAGAAACTTCCTATGTATGAAAATCAGGAGCATAGTGAAGTAGTGGTAATAATTACATGAGGGTACCCATATTTTTACACTCTGCAAATGTGGGTAATTATTTCACTGCATTTGCAAAACTGTGAGTGTTTCCATCAAAGCTGACTTACTGGCTGGAGTGGCTGCAATTCCATTGCCAAAAGCATGAAAGAGACAAGCTGAAGAAACACACACAAAAGCTAAAATCTTGCCACTACCTCCAGGGAATGAGATTGTCCCCAACAATGTATTTGCTCTTGCTTTTCTAGAACACTGACCCTGACATTCAACCCATATAGCAGATGATCTCCCACTCCTATCTTCATTTTTCTGACTCTGGGAGCAGGTGAAGAGACATCCAGTATGAACTGAGATCAAATTATTTTTTCTTTAAATTTTTCCTGTCTCTTCCATCAGAAAACATAAATGATTCCTTAGATAGTCTCTAATTTTTTCAAGTATATAAGTAATAAAGTCTAAGTAGTTAGCAAAGTCTTTGCTACATGAAAGGAAAGGGATTTCATAAAGATGCAATAAGCGTATGTAGTAAACATTGTAGCAAAAAAACAGAACCAAAATTCTTGTCTTAGGCATTAGTAAGATACTTATTTTATACAGCTTAAAGCAAGTGGCTTCTTCCCTTTTATTTGAATTAGAAAAAGAACAATAATCTTCCTGTGAGAAACTGCATAATCCTGCAGTTTGTAAATATCCATTAATGGAATTATAAACTATTAATTTTTATTTGTTCTGTTTTACTCTTTCCTTCTATTTTGGTAGGAAAGGAATAAATTTAACAATGCAAATTTATTCTGCATTTACACAAAATCATTCACCGACATGATTTTTAATCCTAGAATTAAATATATCTTGCAGTTAGGAATTACAGGAATAGTATTTCTGTGTGTAAATAGGTACTGGATAAATGATTAACTACTTTGATACATGACAAGGTGGGATCTGGCCAGACAAGTGGGAGCTGAGAAACATTTTTTGGTCTCCACTGCCTAAAAAGAGGAGCAATTGGGAATCAAGGCATACTTTTTAAGATTATGGGCAATAAAGGAAAATAAGAATTTGACCACAATATGTCTTCTCAGTGATATTTCTAAAGTAAAAAAAAAAAGTCTAGTCCACTGTACAGGGTTAGGTTAGTTCAGTGTAGAAAAAAGGAGGAAGTACTTTAAAAATGGTTATGATTAATTACTTTGTGTTTATTCAGTTGGCAGTTAAATTGAGATTAGTCTTAGAGTCTGTGGAATTCATAGAGAGAAACTTTTCTATTTAGAAGCAATTCGTGCTTTAGATGATCTAAAAGCAGTATAAGGGTTACAGACAAGGGCTGTGCTGACTTGGACATGCTTTAACTTGGGGTATCCACAAACTTAATCATAAAGTTTTCTTCTGATCTGAAATCTTTGCTTCTTTGATTATTTTTTTGGTTGGTTTGTTTGTTTGTCTGTTTGTTGCGTTCCTCTAATTAAAGCAATGCATGTGCAAAAATCCTTATTATTTCACTCCATATACTCCAGTTGTACTTCTTTACTGACAGAAACACATGCAGCATAAACAGGGTCAAAATTATATTTATGCGTACCCCTATGAATGTCTAAAACACATAAAAAATAGGGTTCCACTAATTTTGTGCAGTTTACCTAATGTGTTTGCCAAAAAAATAATTAGGAAAGTTAAGAAATTAAGGCCTCAGCTTCTTGCACCCAAAGACTCTTCCATGCATTGCTAAGATTTATTGACTAGAGGCACGACACTAATAGATTTTGAGCTTTCTGGTAGTAATGTGGGATGAATCTGCAAAAGAAGAATATAGCCAGGGTTAATTAGAAATTTAGGTGCCATTGGAATATGGTACCATACTTTCAGCAACATATATACTTCAGACTACTTTACTCTCAAATAAATTGGCAAGAGAAAAGAGTGTCTAAAGCCTGACAGTTGAGCTCTTTTCTCTTTTTGATAAGAAATGCCATCAACTGTACAGGAAAGCTCACGAAGCAAGGAATTTTTGAAGCAAAATTTAAGCATCATCAGAAATCATCATTAGCTTGGGTACCACAGTGAACAGTATTACTACAGAGGTAACTGTGTAGAAACCCAAAGAAGTTTCCCTGAAGACAAGACCCAAGCCTTACGATTTCCCTTTGTCATTTGCAAGATTATCATCTACTCATAAATATCCTACAGGGAAGCCAAGTGATCTCAGTCTGATCACGTTTTATGGATATGCACCATATGGATGGAGGGGAAATGCCTATATTGACAATAGGAATCACTGAACAAACAAAATGTTATCTCTGGGGTCCAAAGGCAGACAAATTTACATAAGGAATGAGTTGTGCATTTTAAGAAGAAGGTTAATTAACCGTTTCATAGGTTTATCCAAAAATATGATCAGTTCCATGAGCTAAAGTCTTCAAGATTAGAAGGCTTTTTAAGTGATATTACAAGTTTAACCAGAAGATTTTAGGGTATTAATATAGGCATCATGGAATAAAATGCTATTCTGGTTTTAGATTCTGTAAGTGTAACAGAAAAGGCTTAATGATAGAGGAAGCTTTGACAGATGAGAGTCCCACTGTTATGGAAAATGACCCCAAAGCTAATTGCAAGCATAAAATATTATGAAGCTCTAGCCAAATATTTGCCTAAGTGGTGTGTTTGCTTTGGAAAGACTTGGAAAGACTGCATTAACATGTCCTCACTGTTCTGTGTTTTAGAATTCATAAATAAGTACTCATAAACTATAAAAATACGGATAAATTAACCAAAATTTAATCTGAATGCATATCTGAATACACTCACAGAATGAGTGGGCTGTAGCTTTTCATGTTTGCTTATCACTAACTATGATTAATGATATCAGTGAATCTGAGAAGGTTTGAAGGTCTAGTGATGAAAGCACGCAAAAACATTTGAGCCTGGTTGAACCTGCTCGTAACTATCTGATCCATAAGCTGGGCTGGAAACTTGGTAAACAAGCTATCCCATGAGAGCTTCAGCTTTCAGTTTCCTGATACATTTTGCAATGCCCTGTTTAATATAATTTTCATGCTTAATATTCAAAAAGTTTTTCATTCATTTTCTTTTTGAACTTAGTCCTCCAAGAGAGTATTTTATTCTGATATGCACTAAGAGATTAATGTGTTTGGACATGCAAGGTGTATTCTTCCCCCTGGTATTATTATAGATGCATGGCATAAAGCTAAATAAATGTTATCTAAGTCTCAAAGGACCAGCTACTCTGGATTCTTGAGCCTGTCTTTTCTCCTGAAAGAAAGTCAAATTAAGATTGATAGAAGTGATATGTACAAAGAAAGCAAAGAAACTGGCAGGGTCATAACATGTGTATGAGCATTCATCAGTGTTTTCCAATACTTATAGAGCAGCAATTTGGCTTTAGGATCAAGTTCAAAGCTGCTTTTGTATTCTTTGGGTTCTGAGTGCTTGTTTCAACTGGCCTCAGACTTTGGTTATCATACCAATTTTCTCTGAGGTTCATCCTGACATCATCCATATTTTAAATCAAAAGATGCTTCCCTGTTCAAAATTTCTGATTCCTCTACTTTGTAGCATCCACAAAGAGCCTACACAAATTCTTTCCTTAGCTCTGAAAGTTTCTAGTTATTAGATGACCCAGTCTGATTCCAGTATGCCACAGACCACTTAATGTCATCAAATTATCTCCTGATTGACAGCAGTCATTTTTTATTCCACACACTTGAATGATTTTGAGGATTTCAGGAGACTGAGAAGTTTTTGTAGTTTGCTGCAATTATCCACCATGTTAAGTATTGATGCTTTGTTTTAAATTTTGATTAACCTATTTCTAAATTTCAACAATTATACATGATTAAAGGTCCTTTAGCACTTGGCATTTTCTTCAGTGCAAGTATTTATGTGCTCTAATGAAGTCACCTCTCAATCTCCTTGTGGAAAAACAAATATTTATTACTCTATAGCATTTCTCATGTCTTCAACTCCCTTTATTTTTGTCTCCTGTCTGCTCATTTTTCATCTTTTTAATATACTACTAAAATCACTGAGCACTCACTGAGAACACATTATTCCAATACTGTGCTCACAGATGCCACAGGAAACCTACTGTTAACCTTCATTTTTAAAGAATTAATCCCTGCTTTGTACATCAAGAATCACAGTCACACTGTTGCACTAAAAGCTTACTTTTCTTGACTGCTGTAACTCTTAAATCCTTGTACCTCCTTATAAATTTCCAGCACACATTCTGCATGACTGGCATTCATTCCTACACAATCTCAAATGCTTTATTTAACTGTGCTGATACAGGCTTTGTCTGAGAGATCCAAAACCATCAAGTAGAACTAAGTTCTTCGTGTGATTGGTGCACCCCTTTTTTGTTTAATAGAACACAAATTCTTGGGTCTTCTCCAAATTCCACCAGGAGTAAATTCAGCTCTGTCTCCAGATGAATGATCAACATTGAATTGTTACACTTAAATTATTCCTTGAACAGGAATATTTGCTCTGAACATCTCTCCATCTCAGTGTTTCATTTCACCTCAGTCATTTTGACGGTGAATTTAACCCAGAAGACCTTCCCCTTCAGTCTGACAGGAGAACAGCAGAAGGGATGAAACATTTGTTGAGGTCTCTAGTTAACACCACAATGATGGATAACTTCACATTTGCAATTTTGCAAGGACTAAGAAGAATTTGGTCCTTTCCACATGGCACTCATCTGACAAACCAAACCCATCATGAGCTCTACAGGAAGAAGTTACATATGAGGTCAATAAATACACATAAGCACATTTGCTTCACCATTGCAACTCTTAAAAGTATGAAAGAGAAAACTGCAGCAGCTGGCAACAGGTTGGAATCAGGGCACAGTTATGTTTCTTCTGGATTAAATTTAGTCACACTAAAAGTTGATCAGATGCTGTATCGTTGCAGTCACGAGGCAAAATTTGGGCCTCATAAAGATTTTTTTTTCTTGGCTCCATAATTTTATCATTTACACCTCAGCCATCAGGGTGCACAAACGACCTTACAAATATGCAAGTCACAAAGAACATCTGGCGGCTTCGTGCTCAACCACCCCTCACAGAACGCATCATTCACAAAAGAGCACAGGCACACCTTGGGGTACTGCTGTTTGCACCAGCAGCTGCACCAATGGCTCTATAAGGAATACAGATTTTCATGGATTTTAGCTGGCTATAAAACTCACTTTCATACTGGTGCTGACTGTCATCAAGTTTTTTAGTTTTTTAATTTGAAAAGAAAATAAAATTGACATATTCTGAACAACAAGAGCACCAGCTGTATGAAACCAGTATTGAAATCAGACAAGTTCTTGAATTCAGTACAGAGTACAAAGCCTGAGTTACAGGATATTTTATTATTTTATTTCTAGGCCTAGTGATAGAAGCACAGAATCATAGTATAATTTGGGCTGGAAGAGACCCTAAAGACCATCTGAAGTTTATAATAAAGTTCCAACAATAAGTTCATCATAAAGTTCCAATCCACTGCCATGGTCAGGACACCTTCCATTAGATCAGGTTGTTCCAAGCCTTGTCCAGCCTGGCCCTGAACACCTCCAAGGATGAGGTGTCCACAGCTTCTCTGGGATATATCATGTTTTGTTATCAAGTGTTTTACAGTCACAGAGCAATTCTACATTAGCTACAGCAGGGTGGCTCTCTTGACTGCCACGATGCTGATTTGTCAAGTAAAAGTAGGATCCAGGACTCAAACTGAACCTGAAAAGAGCCTTAGGAACTATTTGGTGGAGGTGTCTACTCACCAGTTCTTTATCCTGTTAATTTTTTCACTTCTTTATGGTTACCATGGAATCTGTGAATACAGTTCATTTGCCAAAACCATCTGGTGTTATTTGGGACAATCTAGGACACCCAAAATGACCTGCAACCACAAGTCCAGAGGATGTGTGGTTTCCACTGGTCAGGTGTCACACCCTCCAAACTTGAGGAGATGCCACAGATCTCCTGCTCTGTTTGACACGGCTCCATCTGGCTGGTTTGCAGCAACCGACTCCAGACTCTCACATACAGACATCTGCATTTAGATGTATCAGAATCTGCAAGCTGAGTCTCACCCCAAAATGTGTATGCTTTGCCTAAATCAGGGGAAGTACTAAAATGTCATGAAATGAGTGTTTTAAGGTTGCCCAAAAAATCCCCAGCAAAGGTATCAGTGAAAGGAGGTTGAATACAAAGGCAACAACACAGCAGAGTTTCTTGCAAGGTTCACTCTACTACTTACTAGACAGTTGAAATATACTGAGAAAAAAAAAAAAAAGACACAAAAATATCAAATTCAGTATCAGTCTGAAGCAAAATAAGTACAAGACCATCTATGTGAAGGCTGGAGAGGGGGTAGGTGAGAAAAAAGGACAGAAGGATGAGGACAAAAAGAGATACAGTCTAAAGGCCTGGCAACACTTAACTTATGACTTAACAGCGTTTAACTTGAGACTTAACAATTGAACTTAACTTACTAACTTAGCAATTTGACTTGGATCCACATATGATGATCCATATATATGATATAGATAACAGTAACGTACTTATAAACCTAAACGACTTCAGGACTTCAGTAAGTAGATAGAAAACACAATATATTTGGTTTCCTTAGATGAACCATCTTCCTGGAACGTTTCTGAATAATCAAGTAGTCACAGCCTGCTATTGTGACTAGTAGAGAAGCTGAAGAGAACTTTCATTTAAAAATACCAGAGATGTGATTAGCATCTTTTGTGCACAAGGCTTTTTTCTGGGCTGCTGCCTGGCTGGGATCTCCCCCAGAAAGTCTTGATACAAATGACCTGCAAAGTCCCATGTGAATAAAGAGATAAGAGATGGTTATTTTGGAGAGCTGAAAGTAGTGTATTGCTCTTCCTGATATAAAATCACGGTTGAGCAATCAGGCTATTGGGGTCTGGAAGAAAAGTCTTTCTTTCCTTTCTCCCTATTCTCTTCTCACTTACCTCTCTATAAAAATCCTCCAAAACTTCCCTGAAGTTAATGAAATGTCACCAAAGCAAAAGGAATCAATTTCAGTCCATTTATGCTGCCTCACATTTGATCTTCTTCTCGATGTTTTACTTGTCTTTGTCTTCCTTTCTGATTTCCCACGAGAACAAAATAAGCAGGACCAGAGCCCAGTTCATCGCTGGGTTTTCACACCAGCATGAAGCCATTTCTTTCAGTGCTTTCTGCAGGTATGAAATTTGATTTATAATGTTTGGATGTGCACATCCACAGAGTGATCAGTTACAAATGAAGCATGTTAAAGAAAAGTTAATGAGATGAGATTCATGATGTCATTTTTCAACCTAAAGTTTGTTAAGGATTTCTGTTTTATTAAATTTCTAAGAGGCAATTTATCAAATTTAAGATTTCAGATTTGAAATATGGAAAGATCTTTAACTGTCATAACAACAGCAGATAAAGTATCAATAATTTCAGTTATGGATACAATCTGAAATTTAATTTCTTTTATTCTATGACAAAGTTGAAAACAAAGCAAAATGAAACATTTCAATAATTTACATTCTATACTTCTGAAAATAAATATGATTTCTTTGTTGAGCATCCTGGAAATTGACACATTTCATGTACAGAGACATTAAAATGCTAAAGTAGGCAATGATTTGCAATCAGACTAGAACTTCAAATTAAAATTACAATATTAGTATGGTCCATTGCCTCTACCCATTCCTGATGTTATTACCTGCAAAGATGCATTTCCCTTTGGTTTTGTTTACGCAGGTTTTGTCCATGTTTAGGTAATTTAAAACATAAGTTCAACAATCTATGCCAGACATAACCTAACTCTGATATTCCTCAGATGCAGAACTCCTCTGAAATGGTTTTTAATAATCTGTCTCTCTACAGTTGGTACAACCAACATCACTCTCTCCTGATGTTGGCTGTGCCAGTAGTCACACTCAGCAGTACTAGAACTGCACTCAGAGAAAAGTTATATTTAACTAAATAAAGACAGCAAAACTCGTCTGCAGCTTAACACGTATCTCTGATTACCTTCTGGAGACCAGACTTGGTTAATATTTTAATAAAAATGTTTCAAAGGAAAACACAAGACAGAGGATAAAATTTTGGAGGATGGATTCTGAATAATTTTTTACCTTTGTAATCCATCATTGAGCGTGAAGTTATGAAATATTAAGTTTTAAGTATATTTGGTTTGGGTAGACTTCTGCTGAAGTGCTTTATTCTGTATTTCTAAGGAAAAAATGTGAACTACAAGGTTTGTAATTCTCATCACTAAAGCATCCTTGAGTAATACAGAATAATCATCTGCCGAAAAAAAAAAAAAAAGTCCCCCCAGAATCTTAAAGGATTTGGAGAAATTATCTGATGGCATCTAATATACTTCCACCTCCAAAAGGGGAAACATTTAGCATTCTGCCAATGCAAACTCTGCAGAAAACTTTATTTGAATACATCTATTAAACTGGTGGATATGTTTTCTTAAACATTTTAAATGTATCAAGCAAATTTAGCCATTTTTTTCCCTCCCCTGCAGGACGAGTTACTGTTTCCTTAATTTAATGTATTCTGGCCCCAAAGGAACTTGGCATTTAAACATGTGCATAACTTTAAATTGAAGTTTAGTCTCCTTAAAGACAATAAGACTTCTCACATGCTTGAGTACCTCACTAGGCTGGGATCTATAGGCCTAGTCCAAATTCAAACTGTCTTTTCATTTATTTTAATGAGCAGTAGATTGGATGCTGTATGAATTTATTTCACCATTGTCATCTTCCAGTATTTTTCCCTGGGGACTGAGTGCAGATACTTGAGATTCAACATGTGTTGCTTATCACTTTCAATTAGAAAATATGCCATGTTTCCCATCTCCCTGCTCTTTGAATGGATGAACACAGAAGGACTTCCCACAGGATGCCTTTCAGATTTAAATCTCACCTTCTGGAGACGCTCATATGAGGATTTGATTTTCATTTGCTGTGAATATTTGTGCCAGTTAAACTTTATTGTCTGGATGCGTGCAGAGAGTGAGCAGCAAAGGCTTGTGAGCAGATGAAATCCTTTGCTGCTCAGTGTTTTTTACACCTTTAACTATGGCTGATGAGCAGATGAGGGCTGGCTAAAGAAACCAGGCAGAGAATTTTAATTTTTTCAGTCACATTTTTCAGTGGATTAGTTGAAATTTCTCTAAATCCCAGAGCGCTGAGAATTGTATGAAGGCCAACACAGAAGAAAATCTTTCAAGGAGATCCTAGGACTCAGTTCAGAGTGACAACAGAAATGGCAGCCAGGGCCACACACAGAGGAATACAGGGAACCAAATGACAGCTGACAGAAGATGTTTGAATATGCATTAAATCTGGGAAAGTAGTAAGGCCATTTTGTGTTTAAAGTCTCACATAGCACAGATGAGAATTGTTAAATAGCTGCCACATTCAACATTAGTGGATCAATTTCAGTGGTGAGAAAAGTGTTTGTGAAGTGTTATAAGCATGCATGAGTTGTGTGCTGAATGATTATGTTTGATGATAAAACTTGTGAGTAAATACATAAAAACATTTTCAGAGGAAAAAAATCTCTCTCCAAGCTGGGATTAAATGATGTAGAGTTCATATTTATCCCTATGCACAAACTTAATATACTACAACATTCTATAGAAATATTTACAAGCCTAAATAACATGTTCACTTTACAGACAACCTCATAAATCATGTGGTGAGGATTTTGGGAAATGAAGGAAATTCCCTTCACACTTGAATAATTAGAAGCTGGAGCGCAAGGGCACAGATGAGGAGAAAAGATGATGATCTTCTTCCTGTGGAAAAAGCTGGGTTATCAATCCAACAGGACAGATTTCTTAACACAATAGCTACCTTTTAAATTAGCTCCTGTAAATTAACCAGCTCAACTAAACATTGGCAGGATCTTATCACTGTAATGCACAATAAAGTCTGCACTATTAAAATTCTACTGAAGAAAACTTAGTGTGAGATAAGGCAGACATGACTGATCATTTAACATTAATCCTGATGACAACCATTTCCACTTTGCTATTGAAATTCCCTCCTTCCTACGTTTTCATTTCCAAATACAATGCAAACAACACACTCTAATCAATCACTTATACATCCACCATAATTTTTATATAAGGCCCTCTATCTTAGATATATAAGCCAATGAAGATAATTTGTCTTCCCTCTTGCTTTGCATTCTCGCTCAATGAAAGGAAAGGCAGGGAAAAGTAAGGTGGTACAGAGAAGTAGCAGGTAGGATATAGAGTTTCAGGGTCCATAGGCAGCTTCAACACTGACGTTTGCATTCAGAATTCGTTCGGTGATGAATCACAAATGTTGGCACAAAGACTGTCCCATCCAAAAGAGAGATATATTTGTCTGGCACAGCGTCACCTAAGTGTGATTTTATTGTTGCACACTACCCCTAAGTCAGAACGAGCCACTTTGATCTTCTCTGCAAAGTGATGCCAAGCCCAGGCTTGTTTCATATCGTGTCAGCTGGTCATAGAATTGTGGAGTGGTTTGGGTTGGAAGGGACCCTAAAGACCATCTCGTTACAACTCTCCTGCCACGGGCAGGGACACCTTTCACTAGACCGTGAACTTGATGCTATTCTGAATTCCCTTTACCACCAAGTGTAAGGAATTAGTTAGGAATTAGTGTAGGTGTTCTGTAGCTGGTGGATGTTGGAGAACAGTTCAGATCACTTATGATGTGACTGGCCTGCTGACTGTGTTTGGGTTTGGTGTCTGTAGAGGCAGACTTGGACAGAGCCATTTCCAGTTCATAGCACAATTCAGGTGGGGTAGAAGGTATAAAGAGGTGATCAAAAATCCACAGTGATTGCCCTGAATAGGCATCAAAATCTGCAATTATATTTGCATTAAGCACTTGCACACCTGGCCCACTTTCTGAGGGGAATGAACAGTAAGAGTAGTCAGCCTTTAACATCTCCAAGAGTAAAAATACATCAGGTCACAATGGAAAGTTGCCAAGAGATGTTTTAGTTTAGTTATCTGAGCTTGGAATGATGAATTTGCTGCCAACCAAAACAAACAAACAAACAAAAACCCCACAAACAAACTTTATTCTTCTGCCATTAGTATGGGGGTAAAAGGACCAAAGTGCCTTCTCCCACATCATCCTCAAACCTTCTAGTCACCCTTATTTCAATAGGACAGCACAGTAAATTCTCCAATTTATAAAGAAAAAAATAAAGACAGAAATACTTCACTAAAATATTACTTATTCCTAAGATGTATCTATTTTAAAACTTTCCCTGACCTCTAAGTGGGTTGGCATAATGGAGACCAGAAAATGGATCTTTTACTAATAACAAGGACCCTTTTTTCTGAAAACTCTCACAGAGATCAGTACAATGCAACCAGTGAAAATTTTGCTTAGAACATGACTTGATAAAAATCTGAATTTCTTTAACTTTTTTTTTCCTTAAAAATACAATTTGACAAAGCTACTGCATCGAATAATTTTCTAAATGAAGACAGCATTTCATTCACCCTCTATCAGAAGATGCAACTGGAGATTTCAGAATGTGAGCAAAGTATTAAAAGAGAAGGAAAGAGAATAAAGCCAACATTTTTGTCACAATTCACAGTGACAATAGAAAAAGATGTTATGGAAAATATATGTAAAATTATTTGAAAATTAAGCCCATCTAACAATGGCTCTGAAAGAAACATGAACTGAAAATTACAGTGAAAAAAAAAAAAAAAGAGAGGATAAAATGCAACCCTTATGCATGGAAACAAGAACAAGGGTTCAATCAGCTCATGCAAATGCAAATCAAGACATTTAACATTTTGAGGAAGAGCAATATAATGCAGCATGAAAAAATTGTAGACAAGAACACGTTCTGGGGACCTGATGGATTTCACCTGAAAAGCAATTCACTTATGCTAACCTCAAAAGAAATATTTAGAATGAGTCATGGCTCCATCTGGCTTCTCTGCATACAGAGCAGGTATTGGTAACCATGAACTTTTAATCTCAAAATATCAAGAGAACAAACCCCTGTCAGAGTTATTCTGGGTATGCCTACAAGAAGCAAACCCTGTTGCTAACAGAGCAAGTACTTTTACTGGTTGCAATCATGCCCTAGGAATTTAAATCCGAGAAATTTAAGTCTTAAAGTGTACGTTCTGTGCTGCCACAATAAAACCAGAACCAAAAGTTTCTTATTGCTAAGAAGAAGAAATTGGACAGGATTGTCATCTTGTATTGTAGCCAAACATAAGAATACGACAAAGTGGCTGATCAAAATGAATTCCCAGATTTTCCAAATATTTACCTTCTTAGTAATTGATAAACCAACACATAGCTAGAAAAGTTTCACGTGTCAGAGTCCACACCGAGCTGCCTTGTGAAAAAAGATGAGATGATCACATCTCACTAGATAAATTGCCATTAATACCCAAAGAGGATATGATGCATTTTATCTATTTGAATAAACAACTCTTAACTTCTCCCCACGCCTTCCACAATGAACAGTGCTGTAAATCTTGTCTGCTTCTGGGCTGACTCATGCGCAAGGCAGACTTGGGGACAAGACAATGGGACAAAGAACAGATAAATTAAGAAAGACAGTTTTCAACAGCACATGACACAAAAAAACCCAATTAAACAAAAAAAAAAGCCCTACCTGCACAGACCAGAACTGTCCAAATCTTCAGTGGACAGTTGAGATCTATGTTTACCTTGGCTGGTTTTGAGGTATTCAAACTTTTGCCAGCACATTATCATCACAGACTGTATATCAGCCCTAAATGACAAAAATATGAGTGGGACACTTGAATATATTCCTGTCTGCCAGCTGTCCCCATCATGTGTGTTTTCAGAGGCAGGTGTGTCACACCCCTGGCATTTTGGTCCTGATTAACCTCACCCTAAGCTGTCATCTTAAGGCAGCCCATCAGGCAGCTATAAATATTATAAGGCTTTTAACATAAATATTATGATGTTTTTTCTTCCAGGAAAGGCATCTGCTTTTCAGTTCCATGTCATCAGATCACTGTGAATGCAAGATATCTGGTTTCCAACTAGATTTTTTGTTTCCTTGTTGCTCATTAACAGGTCTGTGGAGACAAGGCAAATTTCTGCCTTATTTCTCATGCATTTATGCTCCCTGCTTATATATTTTTATGTATTCTTTTCATTTTTATCAAGTCAGGTCATGTCTCTCAGATAGGTTTGGTAAAAAAGCTCATTTACAAGTCTTTCCAATTCTTCTAAGAAGAGAATGTTCCACAAGAAAATGGCAGTTTCCATGGAACTTTATTTGAGAAAGGTTTTTCAGGCTGAGATTGTTTTGTCGCTGTTGTGAAAATTTTAATTGCTTAGATAAATATATTCATGAATAAAAACATACATTATATACATGCTAGTGCATTTATTTCATATCTGTATGCATGGATATAAATATGTCAATATGTATTAACACAAGTTTATAGAGGGAAAAGGAGAAAAAGAAACCAAACTAATCATTAATTTGGTATTTTGTACACTAACATTGTGGGCTATGAAAAAGGCATTTCAAAACTTATTCTACATCTGACCTATTTATTCCAGGACAAATATCTATGATAAAATTCATCTTGGTTGGTACATTATTTTTTTAGTCATTATTTCTGCATGTTAAATCATTAAAACTTTTGTTTTCATCTCAGTGCAGAAATGAACGTTTTTCATGGAAAAGAAATATATTTTTCCTTTCTCTACTATTGAGTAATGTTAGTGGACAGCATGACAAACTTTTACCCCTTTCTCTGACATTCATAACCTTGCTATTTTGTATTATTAATTTCCATTTTCAGTCAAAAGTGAGGAGTGTTACTTAAGGTACACAACATTTTGACAATGAATTTACTTCAGTGTCTGACTCTATGAAATAAAAGGGAAATATACAATGAAAAACAAACCAAGGATAATGAGGATCACTGAAACAGAAATAAACCAAGTAACTTTCTTAATAAAATAATAAAAAAGGGCAATCTAATTTCTAGGTAAACTAAAATTTGGCAAAATATATTTGCTGAAACCATGCGAAAATAAGGTGGGTTTTTTTTTTTCTGTGTGAGAAATTCCTGCCCTGTGAGGGAGTGAATCCTTCTTGTTGCTACTTATGAGGATGCTCAGTCTTACAGGGTGCACAGCAGCGTGCAAAGATGTCAAGGTACTTGATGTCATTGGGAGTAAACTAAACTAATTACTGCAAGCTTCATGTTCCCATGCTTTGATTTTTTATTAAGATGCATTAAACACCAGTTAAGCCACACACTCAGAGAGATCTCTAAGTGAGTGAACCAAACACCTTGTCAGAAACATTTGGAACGTGGCAGGCAAACCCAGCCTGGGGAGACCTTACCCCAGCCAGGCTTCTCAGCAGCATCACAGCACATTATCATAATGCATATGATATTTAAAGCTAATCCATCATCCTGGGCAATGCAAACTGAACAGGGAGAAGACATGAAGGAAGTAAAAACTCCATGCACGCTGCAGAATTATTGTATCAGTTTACAAATTAATGCACATGATTCGAGGAAGATGTAGAAGTCCAAAGGTATTTGATTTAACGGCCCCTTAATATTGGAGAATAGTGAGGCTTAAAGCACAGACAGTCTGAAATCTTCATTTAGACAGCACTAAATACATGCAACTAAGTGCTATATTTAAGTATTATAGAAATATTTTAGCTCCCAGTGTCTCTTGGGGCTAGTAAAATTCCTATCTGCGAAATCACTGAGAACATTCAGTCAATTAAAGACAGATATGCAATCTCCAGTGATAACAGCTCTCTCTACTTATTTTCCAGTTTTAGAGATTAAAGTTTCCCCTATGGAAAAAAAAAAAAGTCCTCCTCATTAACCTCTTGATGAATAGGCACCTTCTCTATCCATTTTATGCTATTCACTTCTCCCATCAAGAGGATTCTGTCAAAACATGTTTTCATGTTATTTTGAAATCAGCATGTGGATGTGGAATTAAAAAACCCCACATGCTGCTATTCTTACTGCTCTTTGATCACCTCTCCATGGGCATTTTTCTAGGGTCACACAAAATATCTGACTTGGTGAGGATAAAAAAGAAACCATAAAAAGGATGCTGTTGTGCCAGAGAGCACGTGAAGCACCTGAGAGAACCAGCTTCAGTTCCCCCTTTATCACAAGCTGGACACATTCCTGTAGGCAAATCCTTTAAATGAGACATTCTAAAAGTGTTTTATTACCAACAACTGGGGACAGACACTCAAAAGTGCTTCATAAGTGGGAGGCTATAAACACACACACACACAAAATCCAGCCTAGGGGTCTTTTGTAACTTTGACTCTTCAAGTTCAATTTTGCAGTCTTCCCTCTTGAAATCAGTTGAGGATAACTGGGCTTAATGCAAAATCACACCCTGTCCCTTTGTTTTCAATATTTGTAAAATAAAGATAAGAAAATATATCCCCTTCAGTTCTGTGCAAGGATGATATCATTAATGCTAGGAAAGCTGTTTCAGATTTGTGGACCAAAAGCACCTACAGCTACTCTTAGTTCAGGTACATATCCAAAACCAGCTGATTCCCTGAGCCTTCCAGCTCTCTAAATGGCTCAGGCTGCCTATTTGAAATCTGAGCGTCTTCCAAGGCCCTTGAACATGGTCCCACACAACATCCTTGTAGCTAAATTGGAAAGACATGGGTTTGACTGGTGGACTATTTGATGGAGAGGGAATTGGTCAGATGGCACATCCAAAGAGCTGCAGTCAGTGGCTGAAGCAGAGCAGTGGCAAGTGGCGTCCCTCAGGGGTGAGGAACTGAGACCAGTAGTGTTCAACATCCTAATTAATGCCATGGGCAGTGGGACTGAGTGCATCCTCAGCCAGTTTGTGGGTGACCCTGAGCTCAGCAGTGCAGTTGATTCCCTGGAGGGAGCTGATGCCATCCAGAGGGATCTTGGCAGGCTGGAGAAGCAGGGGAGTGTGACCACTGTGAAACTCAACAAGGCCAAGTGCAAGGTCCTGCCCCTGGGCTGAGGCAATTACAAGTATCAGTATGGACTGGGTGATGAATAGATTGAGGACAGCTCCGTGGAGAAGGAATTGGGGATACTGGAAGATGAAAACTGGACACGAGCTGGCACCGTGCACTTGCAGCCCAGAAATGCAGTTGTGCCATGGGCTGATATAAAAAGAGGTACAGCCAGAAGGTCAGCGGAGGTGTTTTCTTGAACAAAACCTTGCCTTCTCATCTAGAAAATTAACTCTAGGTGTTTTGATTTTGAAGGTTCACTTTTATTAAATTTTTAGAGGAAGGAGGGATTTTCTAGATGGAGGAGAAACCGCTTGTTTCAAATGTCAGCTATCTCATACGTAGGGAATTTGAACAGTACCAGAAAAAAATAATATTACAGCTCTGTTCTATAGTCATATAACCTGCATGATTTTTTACATACCATAATTATAAAGAAAAGAAAAATTTATCCTATAAAAAATTAATCCCTGTATTTCAGCATTTAGACCTGCTGATTTTTGTGGTGAAGGGCTCTGAAAGAGGGAATCCATAACTTATTTGTTACTCTCCTCTCCACCTTTATGCCCTCATTTCTTGCACTATGACTGAAGCATGAAAAAAACCCACAGCAAATTCATGATTGTGAATACAGATCTTAAAGCCCAGCTGAGCTTTGAGGTGGTTCACTGGGCCTTTCCTAACTGCTGATTAATCCTTTGGTTAAAGAGAGATCAATAAATTCCAGCGTTACAGCCACACTGTAATGTGGATGCTTCTGATGCTCTCCATTACAACAACCAAAACAATTCCAAAGTGAATCACTTTGCACTTTTTGGTACATTTCTGCAAATCCTGCAGGCCATTTTGGGTCATTGAGCACATGTAACAGATTTCTTATGAGAAAACTGTGAATTTATACATCCAACAGACGGCTGGGCAAAGTTTAGAAGTTTTAATATCTTTTTGACTATGCTAAACCAGTCAGGTTTAAAAAAATTATTTAGCTGGGGAACAATTTATTCCTTGCTGTGAAAAATGCTCTTAAAGTAGTCGTTTGTTGTAGAATTGAATTCCTCCAAATCAGCAGTGCAAATGGAAATATTGTCATTCACTGAACCCAAACATAAAGCAAGGGAAGGAAAACACTCTCTTAAGCAAACTTTTTGATGCATACTCCAACGGGAAAGTTTTCCTTTGTGCTTGCTGATCTTTAAACACAAGGAATTAGGACTTCTGTGTTGTTTGCTGCTGGGTCTGACACCCGGAAAAGGTGGATTTTTTTTTTGTTCCTAGATCTGCAGTACATCAGCTAAATCATTAAAAAAACCCATTGTATTCTCCAAACCAGTACAGCACACTAATACCAGGCTTCATTTTTGGAAAATTAATAATGGAGTACTAAATATAGTTTGGTTATTAAATAGAGTATGGTTGAGGGCCAGGAGGAGGCATTTACTTTACCTATGGTAATTTAAAGACAACCAGATGAACCAAAAGAACAAACAAGAAACGCCAGGTTTAGTGACCTGAACAGGTTTATACCATGAAAGATCAAAATTGGTAAGCAATATATGCTATTAATATAATGATGATGATGATGATGATGATGATGGTGATGAAAATTATGCTGATTATGATGATGATAATAATAAAAAATATAATATTTTATACTATTAGATAATACATAATTATATATTGTATATAAATAATATAATTATGTATTATTAATTATATTAATATTATTTCTATTAATTAATTCATCCAAACAGTGCCAACAAATGATATAAGTTTTTCCACCACCTGCAAACCACAAAGGTTGGTTTGTTAATTAAGAGCACCAGAGGGCAGTTTATAGCTTTTTAATTTTAATACTTTAATCAAGACAGCACAGCTCTGCCCTGCTCACAACGCATTTTATGTAGCAGTATGTCTCAATATTTCTATTTCTGCAGAGAGAATTCATTAAGATGCAGTGGATTTTTTTGCTGGACCTTGTTTCACAGAAACACAGCAAACAGCAATAAACTTGCACACTGGAAACCTGAGAGCAGATTACAATGCACCCAACTATGTCCATTCCATCAAATCTGAACAAGATCTGTATGGTCCTTCAGAGAGTTTTAGAAGGAGAAATTCCAATATGAAAAGACTTGAGTTTGTTTATTTCTCTGATTTAAAAAAAAAAAAAGGGTGAAAGTCTTAGATGTGTTGCAGTGATAAAACAAAAATATCAGCTTTGTTGTGGGTGCTTTCTGATATTACCTCTCTGTTTTCCTATTCTGCACCAATTTTGTTGGTAAAAATGGATGCTATTGTTTTCCAACAATTGTACCTCGTTCAACATATTTTCCCCTGCCTTAGGGAATACACATCTCAATATACCATTCATCTAGAGACGGCACTGGTTGGCCTTACACATCACTGTACATGAAATTTTCAGTTCCTTTCATCCAGCTGCAGAGATTTATCCATTCAGACCCATGGCATTAAAGGGAAATGCACTTGGACAAAAAATAACGGTGGAGCAAGGCCCCAAAAATAGGCTTGGGAAATGATTCATACAACTAGTTTTAAAGTTAGTGTCCTTCATTTAGAACAAGACACTAATCTGGCTGGCAAGGTGGGATACAGCCTTCTCTGTGCTAGCACACTTTAGTAACCACTACGATGATAATTAAAACAGACTGAAGCAGTAAACTCTATAAATAAAAGGGAAACAACATCTAAGTTCATAATATTTCCTTATTTTATTGTGATTTTGACACAAATGAAGACAAGATATATTTTATTCATTTTCTATTTTCACTTCAGGCTTTGCTTTATGGCCCTTAGGGACACAGGAGTGTGCATGTAAAGAAGTCTATAAATTAAAACAAACTGTGTTTATGGTAATACTACCACATCTTTACAATGTGTTAACTTAATGTGAGCAAACTACAGTTTTCATGGCAGTTCATTTGCATTTCCTTCCCTGCCGTTTCCCAGGTATTTTGAGATATCAGTACTTTGCTTCCCCAAACTGCTCTAGTGAAGGGAAAACTGAAAAAAAAAAAAAGGAACAATGTACTCTAAGTGCTTTCAGCTCAATCATTTCCCTCAAGTAATTGTTGTAGAATCATGAAATCATAGAGCGGTTTGGGTTGAAAGAGACCTTAAAAATCACCTTGTTCCAACTCCCCTGCCGTGGGCAGGGACACCTTCCACTATTTTGTACCATTAAGATACAGTTCTTCCCTGCCAGCAGGTGGAGATGGAGAGATTAAATCTGTCTGAAACCTACTGTTCATTGATTATCAAGACAGTTGGATTATGAGAAAAAACCTTGGGTTTGGGTGCTCATTCATAAAATTATAGTATTTTGAACTTCAGAAGTTAAAAGTTATAATTTCACATCCTTTAACAACCATGGAGTGCTCAATCTTCAAAGAGCAAAACCATCTGGTAAGAAAAATTGGAAAAATGTATTTTTCCCCTTCTCTAGAACTATTCTTAGCCTCTGTATCAAGGATGAGGACAGAAAGATTTTCTTTTAGGGTTTTGGTTTGTTTGTTTTAATGGATGACTGGGATTAGCATTTCACACCACAGTAGATAGCAACCTATCAGTCCAGGTCTTTATTCTGCACCTGCCTTTGCTCTCCTTTGCACCTGAGCAATTCTTTCCTGAAACAGGTAACTGTAGGGGACAAAAGTGTCACCAGAAGTTGTTCAATAAAAATGCTGGAGATAGTTCTTCTCCCCTGAAAATGTGTTATTTCATCTATGAGTGGTGCTCTGAACATCATGAATTAGTGGTTAAGTTACCACTGATGGCAGAGAGAGAAAAGTATCATCCTGTA
Organism: Lophotriccus pileatus; assembly: GCA_035583135.1. Taxonomy (NCBI): domain Eukaryota; kingdom Metazoa; phylum Chordata; class Aves; order Passeriformes; family Tyrannidae; genus Lophotriccus; species Lophotriccus pileatus. Next base: position 69,079,013 of record JAWWES010000133.1, read on the forward strand.
CCTGCTGCTGCCACAAGTCATGCTCACCTATCTAGTGGAGTATCCAAAAATGTAATATGTAGAATCCTAGAATACCCTGACTTGGAAAGAACCCACAAGGATCATCCAGTACAATTTCTGACCCTGCACAGGACCGTCCCCCAGAATCCCACCCTGTGCCTGAGAGCATTGTCCAAATGCTTCTTGACCCTTGTCAGGTTTGGGGCCATGATCACTTCCCTGAGGAGCCTGTTCCAGCACCCAGACACCCTCTGGGTGAAGAGTCTTTCCCTAATATCCAACCTAAACCTCCCCTGACACAACTTCAGGCTGTTCCCTCAGGTCCCATCACTGGTCCCACAGAGAAGAGGTCAGTGCCTGCCCCTCTGCTGACCCTCATGAGAAACCTGCAGACCACAATCAGCTTTCCTTTCTCC
>JAWWES010000133.1:69079528-69089627 GCA_035583135.1 Lophotriccus pileatus
CAGAGAAGAGGTCAGTGCCTGCCCCTCTGCTGACCCTCATGAGAAACCTGCAGACCACAATCAGCTTTCCTTTCTCCTTTTCCTCTAAAGGACTAAAAGTGTGTCTGTCTGTCCATGCACATGCACACTGTTCACACACACACACATGTACATGTGCATATGTAGGATGTCCTACACAAGAAAAACTGGAAAGAAAATGAACAAAGATGCTAACACTCAGCTGTTTCTTTAATAGGTGCATTTCTCTTTCCTGAAATACTCTCAGATTTTCATAGACATATTTCCATGTCAGAAATATTGCTATTATGCCTCATTCCTCCTATAGAGATGATGGGAAGAAAAGCAAATGTTTCATCTCCATATTATGCACAAATTAATTGAGTGTAAGAAAGTTCTATTGAATATGGCTAAAAATACACTGCTTTCAGTTGTCATCCTCAAGTCATATGCTTTTTAGGTTCTCATGCAAGTGCATGAGATTAGTATACACCCCATTTAATCTGATCATGATTGCCTGCTATTTTAATTAACCTTTATTGGCATATCTATATTGCCAAGAAAATATACTTTGAGAAGCCCCATTAATAACAGTATTATTTGTTCAGGGTCTTTTTTCAGCTTCACCCATCAAATTCTTTAGACAGATAATAAATCTGTGCAGCCTAGGGTTATTGGTAGGCTGTTTGTTTTGTTATATTTTTTAACAACACATTTAAAAGTTAATATTCTGAGGAAAAGATACTTAAGAAAATAATTTCTTCCCTACCTTACAGAGAGGAAAAATAAGGAAGAGGTTATATGGCTTGTCTTTCTTTGTACAACAGGTCTAGTCAATGCTAGGCTCAGTCTGGGTAGTATGACAGAAAACCCAGAGAATTCAAATGTTTAATACCAATAAACAGTGATCATACCCTGCCCACTTCACACCCTTCCTTGGTTATGGGTCATGCAGGCTGGGGGCAAGGAGATGGTTCAAATCCCTTTTGTTCTTGCCCAGGAGCACGACACAGTTTGGGGCAGTCATTGAAGCACCGTGTGGCAATGGGGAAGAATTTATTTCCTTGAGTGACACCTCTACAGCTGATCACCACTGTCCTGGAGACTTGTCACCAGGAAAGAGACAAGAACTGAACCTTGGCTGACCAGCTAACCCTTCCTTCTCTCCTAAGGCAGGCTTCTGTCCTGAGCCTGCCCACATTTTCTAACCCAGAGAATGAGTTCCTGAAGGCTGTGTTTTGGTATATTTTCCAAGATCTTCCAGAAATCAGATGTTTTATTTTTTTTTCTGCTATTTTTGTTCTCTGGCATTAGCCTCTAACTCCATATGTTGCCTCCCTCTACTATAAACTTATTAAGGAATTCTCAGCAGAACATCCCACCCCCCTCTTAATTGGATCTCTTCCACTTTGGTAGGGAAGACAGAGCCCTTTAGATGATATGTGGCTGATTAGTTGTTCTCACAGGAGTTTGAATGAGCCATCTTTACTATCACCGTGTTCTGCATAAGCACAGACATCTCAGCAAGAGCAACATTTGCTGCTCTGCATCCACCACGGATTGCACACCTTAAAGGATCACCCTGATTTCACTTCTTCCTTTCTTTCTTTTAAATTTTTGATAGACCTAGCAAAATGCATGTGTTGAATTAAGATTTTCCTCTTGTTGCCATTTGAACCATAAACATTTGAACCATGCAAGTGAAAATCACAGCTCTGGCCTTATGGGCTACTCCTGAAACAGGCTCGTGAATGAGAAATCACAGCACATCATAAATCCTCTCCAATATTGAAACTCATGCAGAGATAACAGGGCGAGAACGAATCCTGTTTGTTCTCAGTTATGCTATCACATTTGTGGCTGTTTACCCCTTGAAAAACAGGCAAAATATTTTGTATTTCAGCCACGATCTGCAAGCAGAAAAAGAAGGCATAATTTAAGAGACAGAAATACCACAGTTACCCCCTTAGTATTTCATGGGGTTTTGAGTAAAGTTGCTTATGAACCCCTGTAATTTTCTTTAGCATGAGACAAGACATGAGGTAAAGTAGTTGGTAGTAAAATTTCAAATGGGAGTGAGAGTAAAGTTTTCCCTAGCTGGAAATGTAGGGAAAATTGGAGATGACATGGTGGTAACTGAAGATGAGAAGGAAGCAGTGAGAGTTACCTTTGAATATTTAGTGCTCTTAATTTGGACATTTAGAACCCTTTGGACACTTAGTGTTCTAAATGTCCTTTGTCACAGTTATTTCTGTTTTACTGTTGGTACTGTGAGAGAATTCCAATAAACACTGGCGGGAAGGTATCACTTGGTTCAAAAGAAATCTGAATACCAAATCAGGAGAAGTCCACTGACAAAGCAAAATAACACTAAATGTTTTTCCTGTACAAATTAGGTGTCGTGTGGCATATGGTAAGAGGAAAAGCAGTTATCCTAATGATAAACAGTGAGTTTATTAGAATAAATGAAACAATATTCCTGCCTAAAGTAGCTCTTCTTTCCCCTGCTCTCTGTCGTGCTTATGGCTAAAACCATCCTCAGTTGTCCTCTGGACATCACCTAGAGCTTTAAAGAAGCTGTGTATGTTTTATTTCACATGCATCTCTTTGCTACAGTTAAACACACAGAGAAAAGAACTACCCATGTTAACTCATTATCCTTTAGAGGGAATTAATTCAGAGGAGTTTTGTTAGGGATCTTCTGTTCCTTAACTCTGAGGTTTTCCAAGTACAGCCTGCCCCTATGAAAGAGGGATGTCAGGAAAACACAATGGGACACTCAGTGTGCTATGATAAGGAAGTAACTATTTGATATGAAAAACTCCTGCCTTCTCCCCTAGAAACTTTGCCTATATGGTCATAAATCACTACTAGAAATGGTGCTAGGACATGACTCAAGTGTATGTGGGTATTTCATGAATTCTGTAGCATCAAAGTAATTTGTGTTCTTTCAGAGCAGTTTTGTGGAGCTTGAAGCATTGTATTGCCCATTTTACAGACAGAGAAAATGGTTTACAGACAGTGAATGATTTATGAAAGATCAAACAATGTATAAAAAGTTAAACCAGGAACAGAATCCAGAATGTTTCATTGCCATATCTGGGCAATACAGAATATGTATTTGGTATGTGTATATTTGAGTGGGAAGTTTATCAAGACCACAGAAGAAGCCAAAAGCTCACAAACTGGGTCATACATCTAATTCTCTTCTTTGAAAGTGTGACTCTGCAATCTTCCAGTGTTAGAAGAGCCCCAGATTGTGTGTGACACTGGATCTGAAGCTCTTGAGCAGGGCACTGCATGAAACTCAGATAATTACCCACACTGCAGTGCTGAGTAAATAGCTTATTGTTGAACTTCTTTCTACATCCTTAATTCCAGCAGAGAAAACATTTGTCATTAGACAAGGCCAGAAGGACCATTTCTTAACAGCAAGGACACTTGAAGAGTTTCCTGGATGGACCATTACTCAATTAAAGGATAGATGCTCACTTGCTCCATTCTCTCTGCTTTCTCCAGCCATTTATTGTTTAATTTTTTGCCAAAGACTGATTAACTTTTATGTGTCTGAGGAGTGATAGATGGTGATGTCAAGATAAAAACAGTTTCAGAAAAGCTTGCTTACAACGTGCATTGTCCTACTTCACGGGTAATTATTGGTTCCATAGGCTCACATAAAGCAGCCTGGATTTCCCTTTTTTCTATTCTAACAGTGACCTTAAAAAGATTTGCCAAAGGATTGTTTTATTTTTCTGCATACATATCTCTAATTTATTGTTTAAGTAGACAAATAGGGCTGAAGTAGAAAAGTACTCTTAAGTAGAGAATAGGGCTGTACAACACATTTTTTTCTCAGAGAAAAAAAAGATGTCTCTACTTATACATATGTATTTAAACACACTGAGGCAGATAGATAGATAGATAGATAGATAGATAGATAGATAGATAGATATAGATATAGATATAGATATAAATAGATAGATAGATATAGATATAAAACAGAACACAAAGCAGCCAGGAGCAATTCAAGCAGAGCTTAGCTGAGATCTCAGAGCTAAGCAGGACCTGCTCCCACAAATAATTGGAGTGGGCACAAAACTAAAATTGTGTAGCCATGGGCAAGGCAGGATTGAAGCCTTCGTTGAACTGACCACTGGAAACCCATTGTTATGTTGATTTTCACAGCAGATGCTTGGCAGGAGCATTAAGATGGGACAAAACCATTCCATAGTTCTATTGTTGCGTGTTACATGAAAGAAGATACTGACACCCTGAAACTGCAATTTCATTCCCATCAGTTGTCCTCTGTAGTTGAGGGACGGGGCTTTTGCCTGGCAGCAGGAGCCAAGCAGGTATTCTTCCTTTCTGAGAGTCCCCACGGGTGTGGTGCTGAGAAGAAACTTGCCCACTGCCGTGTTCTGAGTCACTGCCCAGGCTGGGCTGGGAGCCTGGGGCTGATTTCACTCTAAAAGTCTGCATGAAACCTTTTGCTAATTCCACAGCGCAGCACTCAGTTCGGTTTAGGATTATTCAAAGAACTGATTTTAGTTCAAATGCCAAAGAGAAGGGCAGGAGTGGCTCAGAAAGAAATTACTGTTTTTCATATTTTCCATGCATGCTCATAAATTATTTCAATTAAATCCAGATAAACTCCCAAACACAAGTGTTGTGCATCAAAACCTTTTATTTCAGAAGTGGTGACATGAATCCCTTTGATTTCCTCATCTCCTCCCCTTCCTCTGCTACCAAGCTGAAACAATTAGATTAATTCGCCATGAATTTGTGATTAGTTTTGCTAATTCTGAAACTACATTACTTTTTTTTCCTTTTTTTTTTTTTTTTTTTTTGGCAAAAAAGCTTTTCAGCTTTTCACCACATTCTACTACAGAGCTGTAGGAAAAAAAACACATAGGTGCACAATTTATTATGAAATGTTGGATCAGCAAGACAAGAAAAAACCTAATAGACCAGCATATTGGCCTGGTTATGTGTGAATTGCCAAAGCAGTTCCTGCTCATTGAAACACTGCAAATATTTAAACATTCTCCTGCAGGCGCAGCTTGGCCATGGCTGATCTGGAAGTTTTGGGGCATCACGTTAAACTTATCACAATCATCTTCAAGGCAACAAGTTCCCATCGGTATCATATTGTCTACATGTCATAACAACATGAAATGTTTCTCTGTGAAGGACTTATTGATCTTCTTCACATAACATAGAATATTGTATCTTTTCGTTTGGCCTCGAGTAGATGCCAAACTCTAAACAAATCCTCAGTTATACCAAAGTTATCGTGGTTATCACATCAGGACATACAGCCACCAGAATAATCATCCCTTCCTTAGACCACCACACCCAGTGGCCTAATAAAATGTTTTCTGTGATCTCCATTCTTCCAACCTCAAAAAAAAAATTTAAAAAATCATGAGTTTTTCATGAAATGTCCCTCTTTTCTAGGGTCCACCATTATTTCGTATGTGGAAGAAATCTCTGGGACTCTTCTGTATCCTGCAGCACCTGTGGAGCTGCTGTGGACGTGTGCAAGAGCAGGTTAGACTGGATGACCTTTAAAGGTCCCTTCCAACCCAAACTCTTCTGGGATTCTATGGTGAGTCAGGGCAAGATGACAACCTGTGTTGTGGGATCACACAGACATAGTTTAAAATGATAAAGAAGGAAAGGGATTGATCCACACCTTGGAGCCCACTGGTACAGATTTCTCTTCTTAGTTATCCTGATCTATAGGAGACTGGGGAGCAACTGAGAAAATGGAGAGTTGGGAAGTGAGTGTTAATACTTCAGTGCGGGCAATCACAGTCTGAGTGTTCAAATTCCCCTTTTATTTAGCAATATAGAACAACCTTCAGTGGTTGAGAGTTACAGTAATAGCCAAAAAACTCCTTCTGATCATGGCGAGGAGGCAAGTTAGTGAGTTTGGATAAAAGTATGGAATTCTGGACTAGTACTGCAAAATCAAAGACTGCTATTACTGGAAAGCAGACCAAAATCATGTATTCTTTTAAGGTAAACTCTTTCCCAGCAGGAAATTATTTCCCACCCAGCCCTAGGAAGAGATTTGTTTCCTGTGTATAAACCTGACCCTCCTGGACCCTGCAGCTCAGACAGCAAGATGCCCTTGGCCTCTGCCTGCAGAAGTGGAGGCAAAGTGGTAACAACAACACTAAGTTAATATGGAATCAGGTTTTCTCCAGTGCCAGCCACTTCTCTCAACTCCCAAAAAGAATGCAAGCTCAGAAGAGACTGTAGGAATGCAAAAAATTTCCAATTACTTTTATCCCCAAAGATCCTAGAAGATTTATCTGGGGACAAAATGAATTGCACAAGTGGAGCTTTTCAGCCCTGCTAATGTTGACCCTTTATTGTGTTCGAAGCTGAAAGAGTTGGCTCCATTTCACCTGGCTATGAAATAATTTCGCACTCAATCCTAGTTTCTTTCTGGTAGTGCTGATTCTGAATCTGGCAGAGCACCAAGGTTTAAGGAAAGAATAAGGAAACAAATGGTAACCTGAAGGGACTCAAGACATGAAAACCTATTTTCTGTACAATATGATATTGTTATTGCTGTCAATATTTGTGGCCATCACACTGCCTGGAAATCCTAGTCCTGGACTAGGATCATAGTGCACTAAATACCAGTTTCTACAATAAAAAAGGTAAAAGATTATGAACTTCTCTATTTTATTCCTTAGGGAGCATCTTCTTTCTGTCCATAAAGTCAACTAATAATGACAAGCCACCAGCATCTTTATTTGGGATGGATGGACTACTGAACCTTTTTTCCACTGTCAGGAACTCTGGGAAATCTATTTTCATGACAATGCAATGATGCCCCAAGTCACAGTTGGTTTCTCCATGCTCCTGCTGCCTTGGAAATTTCAGCTTTACAGATCAGGAAACCAAAATGTAGAAAGGAATTACTTGTCCAAGGTTACAGGGCAGGTTGTGACAGAAACAGGAATAGAAACTGTGGCTTGCAAGGCACACCACCTTTCTAATTAACAGACCAAAGTATCTTTTCATTCTCCAGCTTCCTCTAATGTGTCTAGGCAATTACAGAGCAAATTCAAGGTTCTTTGTTTTCTTTTTCTGAATTCAAAAGAGAAGACAACTTTGCCTAGATGTCATTGTTAGTTAAAGAAAATATTTTGAATTTAAGGAGGAATCAAAACAGTTCCATTTAATTACTGGTGTAATTTTGCTTGCTTAGTGCAGAAAAGCAGTTTCATCAAGTTGACATCGAAGAGCTTTATGCACTTAGTTGTTGTCCTTGGAATAAAAAAATGTATCACTTAGAAAATAATGTTCTGAATTTTTAAAATTATGCAGTAACTTGATATATAATGGAAAATAATGAATTGTTTCTAGGTGTTCCTGCATTTCCGTGCTAATGAATACTGAAAGAAGAGTGTGTCATCAAAGTGTAATCAAATCCAGCTTGTTTTGTAAATGATTAACAGGGACAGAAGCAGAACTTGGATTTTTTCAATCTCGCACTAACACTTCAGTGAGACACTGAAGTGCTCTGCATTAACAAAGCTCAGAAATCATATAAATGCAAATATAAAATGCACCCCTCATTTCATTACGTTAATAGAAGATCAATACGTGGGCACAAAAGGAAAAGAGTGTGTCACCTGAAGTTGACTGTGGCAAATTAACACAGCAGGACAGGAAATACAAATTGCATAATGTATTCATGCCCCCTGAGCAGTGTTTAACACGCCGTGGGCAGGGGATGATCGACTGAGCAGCGACGAACGAAACGCACCGGCTGATCAGAAGCCTCATTAGCTGCAAACTGAAGTGCCCTGGTGATGGAAATCAATACCACCTCAGCATCAGGATAAAGGCAGAGAACCTTCGTCTGCAAGCCCTCGTTCATGGCAATTTAGGTTTCTCGTGCAGTTTGTCCCTGTTCAAATAAAAGGGACTGACATCACGGTAAAGATTTATAGGGTGAGATCCACAACGAAGTTTTCGCTCTGCTTTTACCCAGAATGAAGAGTATTGAGTCTCAAGGAGTGACTAAAGCAAACTGAGCGTGTTATATCACGAGGACAGTTCATTTTCCCTTATTAAAAGGAAAGACGGAAATGTAAAAAGGACCATGAGATTTAAGGAACAAAACTGATCAATCAGCTGATACAGTTCTGCCTGGGCAGGTCTAAATGAGAAGCGTTAACAGGAAAAGGTGAGCACATCTACATGGAGGCATCTTGCTCTACCAATACAAACAAATGGGATTTCTAAAGACTGACAACTGTAAAATTGTCAAGGACAGAAACACCCAAGTATTTCACAAAAGTGCTGCCAGGGTACTCCAATGTATAACTGATCTTTATGAGCTTGAACTCTTATCAGTGAATATCTGCAATGAAATAAATTATTTATTCTAGATCTTGGGGTAGTTGGGGAGAGGAATTGTAGTCCTCCTGTTTCACTTTAAGGACTATACCTGTTGGAGTGGTATTTATCAAGATTTCATCACAATATTTGGGGATGTGGTAACTCTAAAATAAAAGCAAGTTCCTTTAGAGAATGAGAGTAAATATTCTTTTTTTTTTTGGTTAAAGCCTAGCAAAAAAAAAAAAAAAGGGTATTTCTACTGCCTACTTCTCAAAGCTGATATTTGATACAAGACTCTGCCTCTTTTGTTCTACTTAGGATCAAAGCAAAGCCACCACCTTTATGTTTTCTACAAGTTGAAACTCCTTTATTAGTCACCTCAGAAACACCTACTTGGAAAACAAACTGATCTGGGTTTATAGGATGATTTTATTCTTGATCTTTCAGAATAATAAAATATTCCAAAAAATGATAGCCTTAAGTCACTTTGTTTTTTTTTCTTCATCTGCTGCAGAAGTTTAGAATGAATGGGAGGGAACACTGCAAAGCAATATAGTGAGTTTTGTGCTGCCACCTCCTTCACTTTCCATCTTCAAGAATCTGCTACAGACTAGAAAAGAAGATTCATGATAAAAATTAATATCCCTCGCCCCCTGATTGCACTGCTTTGAAACAGAAAGAGTTTATCACTCTATTTTATATTAAATTCTAAACCTCTGTATGGAAAGTTACAGGACAGCCAAAATTCATTTTAACTTATCGCTGACCCACGTGAGTAAGAATTAGAATTACAGAATTGGAGGTAAAATGACTTAACATCTGTTTGAAATGCCTTGTACTTCAGAGACCAATGCTTGCCCTGTATCATATTTTCACTCTGGATTAGAGAATTTATTGGTTGTATTAGTCACTATTTCCTCTTGGTCACACTGTGTTTTTTAAATAGTAGACCACTGAGCAGCCATTCCTCATTGGAAAACTAGGCCATGGTATTAAAAAGCTTAATCCGTCCCTCATGATGCATAATTAAAAGACGATCCACTGATAGTAACCTCCATTTTATTTTAAATAACTTTTTTGTTAACTACCTTTGATTTTGAATTTGGCTTGATTATAATCACTATGTTGGCTTAATGTTAAAGAAGTTATTTCTCCTAGTTTATTTTATTTCTCATAGACCATTTCTGAAGGAAAAGCCAGACATGTCCTTACAGGTCCTAATATATCTGACACCTGAGTTCAAAATCAATTTTCTGTTCTGTATTTTTTATTTCCCTTAGGATATTCACAAGGTCATATTTCCAATATTTAGGGTAGATGCTGTCTTTCTCCTACCTTACACTAAGAAGTTCTCATTTGGGGGGCACCCTAAACTTAAGTGTACCAAAAGACATGAGGTATTATAAGGAGTGACAAATCAAGAGAGTCTATGACATATGAGACCAAAGGGACAATGCTGTTTGCAAGTGGAGTGCAAGAGTGGGTGTTTAGGGAATGAGAATAAGAAATTGAGTACCCACAGTATGAATATTCAGTATTATACCTAAATTCTAGTGCATGTAGAAGAATGAATGACAGACATCTCTCTTTTACAAGGAAAAGAAATAAAGAACCACCAGAAAATCTTTCTAAGATAGCAAACAGGCAAGAAAAATCTGATGAGAAGCATGACCTGGTGTATGGGTTAACAGAGGCCTGTTAGGCCCTCAGAAGAAGAAGAGGTGGACCTGATAGG
>JAWWES010000133.1:69099571-69110338 GCA_035583135.1 Lophotriccus pileatus
TTTCTTTCTTTCTTTCTTTCTTTCTTTCTTTCTTTCTTTCTTTCTTTCTTTCTTTCTTTCTCTTTCTCTCTTTCTCTCCTCTCTTTGTCTCTTTCTCCCTTTCTCTTTCTCTTTTTTTCTTTTTTCTTTCTTTTTTTCTTACTCTCTTTCTTTTAAGTGTGTTACATCTTCTGTGTTCACAGACCTGACAGTATCAGTTCCTGATGCTGGTTTGAAATCAAAGCTCCACTTATTTTCACTGGGTCTATTCTAGCACTGATATCTGTTACCTGCCATGTGAGGTAAATCACTGCCACTGAAATCAACCAGATAAAACCCCAAATCCCTCAAACATGAAGAAATTAAAGAGAAAAATGGCCTGCACTGTTCTGGTATTAGTGAAAGGAGAGTCAGGTGTCCAAGTTTAAATTTGGAGCACTTGCAATCAATAAAGATTTGTGCCCCCACGAGAGCAGCATTGCTTTATTGGGTGCTCTGAGCACAGGCTTCAAGAATTGCCATATTCATAGGTCTTGATGTGGTTTCACTGGATGAGCTTCCCCATAATACCGAGCAGGAGCAATTAAAAGTGGCAAGGCCAGTTTACAGCTGCAAAACATCTTTGGAAGTTCTTGTCTTTTCAGGATATCTCAGTAATAATGTTCCCATTGGGGTATCCATTTAGATATCCTTTATGGATTAAGGGCATAAATGATCCCATTTCACTCCCACAGGTTTGCAAGCTCAATAGCTGACTCTCATATTCCTTTGAATGCCTCAGACTTAATGTGCAAATATAGGAAGAGAGAAAAAATATTTCCTTCCAGCTGTAACAGAGATCCAGTTGGTAGCTCACCATTCAGCAATAACTACCCCATTCTGCATCTCTCAGCAGGAAAGATGGGACACAATAGGATTTCACCAAATTTATTATAATGGTAGAATTACTGGAATAAGTCTACCAGAACACCTGAAGGGACTGATGGAGTATAAATACCATTTCCATTAAGGAGCAGGTATGAGTCAAGCTCACCTGCCAGCCAGAAAGCTCCCACATCTGCCTAGGATTTAACTATGCTTGGTACCTCCTGTTTTATTTTTCTTAGTCAGTATCATTTCTCCTTGGTGACACACAGGCTTTCTTTTTTCTTTTTCTTTTCATAGCAGGTAGGTTATTTTTTAATGGATGGTAAGGAATAATGTAGTCACCCCTCTGGAAAGAAAAGCATAATTCATGCAATTTGACTGATCATTACTTCAATATGGTTCCTATAGACTGCTGTAAGAGGCTGCCAAATTGCTGTTCCTTCATCAGCCCTATATTGCATAAGTAGTAGCACAGGAAAATAATTCAGTGGGGCTTCTATTTAAAACTGTTCTCAAGCCAGTCTTCCTTTCCTCTCTCTGACACACAGAAATAACTAATTTAATAAAATCCCACAAAGCACACCAGAGTAGAATGAGGGAGAACTAATTTGAAAAGCTCCTTTTGAGAGTTTCTCAATGCTAAGACAATCTAAAGATCCAATGCACAAAAGCTGTTTAAAATGCTGTCTGGGTAGTTAACCCCAAGGTCTCAAGAACTCATTGATGACTGAAAATTTCTCCTGAGTACCAAAACAAAACAAAATCAAAAACAAAAGAGAAAAGGAGCTCTGTTGCAGTCTGTTGTCAAAAAATCATTGAATGAAAATTGAGAAGACTGCTTGAGACAACTCTTAAACCTCCTCTACTTCCTTCTATTATAGGAGACTCCCCAGTCCTGCAGGAAAAACAGAGTTCTCTATTCCCAAATATATCACTGCATTCAAAATATATTAGAATTGCATTCTTCTGAACTATGGCCATTTTCCAAGGCATCTCAGATCATACCAACACTGTTTATATCCCAGCAACCTGTCTGCTGTACTCATCACTTGTCAAGACCTAGGTCATTGGATATAGGTCTGAAACCCACAAGAAACCATTTTTTTTATGATATCTTCCAGTTAAGAACTTAAAAATTTGAGAGCTGTCTGTTATAAAGTTATTCATCCACCTAATGCTCTTTGTTCATTCTATGTATGGAAAGTTTCTTTTATTCAAATGTCAGGCAGTCATATGTCAAAAGCTTTGAGAAAACCAGAGTTTCTCTATCACAAAACAGATCTTTTTGGCTAGACCTGAAAATCTGTCAAATAAAACATGTTCTTGTTTTTCATAAACTTCTTTGAAGCTATGCTGACATTAATCTCATAGTGGCTTTTGTTCTTCTTCTAGTCCTTTGCTGATGGTGTCTGCTTCCATGCTTTACCAGTTATGTTACTTTGTCTAGAATAAGTTAACAAGTTGATGTAGTATATTTCCCCATTTAATTAATTTTATCAATTTTCAATATTGAAATTAGTAGTCTTCCAAACTCTGGAATCCAGACTTGGTTACTAACAAACACTTGTTATTCAGAAGACGCCTTCAATGCTTAGGATATAAGTTATCTTGGTTTGTTAATTTAGTAGGATTTGCAAGTTTTGTTTCCATCTTTAAGACAAGGAAAGCTACATCATCTTCTGCATCATCAGTTGTCTCCTCTTTTCTTTCTTCACAAGTAGAAGCAGTTCTCCCCTTCCTACGATCCCCAGACTTGGGGAAAGGCAAATCTGGTTTTAAGTTGTCCTGTATCATAGTTTTTTAATGCTAATGCCTGTTGTATTTTCCCACTTCCTTTGCTTTTATTTCAAGCATTCCGACATTTTATTGTTGGCCACAAAATTCCTTGCACAAAACAAACCTGACCAGGCAACAAGCATGGATTAGCTGCAGGATTGGTGTATTTTAAATCAGTGATTAAATTTCTACTGAGAATATAAAATCTCCCCTTGCTACAGACTTCACTGTATTTCTGATGTTTTGAAAACCAAGTGGGTTTTGTTATGTCAAATTAACATTCCTCAGCTAAAATTGCTCAGTGTAACACAGTTTTTATAGTACTTTAGGTCAGTCTTTACAGAGATTAAGTGGTCTATAATAAATTCCTGCCCAGCAATTTCATTACATGTAACTTTAATCAATTAGTATTTAGAGTCCTGTAACTCTCAGTGGTCTGTAATTATGAGCATCTAATATTGATCCTAGCAATTCTCCTGGCAGTCTGATCTTTAAGAATCACCAGCTCCCTCAGATTTCCTTTCTGAGTATGGAGTTGGCAGCAATGCTTACAGGCTTGTTCTTAACAGGCAATTTGGGGGGTTGACTTTTTCACACATAAGGATTTCCAGCTTAGATTTCATGCCTGAGTATTCAGACATGACTGGTGTATTTTAGCCTTCTCTGTCTTGTTTGTTTAAATGTCTCTTGACTGTGACAAGATTAAAATGAAGGCCACCCCATTCACACAACCTTCTCTCCCTATACTTGACCTAATATTCCTTGGCCAAAATTATCAGTCTGGTGTCATTTAAACGCTCCATTTTTGGGATCTCCTGGCTCCTTTCCTCCCTGTACTGCAGGAGAGTGGGTTTTCTGGGAAATTCATGGATAGCCTGGATATTTTTAACTTTCATCTTTCCACCCAGAGCAGTCAGGCTTTCCAGACTGTGAGGAACAGTGCCAGATGCTGTGTCACTGAGTCCAATACAGATGGAGCCAAAGGTAGCCTCAGTTTTCAGTCCTACAATCCTGCCAATCCCTGAGTGGTGGTGTTTGCCTTCACTCCCAAAAGGGAAATTGACTTGATATCCTCCAAACTTTATACCAAGTCCTGTCCACTTCTCCAAGCATCCTCTCCTTTGTGGCCAGTTTTGGAGGCTCTGTTAGTCACATCTGCACTTTATTCTGAGCTGAGTTGGGCTGTTTTGCCCACGTCAACCCCTAAAGGCCTCTGTGCCAAGAGTGCTCCCTGCATTCCTTCAGCAACACAACTGTGCCTTCAGAGGGGAAACAGGCTGTGACTCACTTCAGCATCTGCTGCCAGCATAAGGAGATGGGAATGGATGGGTGGGTGGGTGGATGGGTGGACAGAGCCAAACAGACAGCGGTGTCTTTCAGTTGCAGTGACAATTTCTGAACATGCTGTCTCCCAGCTGAGCTGAGGACCTGACCCATCAGTATGGTACATTCACACTGGAGTTTCAGAACAGGAGAAGACTGTGGGGCTTCTGGCAGTCATGATTCTTTTGCTTCTAACATCTTCCTGACACTGCTCAGTGGGAAACTATGGGAAATTACATTCCTTGTCCTCAGACTTCCCCTTCCCTACCTCTCACATTACTGTGAAGCAGCATGCAGGGCACAAGGACAGTGGAACCTGGTGCAAAGAGAATAAATTTTTCCTATCACTAAAAGGCACTGTTATTTAATTATTAAAAGGGTTTATGAAGAAGATGGTGGATAGCAGTCAGTTGAGGGATAATGTATTGGATTCCTACAAGCACAAGAGGAGCTCACCTGAGCTCTAATCAACACAGAGCATCTGTTTCAGAGCATTACTGAAAACCAAACAAAGCCAATTCCAGTTTAAGAGACTGAAATAAAGACTGGACATTGGTAAGACTGGACATCCATAAGACTACATAATTATGTAGAGCTGTAGCAGTTAATCTTGGTAAATTCTGAGAGGTTATTAAGCACTATACTTTAGTTTTACTGTAACTTGGAACATTAGAGATTGGCAGAAGATATAATGCAAAGGACAGATTATTACACTTCTGCCTAATGGGAAATTCTTGTACCTTTTTCTGGGATATCCAGAGCTATGTTCTATAGGACACTGAATTCTCTACTGGACACCTCAGTTTTGAGCATATATATTTCCTTACTAACTTGATAACAAATCTTCCCAGCTGTGCAAGAAACAGCACTGACAGGCTTTAAAGGGGAATTTCTCCATAGCAGGAAAGGCAATTCCTTTAAAGGGGAATTTTCTGTAGCCTCTTCCTAGAAGATGCTGCCTTTAGGTAGGGATTAAATCACTTGCTTTTATTTTTTTTTTCCCTTTTTCCTTTTCTTTTCTCCCCCAGAAAGCCACAGGATAACTGAAAAAGCTGACAAATGCAACAATGGGAGGCAACAGAAAAGGAATATTTCTCTGAGATTAGTGAACTTGTATAGACACCCTTCTTGAAGCCATTTACAGATATTGTTTAGACAACTGAGATTGTTGTACCACACTTATCCCTGGGACTTTACCAGCAAGGGTTGTACAAGGTTCAGCTGAAAATTTCAGTTCACCTGAAGCCAGTCATCCCTGCAAGTGGAATTTACTAATAATCAGAGAGAGAAGTTGGAGGAGTTATTTTACCCAAAATTCCGTATGAAATTTATTCCACCCTGCTTCCTGTAGGCCTTTATGTAGCCATGCTACCATGTTTCTTGCTTCTTCACCTGAATCCTATGAGCATTTAAGAGTCACTCATATTCATAGAGTCATAGAATCACAGCATGGTTTGGGTTGGAAAAGAACCACCCAGTTCCACCCCCTGCCATGGGCCTTGAACACCTTGAACAACTCCAGTTCCACCTCCACTTGAAACAGTGCCATCTGATAAGAAACTCTCTAATAAAACCCAGTAGCCAAAATTACAAGCAATGATCACATTTTCCACACCCTAATTCTTTTTGTTGTCTTGGGGTTTGTTCTTTCCTCCAAACATCTGGAGGGTAACTTGGGTGATTGCCATAACCAGTTGCAGCACGAAAGCCTTACATCCGTGTTGAAAGATCCAGTTTCTAACTCGGTTAAACTGTACAGATAGAAAGGTGAAAACCATGGATAAAAAAGCTTCATGTCTTCCAACTGGATTTTTAATTATTTAGCAAGTTGTCTCTTTTCTTAGTAAATTTGGACAAGCTCGTTAAAATGAACAAAACTGGATATTAACTTTAGCACAAACAAGACAAACTGTTTTCAATTGTGTGCAAATTTGTCTTGTACATTCTTTGCATCTGCTGAACTGTTGTATTTTTAATATAAAATAACTGCTTGGTCAGAGATGGATTTCATTTCCCTTGAGTACTGGCTGTAGGAAACCAGTCACGTGCTCTGTTTAAAGCTTTTTACATTTCTTGCAGATTTTTGCCTTTTAAGAAACCCACAATATCCACAGAAAGGGAAAGAAATGGTGTCGGGTGAAAAACATTTTGAAACTTCTCCATTTTGAGCAGCAAAGGAAAATGTCTGTAACAGCTGATACACTGGCTCATAATTCAAACTGTCCCTCATTACAGACCTAAATTTATCTTCCATCCCACACAGATTTCTGCTCTATCACTTTTTTTCCACTCAAAATTACTCACATCAGAAATGTAGGCTCATGAAATGCAGGGGAGCAAAAGTGTTATTTATGCTAAAGAAACCAATCCCACTTCTTATTTCAGCTTTCTGGCTGTGGGTTTAGTGTGTCCTCCCTCTTGGGGCTAAGTCCCATATGGTATCTCACATTTGCACCCCAGCACATTGAGAATATGATGTCGTTGCCTCTGAGAGCTTGAATTAATCTACTAGGACTCAGTCAGAAAGCACTATAAAGAGCTGGAGGCTTTATTGACTTCCAGCTCTCTGGATGCATTTTTGTCATGTGAATTATTTAAAGTCCTTCACGAGCTTCCCTGGGGCCTTTTGAAAAGAAACTCACAATCACCTTCAAATATGCTGTGGCCAGCCCTCTCCTAAAAAACCTGCTTTCTCTAAACACTGTGAATTCTGGCAGCATCTTCCCACCTCTGGGAGGGAAGTGGAGTCCAATAGTCGAAATTTTCAGACTGCTGCACAGTTAGAAGTAATTATATTCCAAATGATTTTCAATTTTTTTTTCCAGGACAATAGATTAAGAAAAATTCTAATAATTATAATTGTTCTGATGTCCTGTTTGAATTCCATACACAAGATTTACCTTCATAGGGAATATGACAAGCGATGTTATTTCAGAGTTGCACATACATGACTTTACGCAGTCAAAAAAGTTCAGGAATATTTGGTTTTAGTTAATTTGAATTAAATCTATTTAATGAAGTCACCATCGTTCAGAAATTATTTCAGAATAATAATAAAATTTTAATTTCACAGTCTTTTTCAGGAACAGTTTCTCCATGAAAATCAACTCAAAATTATATGAGGCATAGGAATTCATTAAGAAAGAGTTCTGTTAATAGAGTCTGATGATTACTCCAAACAATGCTTCTGGGAAACTCAGTTCCCTAAAGCTTTCAGCTGATGAATCCAAGAGTTCAGTCTGAATATTATCTGTAGGAAGCACAGCAATAAAAAAACTAAATCACCAGCAATGCGAAGATGAATTATGGCTCTAATTCTTTTTTCCATCAGACACCAGATGAAATATTTTTATTTTTTTTTCTGTTCCTGCAAACCTGAACAACCCTTTTTTTGTTGTTGTTTGTGGCTTCAGCCGCTTCAGGACACGGTGAAGAAGCATCACTGCTTTGGTTTAGCATCTTTGCTCCTTCTTTCCTCCTCTTCATCCCCTGTGATGTTCCCATCCCTACATCAGGCCCAGATAGATCTTCTTCACCTGTCCATATATGCTACTTAGACTCAATTTTATTGACTGTGCCTCCCCTCTCTTTCTCCATTTCCCTTTCTTATTTTCAATTTCTGGCTCAGGCAGGGCTTGTTTAAGGAGTTCATCCAAGTCTTACCAGAGAAAACCTGTCTTGGCTTATGTTTTTGTTATGCACCACTTGCAGTGACAGTCTTAATAAATAATAAGTATTGATAATGGGAACACCACCATTACCTCAGCACTTTTCTTGAGCTGACTGTGTCACAATCCCGTTAACAACATAAGAAACCACTTTATTCACAAACAATCTTCACATTAACTTCCCCATCAGTAAATAATTATCTAAATTATTTGTAAAATTGTCAAGTAGCAACCTGCACTTTCTTTTGCAGTTCCCACTTGCATGAGGAAATTTCCTTTTGCAGCACAATATAATATTTAAATTGAAGTGTCTTGGATGCTTGTAAGACACTGCTCTCACACTGAAGAAAGATCCTTGCCTGATGCAACTTAAGATTTCTTTCTGCTTTGAAGTTAATGCCAGAAAACACTAGATGAGGATCCTGCCTACATTTTTTGTAGGGCTCAAACCCAACAAAATGAGAAACCTGCCTATTGTGACAGAATCAATAGATTTCTTTCTTCCTTCCAAGAATCCATGGTACAGAAAAGTACACCACGTCTAATAACTGTAGGATAAGGGAAGTTTAAGCTCACAAGGAAGGTGGATTTTTGAGATTCCAAGATTTCATCCAATTCCATTCTAGGACTAAAGTTAAATTGCAAAGGTAGAATCAGAAATTCTAAAAGGAAGATCTCATTTCTTCTCCAACTGAGACAAGCTGGTGCTGGTGTATCCAGAGAATGAATTAAATTAAATCTACCATGAGGAATATATTTTCTACTACATGTTTATAGTCATTTACTCACTGTTCTCTTTAATTCAGGTTCTGACTCAGAAAGATAGATAAGTCTGATTCTTAGTTCAGTGTTGGAATTGTTGTCACAATTGAAGACAAAGAACCCCCTTTGTTTGGCAGGTTTATATTTACTTCAAACAAATAACTTACTGATTTTCTGAATATTTCTAATAATATACTGATTCCCAAAACAGCCTTTTCAGGTTTCTGAAAATCCTTTGTAACTGTGAAAAAGAATCAATTTCTCCTTTATACTTTACAATCAATCAATAGGTAGAAGATTTTTAAATCTTCCAATATTGTAGTTCCTTGGACCACGAAGATTGTCAGACACTGACCAAACAGGTATGAGTGCAAAGATATTTCCTGTTCTAATATTTGTCTGGCTGTTGAACTCTACATACATCTGCAGGAATATATGGATTATTTGTCTAATAATATATCTGTATCTGGGAAAACTGTCAGGGAAAATCTCTGATTGAAAGTAAATATATATATGTATATATATATGTAATTTTACAAAATGCAGTGGGAGGAGTGGTTCAAAGATCATAAAAATCACAGCACCAAAGCCTTCAAGAGGACTCAGCCAAAGGGAAAAAAAATTTAAAACTAAGTATTTCCTACCATGTTCTCAATATCTGCCTCTTTTCCTGAAAAAATCCATCTCAGACAAACACAAATAAACACACCAGCATTTCCAATTGAGGTCATCTGGAAGAACGGGCCTTATTATCAGATGTTTTCTACTTTTCTCTGTGTCTCCTACTCCAAGGACCTGCCCAAGTAGGAACAGAGAAATCTTTCACAACCTTTTGTTTCCCAAAAATAACCAGAATGAGGTTTATCACTTACACATAGAGGGGTATTACCTATCAAAAAATTATTTGGACGTAAGTTAGAAGGCAACTTTGTTTGGTACTCAGTGGCAGTAAGGACATTATGTGTTTCAGACTTAGAGGAAAGGAAAAGTAACATTGCTTCTTGAGTTGCATATGGAAAAACTCTAAATGTAATTTTTCTTTGCTGCTTCATTCTCCCCATTTCTTGCCTAAACAAGATACAGGAATAATCTGACCCCTTCTTCTGCTTGATCAGTCACATCACGCTCTGACAGCAGATACGGCAGATTCTGCAACTGCTTTGGTTTGTGTTTGTTTGAATTAGGGAAGAACAAATCCAGATATTTTGATAAATAAGAATATTAGTTCAGTTTCTAAGTAAACAGTAAATCAGTTAATAAATTAAATTACTTCAAGCTTTTTTCATCATCACACCTTAATGAAATCAGGAGAATAAAAATCCTTTAAGGTTACAAAAGTTTAATTTAATAAACAATACATTCTGTAATAACCTGTTCTAGATACTCTTGGGATCTTTTACACGTTGAGCTTTTGTCCCAGAAGTGCCAGTGGTGGTGCCTCATTCCACTGCCTTCCAGGGCATAGAGAGTCACAGTATCATAGAATCACAGAATTGTTTGGGTTGGAAAAGATCTCTAAGAGCACCGAGTCCAACCATCAACCCAACGTTGTCAAGTTCACCACCAATTCATGGCTCTAATCACCACACCTACAGGTTTTTTGAACGTTTCCAGGGACAGTATATCATTTTCTCTTTCACTCCCAAATTAAACCTATACTTTGCAAACTGTCTCCATTCAGCTGTTCAAGGAGATTTTACTGGACCTACACAGCTTAACATTCTTATAAGTGATGCAGTAAGACTGAATATGATGATAAATTTTCATATCAGGCTGGGAATGTCACTTTTAATTAGAAAGGCACAAAAAGAAGTGGTCAGAAATTAAAAAAACAAACAAACAAACAAACAAACAAAACCTTACAAAGCTGAGGCCTGGATCTCTCAGCAAGAATTTGCTATCAAATCACACTGAAAATACCTATTAAACAGCATATAATCTCATTAACTAAAAGAGAAAATGACACCTAATTCTTATTCTCTGAAGGTATGAGTTATAATAAATCCTATTGACATACTAATGCATGGGCCCAGGAGCTGGGATCTATTATAATCTACTTACCCTCTGAGAACCTACTTTCCACTTGAAATAATAATTAAAAAAAACCCAACCTTAAATACGTTGACCTCTAATACATTCAAAATGTTGGAATAAATCAAGTGGCAGAGTTAATAATTGACTCTTTACTAATGTGTTCCTATGAAAGGAAAAAATTCAATATGCTTAGTGCTACCCCTAATTTGAAGCTCTGTCTGATAGTCCATTCTTCATATTATTCTTCCTGCCAACATAAACCTTTTTAAGCATTTGGAAGAACAACCAAAGGTGGAATAAGAGTAGAGTTGTAACTAGAGAACAGTGGTCTGAAATGTACATAATTCATCACTTTATG
>JAWWES010000133.1:69110438-69120860 GCA_035583135.1 Lophotriccus pileatus
CACAGATAGAAAAAAACTCTACAAAAGTCAGACTAAAAGCTTGAGACAAACCAGAAAGTGGAGGCAATACATTCCAGTTGCTAATCAAGTGGTCAAACTAAATAAGCCTCCTCCTTCCCTCATCAGTTTGGTGTCTGATTTTCTGCACACCAAATGTAAAACGTGCACACACACAACCATTCCATTCCAGAGTTCCAAGAGGCTTTGACAAAAGCTTATCTGTGAAGGAGGGAATCTTCAGCAGAAATAATAAACAGTCAGAAATGCAATAGTCTGCCATATTTATTTCAATATTTGTAGCAAGGTGAATGGGCCAGAACATTTTTTAGGGGGGGACTTCCCTTTTATTAGACAGAGCATTAGGATTTCTCCCAAGATATTTAAGAACTAATCTACATCAGTTCTTCAACTGAGGTAAATGTCAGGGTGTAGAGATGAAGTCCCCACAACACCCTTGTGAATGTAGCCCTGCAACAAGCCATTTGGGCTGCTAACTTTGACATGAGAAACATTTTTAACGTGTAAAATGTCAATAGAGGTTCCCATTGCTATATTTTTTTTTTTAGATTAATAGGAACACGGCATATGTAAAACTCAGTATAGATACATTCCAACATATCTATTTTTATATTCCAAGAAGTGCAAAGTGGGGAAGTGTGAGATACTCATAGATTCATAGAATTTGTTTTCCTGTAACTGCTGTATGATCTTGAAGGCACTTCTGCAAAATGTAGTAACCTCAAATGGGAAGGGACAAGGTCTCCATCCACACTTTTCTGCTCAGATAAAGTGGACCCTCAGAAACATGACATGAAGAAGTAGTTAAATGACTTCATGTTTTCAAAGCCTTTGGATTCCTGGGGCTTCTCTAAAATAAAGGTTTCCTGAAACTGCTTTTTCAGAAATGCACAGTCAGGGGATAACCTTCAGTTACTCATTCATGGTTCATTGCTCCCAGACATTAATTTCCATTCCCTAACTGAGAATGTCTGCTCCTTATTAAATTAAATCTATCACTATGTCTATGAGATAGATATTTTTTCCTCCCTGCTGTCTTCGAGGACTGATAGATATATGATTTTTATTTGATACATATCACAACTTCCTAGAAGTTTCATAAAAATTCTTTTCTTTATCTTCTTTTTGTTTTAATATTATATAGGATTCAACTTCCATTACTAAAGCCTGTGAGCTCCAAAATTAACTGTGGTGAAAAGGGACATTCGAAAAGGCATTGATTTCAGGTAATTTCACATTCACTTGCCTATTTCAACTTAAAAGCTAAAAAAAATGAATGTAGATCCAAGTTTGTTGGGACATTTAACACATTGCACAGAGAGCTTTGCATAGCACCTGCCTCTGGAAACATCGTACATGTCCTAAATCTCCGTTGTGATTAAACCCCAGCCAGAAACTGAGCACCACTCACTCCTTATCAGTGATGGGGGAGACAACTGGCAGGGTAAAGGGTCAGATACCACAGTTAAGAGTCAGCCAAAACAGTTACAACACACTGGCATCTTTCAAGGAAAAAGTGAAGTTTGGAAATATAAACTCTCTGAAGTATAAATCCAGTAATCTAGAAACAGATTGCTAATTACTTAGACAAAGGAAACCAAGTCAGTCTTCATAAACCAGCAGCAACTGTGTCTGTGTAAGGAATCAAAATATCAGTTATATGCCCTATTTAGAAGGACGACACAGAACTCTCTGTATGAAATGCTACCAGAGGCCTACTGGTAAATATTTACAAGTTATTTCAGCTTGTACTTGGGACTCTTGTCCTGTTAGTGTGTGCATAAGATGCTACAGCTGCTGTTTCACAGTTATATTTGTGGTACCACAGTAAACTTTTATTCCTAGGCATGTCATTATTTTGTAATTCATACGCAGACTTGTAACCCGTTACTTTTTAGGAGTTTGTATAATGAGACCCTTTTATTCTGCTTAGGTTGATAAAAAATTTCAACAGTTGTTTGTGCCATGAATTTTTCTACCAGAGTCATGCAGAAGGTGCCTACTGAAGGGAGACAAATCTAAGCACGCTGAGAAAACTGAGCAGGCTCAGGTCTTTTCTCCCTTTTGAACTGTTTATTACTCTGATGACATTCTTCCAAGTCAGCAGGCCTGGTCATGAAAGCAGCAGCTGGACTGGTCCATCTTGAAAAGACCTCCACAGTAGTCTTGTCATAACTGCTGGATTGTCAGAATCCCTGCAAAGAAGCAGAAAAGCACCAAGATGATAAAGTTCTAATGCAAGGTACATTCAGGGCCTTACAGAAAACAGAGTGGAATCTCTGCCCTATAAGAGCTCTCCTAACAAGACTGCAGTAGATTTTCAAGATTTGGAAGCTGAAGCTGGAGGTTTATAGAACAGACAGGCAATGGAAGACAGAAGGTGCGAACACGTGCCTTTTACACCTCGTATTTGTAAAAATTATCATGGATGACATTCCTCAAAAGCCTTGCAGGCACTCTGTGTATGATCAGCAGGAGGAGTCTTTGCCATGCCCACCCCAAAAGAGCCCAGTGAGCTGCCAAGCAAGGACACAAGGAGAAGATTAATTAATAATAAACGATTAAGTAATTCATTGATAACATAAGCTATATTGAAAGCTGTAGCAAGTGGACAAAACATAACATGAGCTAATACTCCACAGAGAAGGTGATAAAACCTACAGGTGAAATTAGCTCTGCTTGTTATTAATATGGTTATTAAAAATGGCTGATGGGATGAAGAAAACTGAGTGTTGCACAGCAAAGGGCAGCAGTACAACACAAGACCATGAGAACTAAGACCCTCTTACAAAAAGCAGGACTCCTAAGACTCATCTTAACACGGCACTAGGGCACAATTGGGGATCATCAAAGTCCAAAATCCCAGAAAGCCTTCCTTAGGTAAGAGCTACAGTGATCAGCTCAAGAATTAAGTGACTCTTGTTTGACTTTGTTCCCTGGTATTGGGCATAATTTATAAAAGAGCAGAACTTGGGACTTTTGTGGTGGGCAATACAAAATAAGGAGCAATGCACTCCTTGCATGGACACGAACTGTAGAGGAACACTCTTCCTTCTGCTTGAAGTGCTTTGTCTCAGTCAAAGAATTCAAATCAGCCATAAGATTGATTTAACTGTTATTGCTGTTTCTTACCATCAGGGCAAAACAGCTGGAGTATATTGATGAATCAAGATTTCTGCACATATTTTATAACTATCATCTACTCCATCTGCTTTCATAGACAGAGTTTCTTTTGGTTTTTTATACTGGATACTTTCTAGGTCTTTATTTGATTTTTAGGCTCTTCACAGTCCAACGAATATCCATCCCAGGAGATGCATTTTTTTCCTTCTCTACATACATATTTCAATGTGTTTGCATTTGTCATTTACTAAATACATTATGACACACCATGGCTTTGGTTCCCTAAAGAGTTCCTCACATGATACAGCGATTTGGAAAGCAGCTGATGAAGGCACTGGGCTTATTAAGTTCCTAGTAATAGCTAAATCCATACGCTTCAGGAGGGTAACAGCAGATGTTAAAATGTGTTATTGCCACCAGAGAAGTGGAGTTTGCAAAAATAATTTCCAGTAACAGGCTTCCAGTTTTCAGTTGCCAGCACATTTACTCTGGTCCTAAAATATGTATATAATGCTTTGTAGAAATACATTTGGTAAGTAAGCAGCCATTCCAGAGTGCTTTGATCACTGTGCTACCATCAGGATGAATTTCTGCTTAGTCCAGCTGCCAGACCCTCTGGAGACTCTCCGAAGAACAATGAGGCACAACTTCACCTTAAATGAATCTGGTTTAAAATGAGGAGAGACCAGGGGGAACAATTCTTCCCCATGACCGAATTGCACTTCCCCATTCTATAAGTCCTACAGTTAAGCCTTTGCTAGTGGCAATCGAATTGTGCTCTCATGTGACCCCAGAGTGTACCCAAAGTGACCCCAAAATTAGTACACAACCGCTGCAAAACAGTTCTTGCCTTGGAAAATGAAACCTCAGAAGCAGACAAGGATTTATGTACCAACACGAATTGAGTATTAGAACACCTAATTTTAGGGGACTTCACCTTCATTACCCACATGAGGGGACTGCGTGGGCTGCCAATTGAGAGAACTCTTTTGATGTGTTCAGCAAGGGGAGCTCAAACAAAAGCAAGCAGGGCATCCTCAGCCATGTGGCCAAATGAGCCTGCTCTGGCTCGCTGTGAGACTCTGAAGCACAAATAAAGCTTCATGCCATTTCACCAGTATTTCATTATCAAAGACTACAGGATACAGTAACTTTATTTAGCAACTACTACAAATTAGCAGAGCTATAATTAAGTGAGATACTTCAAACATTATGCATCACCACAGGGGACTGTAGGTCCTTGTGTTGTTTCTTGATGTTATTAGGTCAGAACCTGCTTCCTTCTGTTTCCTTCTTCATTTTCTTTTCTAATTACTAATTTTTTTATAGACTCCTGGTTGTAAGTTCGGAAGAAAATTCTCTGTTGGAATAGAAGCACTTTCAGATTCAACTTTGCCAACCTTTAGTTCTCACTTCTTGTGGTTTGGACTGTCATATCACCTGCTTTTTTTTCTTGGATTGTTTTTTTTTGATTGTTTTGTTGTTTGGTTGGGTTTTTTATCCCTCAGGTTCCAGAGAGCTTGGCTACATAAAATCAGTCAGACAATACAGGTTACACTTTATTAGAGTGCAAGTAAAAACTTGCAAAGTTTTTCTGCCTAGTTCTTTGCCTGCCAACTCTATGATTGGGTTACTTCAGGTCGGGCACTGGAAATTGGTTACCTTTTATATCTAAATACTCTCTAGGACTTTAATATTCAAATAGAATAATTTTTTATTTTTTTCTATCACTAGGCACCAACCATTTACTAAAGGTAAGTCTTTGTGATCTTCCTTTCAATATCTCAGCAGCAGATGTGCCTTTCTTTTAAAGTAAAAAAAAAATAGAGGGAATTGGTGAGAAAAATCTCATTTAAAAGAAAAGCTTAGTGAGTGGCTTTCAACTGTTGTAAAGGGGAATGGGGAGACTTCTCACCCCTCTTATTGAAGCTATTCTGCCCCTTGTGGAATAAGTGAAGACTGAGTGAACAGCAGCTTTCCTCTTCAATCTGCTGAGACATTCACCTGTGGGGTTGAGGTATCCACCCACTCTGCTCCAGAGGAACAAGATCTCTTACCCTTGGGTGACACTGGACATTGACTCAGCCAAGGTCTGTGGTGACATGAATGAACATCTAATTTGTGGTTCCTGGTAAGGCTTAAATACTTCCTGTAGAGTGAGATGCTCAACAAAAGCAAAGGGTGAGAAGGAAGGCAGTTTCAAGCAGAGAGAGTCCCTGACCTCTGCAGCCAGTATTGAAACTGATTAACAACCATTAACCCAACGTTTCTCTTTCAGCCACACTCAAGCACAAAAGGGAAAATAAGGCCAGCAGTCGTATTTTCTACAGGGGGACAGTACCCAAGAGGTGGGATGTTCATATTTATTTCTTGGTGACATAAGAGCTTTCAGGGTATGGCCGTGCCAAAAAGAGGGACTTTGGAGGCTTGGGAAAGTAACACTGGAAACTAGAACTGCAGAGCATCTGGGGTAAAGTGGTAGTTGAACCTCAGCATTGCAGTTTTGGTTTCAGATAGTCAAAACTGGAGGTGGGCTAGAGCTTATGAATGAGGGAAAGATAGCAGGAGGGAAAATAAATACATACTATTTATATATGCCTGTGACATTTAATAATGGCAAGAAATATAGTAAGCGAGTTCCATCCATCTGTCCCACAAACCACCATTAGTCAGGAGATTTTTTATAAGTCTCATATCAGAAGAGAGTGTTGAGACTTTATTTTTTTTCCCCCTCTTTTTCCACTTTCTCTTATGGATCACGGTAATGAATCACTATTTTTCCAGCTATTCTCATTTCTTCTCCAAAGTGGCACTTCATACTTCTTAATTTCAATTTTAATTGTCTCTTAAGTAAAGACACTTCTCTAAGTGTGATTTGTTGTACACAGGAATTAAAAAATAGCCAAAGTCCATTACTTAATTCTTTTCCTCTTGCAGTTTTCCTCCACTGAATTACAAAGTAGAAGGTAAAAACTGATAATAGTCTTCAAGTGCATAGAAATTTGGTGCCATTCTTAATGCACAAATTGACTGTAGTTTTATGAAAAAATAGTTTAAAATAGTAAATTGTTTGTTGCAAGTGCCAATAACTAAAGTAATAAATTGGTAGTTAATGTGCACATGCATATGTAAATAGCAAAAATTCTAAATTGTAGTAATATCTACTATATATTACTATATTCTCACCTTCTTTCAATCCAAAATTATTTCAAAGCCAGAAATATGTATAATAGACTGTACATGCAATTCCACGTCAGATAAGTGGGTAGGTCACTGCTTATCTTTTGTTCTCAATTGGCTTTAAACTGAAATACTAAATGGCTGTTCTACCATTTAGATTTTGCCAAGCAAATGTGGAAGATGAAGCTTTTGATTAAAAAATAACTCAAAAAAATGAGCTCAAGAAAAGAAGGAGAGGATAATTGTCGCCAATAAAATCTTATCTAGTTCTTAAAAATCTAGTAAATGCATACATCTGCCATGTGTTGATCCAGGCAGAGGAAATCAACTATTTGACAATAAAATTATCTTTTCTCATCCTTTTATCTGTCAGTGATCATAGTTTAGCCACTTCATTAGCTCCATGTTTTGAATATTTTACTAGAAAATTTCTCTGAGCTATTACTGCTTCAAAATTAAAAACTTGTACTTGACCTAGAA
Organism: Lophotriccus pileatus; assembly: GCA_035583135.1. Classification (NCBI taxonomy): domain Eukaryota; kingdom Metazoa; phylum Chordata; class Aves; order Passeriformes; family Tyrannidae; genus Lophotriccus; species Lophotriccus pileatus. The sequence continues at coordinate 69,117,240 of JAWWES010000133.1, forward strand.
TGTCTTTTAGGAAGTCATTAATTTTCAATCCTAAGAAGATAAATGATAGAGTTGTTGTTGTTGTAGTGAATAATGATGCTAATTGTTAAACTTGTGCATTTTATATTTTCTTATGCTATTTTTCTTCTGATGAGCTAATATGTCCTTTCAGAAGTTGGCTCTCAATGGGGATGAATTGACATAGAACATCAGTAAGTTCTCTCTTAACCTTCACTTGCTAAGTTAAGTGCTTGAATATTTTATGTATTTATTCATCTATTACTGGTTAGGCTGCTTTTCCAGAACAGTTAAAGCCTTTTCTTTTTCTGAAACTTTTTAAATCAGGAATGTTCATACTTTAATACTTTATCCATAAGCAATAAAACGTTGCTATTTCTAATCAGTATTACCTTGATTTTCCACACAGCATTGCATTTGTTATTTTAATGATGACCTTATCCCCTAAACTTACTGCTTACCTCACACAAAGACAAGAAATATTTTGTGACATTATATATCTTTCCTTTATCCCACTTTTACCTGTCTCATATCACAACTTGCAATATGTTTTCTGAAGTTTCGAGGTTCCCTGATGTAGAGTAATGAAAAGATCTACCTAAACACTGAATTAAGGAAATGAAGGGTGAGATTGAGCTCACAGACCAATGTGCTCAAACTTAGCTTTGCAGGGGGGTTGGCAGATTAGATGCAGGATCTGGAAAAGACTCATGTCCCTTTGGACCAACAATTGGATATCAGCCTGGACATTTTAGAGTTTTTCTTAGGGAATGCATGTGTGGGCAACTGAATTATATTCATAGAGTCGTACAGAATATGCTGAGTTTGAAGAGACCCATCAAGATCACCCAGTCCAAGCCTTAGCCCTGCACAGGACCACCCCCAAGAGTCACACCACATGCCTGAGAGTATTATCCAAACACTTCTTGAACTCATCCAGGCTTGGTGCTGTGACCAATTCCCTTGGGAACCTGTTCCAGTGCCCAACCACCCTCTGGGTGAAGACAATTTTCCTCCTATCCCACCTAAACCTCTGATGACACAGTTTCATGCCATTCCCTCTGGTCCTGTCGTGGGTCACCAGAGATCAGTCAGTGGAATATAAAAAGCTCCAGAGCTCACCAAATCTCCTGTGAGACTGGAATACCTGCACTGACTGTGCTGTTTAGATCTCCTGCTACCACAATACAACTTTAAACAGCCTAAACTGGCAACAAGTGTAGGTGTCTAATCTTGAAGCTGGACTCTCTAAAAAAGGCTAAATTACAAGCAGTGGGTTAGAAGAAAGAGCCATTTCCCTGCTGCTTTGCAGTGGGAAATAACTAAGGAAAATGGTATTTGAAGAACTGGACAATAACACACCGATTCTTTTCCTGGTTTTTAATGTATTCTATATCGTGTCTTAAGGACTATGCTGTTCTCATCTTCCCTTGGAAGCTGCACAAAATGTCTTAGGTAGCACTGCCTTCTGCCTGTAACAGCCTTATGCCTGTTACAGGGAACTGCTCTTTCAGATTTGGATATAATCTACCAAGTGCTTGTTGTCCAGGCTAAAACTTGCAGGTGAACTTTCCTTTTTAACTTTACTTTCTGCATCTGGTGCACACAACTGGAATGGAGTTCTATATGAGGTGACAGTGTTCTGTTTTAAACACTAGAGCTATTCTTATCAGAGTGAACTGAGAAAGGCTGAAACTATTTTTTATTTTTAAATTGTACTTTATTGAAGAAAATGTGAAAATTAGGGAAACCTGGAGGGGAAAAGAAAAAGATTGGATTTTACAATAGTTAAGCAACTAAGCTCAGATTGAAAACTGCACTCTGTTTTATTTTTGTACCTGCTTGTCTCTCTAGCAATAAGAAAATAACCTTCAAATGTTTTTCTTACATTATTCCAAAATCCATGAGTCTATGATCTAATAGGCATTTTTTTCACTCAAACTCTCAGCATCAAGAGACCAGAGATGTGTAACCTGACATTCTGTAAGGTCCTTAATAGCTCATAGCAGGGCTGAACCTGGTGTTCAAACTTCCATGGAATAGCATAAGCCTCAGTGAGCAAAACACTGATTTGGTGATAATCAGAGTAGGAACGGTAAAAATGTGTCAGGGCACGGAGATCCTGACAGTTCATTTTTGAACCTACTGGTTTCAACAAGGTGTGTAATTACTCACAGACCACAAAACCAGTTTAAGGCATCAGTATTAGCCACACTGTTCACCCCAATTTATCATCCCCACAGTTTGAGGTGCTGGAATCCTGAAGGACATTTAGCACCAGGACAAAAGGAAAGCAGTGTTTTAACAAATATGTGGCTCATGGGTGAAGAAGCAAAACCATGTAGGAAACATATGCAAGAGGTCTGTTCTGCAGAAACAGTGGAGTGTGATTCTGTGTGAAGGAGGGATGGTTTTGGCATTTTTCTCAGTCCTCCCACAAATCCAGAGGGAAAGCAAGATTGTAAAATGTGCCTGAGGTTCTGCAAATCTGTCTTTGAAAACAATACAGACATCCAAGCACTGCTGTGCTCCAGACACTTGGTAGGGTTCCATAAAAGAGTGAAATGTTGTGCAGATGAAAGATCATAAGACTCCCAGTGCTCACAGACCATCCAGGAGGAGTCCCCATCGTGATGGCCACACCATGACAGATGGCTACTTTTATGCAAAAGGCCTGCACTTCATACCTAAAGGTGGTTTATTAATGGAATATGTGAAAACTAAGATCTGTTATGAGTTATGAAATCTTTAGTGAAGAACAAAACTACTTTTTTTGTCCTGGGTTGCCTTGCATCGATGGTACAACTGTTACTTTGAAGTTTGGTACTGGGTTCAATAAAAAAACTAAAGAATTGCTGTTAACCTGCTTTGAAATTATACAATACGGAAGTTTCTGTCATGGATTGGAAAACTTTCCAATACACAAAGTTTCCTATTGAAACTGGTTAAAATTATAAAAGTGGTAATTTAAATCTTGAACTGATTCAAATCTGAGTATAATCTTTGAAGAAGGTACGTTGATATGAACCCATTAAAATAAGATTGGCTTGGTTTATGAACACCTTACATAAGCTATTTGGTCTTCTTTTTATGCAAGAGTTCCAAGCAGACAGTCAATAATTAATTAACTAGTATAGGCTTTGGAGTATATCCAGTTCTAGCACCACCCTCAATAAGTTATAATTGAAAGATGAAATTTCTTTTAAGAAAATTCACTTGATCTTGATACACAATGAACTGTTCAAAAGCTGTCTTGTATCCCCTCCATGGCTTGTCCAACTTCTTCCTTTGAGCTTCTGGGTATTAAGAAGCTCCTGCTGGTTCAAAGACCCCTCCAGTACGAGACACTTTCTCACTTGATCTGTGTCTTACACAGCTAATTACACTGATATAAAACTCTCTAAGCTTTTGAGCAATTTCTGTATCTCCATGAAATCTTCAAACCTCTACTTATGTTTGGATACTACAAAATTTACTAAATTTACTAAATTTACTAAAAAGTTTGAGGTTATATTATCTTAAAATATATGGGTAGAACTGGATTTACGACTAATCACTGGAGGACTGCAAAGAACAGACCACCACTAAGGTGGTAATACATCGATTTCTTTAAAACTACCTTTG
>JAWWES010000133.1:69120960-69133772 GCA_035583135.1 Lophotriccus pileatus
GACTAATCACTGGAGGACTGCAAAGAACAGACCACCACTAAGGTGGTAATACATCGATTTCTTTAAAACTACCTTTGAGGCCCTAACTTTTAACATGCCCTATTGCCATGTGAAACTTAATTGTTCGAACTATTTGATCAGAAAAAAACAAAATAAAACAAGTGTGTTAGTCTCTGAAAAAGAACTAAACTGATGTGTAAAATGAGAGAGAAACTGCAGAGCGTTTTGTAGGCATGGAATCCCAATCAGACTGGCACCCTCCAAAAAATATCTCACGTAACACAGCTCACAACTCTTCAGATTTTAAGACCTCAGAAAGAGAATATCAGGTTACAAATGTGAAGCATCTCCTTTGAGAGGAGACCAGCATTCTAATTATCAGTTCACAGTAGCACTTCAAACACAAATATCACTGGACACGAGTCTTACTTTTAAGTGCCAAAGGCAACCTATTATTCGCAATTTCACTTTTAGTGACAGAACCTGCATCTCTCAGGTCTGTTATTCAGAGTGTTTAAAGATCACACTCTGAGCACTCAAGAATAAATTTATCTGGAGCTAAAGATAAATTATATTACAAAGATGCCATCAAGTTAAACTGTTCAGGCAGGGAAAAGAGGTTGGAAAAAAATGTTCAAAGCAGAACACCCACAAATCTGCAGGCACAAGATACAAATGTTGGCACTACCTTCTCAGGTAGGTTGCTTATGCTCATAGGACTGTAAATACCTAGACAGAAAAACTGAGACAGTGCAGCTGAACCCTCCAGCCATTGAAAATTAAACTGATGTGAGCATTAATATAAATATCTGTAAATATATAAAATTTGGATCATGACTCAGGAAAAAAGGAAATATTTCAGATTAGCGACAATTTTTTCCTACTGCCTGGGTTGATAAACTAACATTTTCCTTCTGTTGTTATGATGGATCCTGGAAAAACAAGACATGTTTTTCCATCTCAGAGCAGCACCCTGATGTGCTCTAGAAGACCACTGCTTCATCAGGGAAAACAACATTTAGGAAGAATATAAAGCTTGGACATCTAAATATAGAAAAACCACAAACCAACCCACACAAACCAGACAAAAACACCCCGAAAAAACCTCATGTCCATTTAATGTAAGAAGAATTAAAAGGCAGAGCAATGAAGAATATTCCCAAGGATACACAGGTGAGACACTAATAGATGGAGTAGAGCTACTCCAGGAAATAAGAGCCTTTGCACCTTCACTCACTGCCAGCGTTCAGTGCCCAACTGTTGCCATCATTCCCCTCTTTCCTTAGTCAGACAAGGATCCTGCTCATGAACAAGAAAACGTTCTTTCTGTTCACAATCTGCATTATCTTGGAAAGGGAAGCACAGGGACACTTGACACTCAACTAAAGTGAGCATTTTAGTTGTGGTTTCCAGTAAACAAACCAGGCAGAATACTGGGTAACCCAAGCTAAACAGAGCAGTCAAAAAAACGAACATCACCATGAAACACACTTGAACTCTGCACATTTTTTTTTTTTTGCATTTTCACTTTATCTTACACTTCATCCAAGGATCTGAAAACTCTTAAAAATATTTATGAAATCTTACAGAATTCCTGAGAAGTAAATTGTCATGAGTTGCCACTTTAAAGACTGATACACTGAAATTAAAAGCCAACTCAGCACTAGAGCTAGGAAAAGAGTTTCATACATCTAACACCTTCCCTTCAGTTTTGAATAAAAATGTCCTAGGCTGTGTATAACAAGTACCCAGAGACACTCTGGCAGCTCTGAGAAGACACATTTCTATTGAATTCTATTAAATTACAGAAATAGAGGTGTTGCATTAATTGATTTCCTTTCTTGCTATCCCTTCTCTGTTCTTAACAGTGAAGTGTTACAGTTCTCAGAACTGAGCAGGTTCCCCATCCCATCAAATGTCTCATCTTAAACAGGACTTTTCAATGCAGATTCACAGAAACAATGAGAGAGCTAGTTGTGAAAGAAAATTTTCCTAATATCCAATCTAAACCTCCCCTGGTGCAACATGAGGCCATTTCCTCAGGTTTACTGGATGCTATTTTATCAAAGCTGTTCACAAACATAATGTATAAATGAAATTATGGCATTCACAGAAATGGAATAAAGCTGAGATAATTTTACAATACTTCCATTGATTTAGTTGAAGTTCCTTTGCATTATCTCAGTGCAATGAAACAGTATTTGGCCAATGACCTTGTACTGACTCAGAGGTGCTGAGAAGTGCAATCGGAGGAGGAAGAATTCCTCTGGGAAAGACAGAACATGCTACACTGCAGACAAGTTCAACATGGCTTTGTGAATGCTGACTGCAAATATGGTGGACACATAAATAAATATTAGAGCTAATTTGTCCATCAGTATCACCCTGTTCTATTTAGTGGACAGTAGGAAAGGGACACTGATTGGCAATGGTGGGGTTTTTGGGAGGGTTGGGTGGTTTTCTTTTCCCTAAGCTGTTATTTGGACAGATAAATTAATTCAACGAAGAGTAGATATTCATGAATTGAACCACGGTGAAGAAAAATGGGGATATTTTGATCTAGAGCTTCTTGCTTCCTTGTGCTTGCTTCCAAGGCTCCCTGTAAATTATACGGTTGCGCTTTAATCAATTCCTCAGTTTCAAAAAGTAGAGAGTGAAAATGAGGGATGTGTTTCTTGAGAAGTAAATACTTTTGGGAGGTTATTTATTTTGCCTGTTTGCTTTCTTTTCTATCTAAAATTCATAGGTTTTTACTGGGCCCCAGAAATGCACACACTTTTTCATGCTTTAGCATGGATTGGGAACCACTGACATGTGTAAAACACCTGGACACAGATAACCCATTATGCAGCTTTCTGATTTAAGTTATAGTGAAAAGTGAGATCTAAAGGTTATCAAGGAAAGGTAGAATGTACTTTTTTTTTTTTTTTAGGATTTCTTTCCCTATATTTCACATTTAATACTTACAAGGGAATTCTTTCCCTATTGTGATAAATTTATCTCGTGAATGCCATTATGTATTCTGTCCTTGAGGCTTGAAGTGTTCTCAAAGAGTTCTTCCTGTTACTGAAAGAGGAAAAAAAACCTGTAGTGAGTGCAACTTTTCATTTATCAATCCCAATCAGCAAGCCTAACTGTCCATTGATTTACTGACAAGCCTTAATAAATTTTTAAGAAATGACTGCATGTCCTGGAAAAAAAAAAAAAATTACTGTTCAGAATTTTTTAGTCCTGAAGGGCATAATTTTTAATACTTTAGACACCTGTGTACTTCTCACTGTCAGCAATAAGGCTCAGTTTTAAATCAGAACTGCAAGCCTACAGATATTTTTCTCTTGTGCCAGTGAATGTGATTGTGAGGTGGCCATTTATTTTGCAGCTGTGCTGCTCACCTGATTCCACTGGACGCATGAGCTAAACAATGTCAGTACCTGTTAATATTTAGACAGACTTGCAGCTTATTAACACAAACAGCTACACAAGTTGCATACAATGTCCACGTTTAAATAACTATTTTTGCTCTGAGGCAAGAGATTCCTCTGTTGAAAGCTGTTTATCCTCTTCTTAATTGTTCTTTATCATCCATTCTTCTCCTGCTCTTTCTCAGTCTGTGATAACAAGGTCAGCATATCACATACTCACTGCCAGTGGAACCTCATGCCCTTTGAGAAGGTTTAGCAAAGAGATGAGGTGACCTGACCTCCACTGTTAGACAATTTTAGATAGTACAAGTCACTCAAGAGCTCCTTAATCTGTCACAAAGCCAAAACAATCCACAGCTAAACCTCCTTCCACACACCTGCCACATGCCTCTCCTCACTTGTTGACCCATGCTGTAATGGATCTTTTCATTTCCCCTCTTCCAATCTTTTCTTTTCCTTTTCTGTTCTGTCTCTAAATTCTTCTTCCTCTGTGCCTGCTTACCATATGTTGTGTTCTTCCTGAATCTCCCATCAAAAAGAAATCCAAACTCCCATGATCAGAACATTCCTTGCTGTGTCAGCACAGATCACAGAATCACAGGACGGTTTGGGTTGGAAGGGACCTTTATAAGTCATTCAGTAAAACACCCTGCCATGAGCAGGGAAATCCTGGGAATGGCTTCAAATTGAAAGAGAGTAGGTTTAGATTGGATATTAGGAAAAAATTCCTCCCTGTGAGGGTGAGGGTGGTAAGGCCCTGGAACAGGTTGCCCAGAGAAGCTGTGGATAACCCATCCTTGGAGGTGTTTAAGGACAGGTTGGATGGAGCTCTGAGCAACCTGGTCTAGTGGAAGGTATCCCTGACCATGGCAGAGGGGTTGGAACTGGATGATCTTTAAGGTCCCTTCCAACCCAGACCATTTTATGATTCTATGATTCTATGAGTCCCAAATAGAGATTGAGCCCAAATTGCTCTGAGCCCCATCCAGTGTAAGCTTGAGTGTTTCCAGGTATGGGGCATCTACCCCCTTTCTGGGCAACCTGTGACAGTGTTTTACCACCCTCACTGTGGAAAAGTTCTCTCTTATATCTAATCACTGATGGCCTACAGGATCTCAGAGATTAGCTGGACCATCAGTACACTGCCCAAATAAATGCCCATCTAATGAACCAGCCCAGCAAAGGTGGAGCAGTTTTCTCAGTAATGGATTCCTCTTGTTGAAGTGGAAGAATCTGACACCATGATCGGACCTTCATTGGCTTTCTCTGTTCTGCAGGATTATTGTCATGCCTATTATGGAGCACTAGCACTTCATATAGCCTGGTTTCCATTAAAAAATGGTTCAGAGACTGCTTCAGCCCTCTGAAATGTGTGCCAGACCACGCACAGGGATCCATGGTACAGAGCTCATGACCATCTGTTGCATAAATACAGATGCTTGTTACTTAAATTAAGGAGACATTTGTTAGCTGGAGCACATCAAGGATGACGTGACTAATGGGCTATTTATAGGTGCAGCCACGCACCAGCCAGGCATAAATGGTAATCATGAAGCATTCTGATAAGCCCCAAAAGGTGGTGGAGGAATCCAGCTGCCCATGTCATCACCAGACTGGAAAGAAATAAGAGAAAATTGGTATCTGGCACACTTTTTCTTTGCCCCTGTGAACCTTTACAAAGATGACGTTATCATATTAATGAGAAGGAATTGTTTAATTTATTGACTCATATTTAGAAATGATGGCTGATGTTGTGTACCTCATCATGATGTCTTTTCTTAATTTGATGCATTAAGGAATTCAGAATATTCAGTGTCATTAAATGATCTCCCTTAATTATGACAATGGATAACGATGGTCATTAAAGTAATGACATTTGTCACCATCAGCAGTGGCAAGGATAATGAATAATGAACAAGGTAAAATTTCCACAGGCTTTATAGTCTTATATTCCACTTATAAGCAGGCTGGAAAAACACAGAAAAAAAGTAGTTCCCTGAGGGTAAAAAAAGTTTGAGGAAGACAAGAGAGAAGCTTTTTTTTTTAAATACTAAAGCACACTATCCAAGAAAGATATGGGTTAATGATGTTGCAGATTAAAAAAACCAAACAAACAAACAAACAACAAAACAAAAACAAACAACAAAAAACAAAAATCCTAAACTTAAAAATCTTGTGAGTAAATCCATCTTATTAGGTCTGTAATAATATCACCCTGTATATTTTTTTTGTAGAGAAGCATAAACCAGTTTTTAATGTGACTGGTCACACCTGGAGTGCTGTGCCCATTTCTGGTCCCAACAACTCAAGAAAGGTGTGGGCAGATTGCAGACAGCTCTGAAGAAAGGCCACAGAGATGATCAAAGTGCTAGAGCACATGTTCTATGAGGAAAGACTGAAGAAGTTAGGGCTTTTCTCCCTGGAGGAAAGAAGCCTTCAAGGACATCTCATCACAGTATTCCAGCAGTTATATGGTGGCTACAAAGAGGGTGGAGGCTCTCTCTTCACAGGGAGCCACATGAAGGAGACACATGAAGGCACAGCAGGCATGAGTTATACCAGAAGAGGATCCATCCTGATATAAGAAAAAAAAAATTATACTGAGAACAACCAACAAGTGAAAAATACTCCCTAGGAAAATTGTGGAGTCCACATCATTGGTGGTTCTCAGTACATGACTTGGCAGAATGTTAGACAATCTTATCTAGGCTCCAGAGTAGGACCAGGTGATCTTTCAATCTCCCTTCTGATCTGTCCTATGGATTTTTCTGTGATTCCATGGTCTTACACTGAGTCCCAGATGTTGTTTATATCCTGACCTTGAACAACAACAACAACAACAACAAAAGCTGAGATAAGAATGCAGGCATGTATGTTGAGACTTAGAAGATTTATCCTTTTGCCCACCTGCAAAAGTAACTGACTCAATCCCATAGTTAACCTCTCCCTGTGATGCCCCCTATTTTTGGTCCTCAATGGCTTCTCAGTATAATAAATGGTTTCTAAATATAATAATACTCAAACTCAATGGCTTCTAAATATAATAATATTTTCTTTTCTTTCTAACATGAACATCCTGTGATTATGCAGAAAGGTACTGCAGACGTGTCTTGCAGTTACAGATTCCATGAAAATCAATGCAACCTGTGATAATGTGTGTTCCTGCCAGAGGCATGAGGAAATGCCTAGAGCAAAAAACAGCTCAGGTAGTCTTACAGTTCACACCATATAAATACCACCAATCCTGGTGTAGTGTTTGGGATTTTTTTCAGAAAGAAAAGGAGAAAAAGCACTTTATTATTGTTCATTCTCTTTGCCCAGATTGTCTATCCAGCTACAGGACCAAGCAGGGAGGATACCTAAACTGAACTAAAACTTTAGTTCCAGCTGAACTTTCATTATGCACAACCTCTTCTATTACCTGCAGGAGCTGCTGCCCACTTAAAAATTGGCAAGGAGAACACTTCAGGCTGCTCTGACATGTGCTTTTCTAGGACATGACATAGCTCTGTTGATTTAGAATGAAAGTACATTTTATAATAAATGTCTTTCAAGCTTTTAATCAAATGATGCATTATTAGCAAAGATTAAAAGAACTAATTATGTAGAGCATGGTTGAATGATGGCTGTGAGGAGAGAGAAGATAACTATCTCTGTGCATTTGAAAACTGAGCATTAAGAAAAGAAAGGATTTTTACTTTTTAAAGCAGCAGAGAGGGGACAGACTTCATTATAAAACAAAACAAAACAAAGCAAAAAAGAAAGCCACAGCTGGAAATTCAGTAAAGGGAATTTTGGGCCCAAAATCAAATGGCTGTTTGTCTGCAGATTGAACTCTTCGTTGTGATTGTGAAATCTCTGTAAGTCTGACTGCTAAAAACGTAAACAAGACAAAAATACATGAAAAGAACACAAAGAATTACTTCTTGAATACGGAAACCAGATTGTCTGAAGACATCTTAAACATAATGGACAGCTGTGCCAGGAGAAAGGTCAGACTCTGGGCAGTGAGAAGGAAAATTTCTTCTGGTACTCTCATATGTGTGTGATTTAGCTGTTATCATGTGGGGATCCACAGCCTAGGAGGGGAAAAGCATCACAGTAGAAGAACATAATACCATTTTCCTGACATACAAATCTGTTAATGTCAGGCTTCTTCAAGCACAGTTTTGATGCAATTTTAAGTGAGTGGCTTAGAAATGAAAATATTTAAAGCTGAGTTTAAACAGCAGTTGCTACCACTGAGTTATATCATCTTTCTATTAACTGTGCTAGCAGGCTGGATTACTGTGTTTGAGTGTAATAAAAATGCCTTTAAGCAAAATAAATGGCCTAAAAATGATGTTGATGTGAAATCTAAAACATAAGGGATTTCAGCATGGAGAGAAAAGATTTGAATAATTTGGCATGACATGGATAAAGAGTTTTATTAATTTCAGAATGAAGTTTGTTAATTTTATGTTTGCCCATGAAAGAAGAGGGCTTGGTGCAACATCCCAGGAGATCTCTACTTCCTCTGCATCCCATGGAATATCAAATGAATAAAAACATTCACGAATGGAGCCTCAAAAGCAATGTAATTTCAAAATAATCAACTAACCTTCCTCTTGGATGGAGCACACGTACTGTTAGACAGCATGGAGAAGAACTGGGATAGTGTTTCAGTAAATGCCCTGGTCTCTTTATCAAGGGCAGCAAAGCCTTTTCCTTCACTGTTTCTTTTTCCCATACTCAGACTGTTGTTAGAGACAGGCATGAATTAATACTGGTATTTCCTCCTCCTCCTCCCTACCTTCTCCTTTCATAAAGTAGAAGGGGGAAATAGCTGATGCTATTACTCCCAAGGCAGGCTCAGCCCATCAGGAAATCAAAACCAAGTCTATGATTAATGTGATCAATTAAAAAAAAAAAAAACAAGGAAAAGCTCCTTCAGCTTCAAGAAAACCTTTTTGGTTTGGTTTGGTTTTTTTTTTTCTTTCCCCATTATGAATGCCTTATTCAGCTGAGGAGAGTAAACAGTCTTATGTTCAGTGACAGATGCTACATTCAAATGAACTGGAAACGTGATGAACTATCCAGTTTTGTCCCACAAGGGCTGCAGGAAGTACTGGAGTGAAACACTGCAAAAATGGCAACCAACCAGCCTGGATTTATGAGCAATCCAGAGGACAGCGAATATGGAACACAATCAAGAACATAAAACACCTGAACTTCTTTAAAATATTGAACCTTTAGAACATTATGTTCACTAAATAAGACTTAGCTGACAAAAAAATGAACAGGTACGAACACTATGTGGATTAGCTTGGAAATGATTTAGAGCTGATTGCATGGCCCAGAGTGTATTTTCTCTGCTCATTTGGCTTCTGTGCATAAGAACTAAAAAAGAAGAAATAAGAAAATTAATTAGACTAGAATTACTACTTCACACCATATTAAAAAAATGTAGGAAGCTCAGTAGAAGCTAAATCAGAAGGGACCTTAAAACAAATAAATTGATTATGTTGGATGTGGAAAAGAAGAGGTCATGGACATGAGGTAAAAGTGGGTAACAGGATCAGAGCAGTTAGGTAGGAAGCACTCCTCATGAGAGCCTCTGAAGGAAATTGTAGAGGTAAGACAAATATTGTCCAGGGCATGAGAAGAGGAGAATGTGGTAACGAGGATTCCAGACAGCGAAGGTTTCAGACTATGAAGTTTGTGAATAGTACTTGCAATTTTCAATCAGCTCTGGCACAAATGTTGTGATGTGCTTTTTCCTCTCCTAAGGTTTGGAGATGGAATCCTTTTGACAGTTCAAATTATTTTTAAACGTCAGCTCAGGCTACACTGGGCCTGCAGCAACACTATTTAAGAACAATCTCACCACCAGGCACTGCTCATCTCAGAGTGCCTCCGTCCAACCACCTCGAAGAGCTCGTCAGCAAACCCAGCTCCTTGGTCCTCTTCATGTTCAAAAATATTATCCCTCCTTAAGGAACTTGTGGTCTCCTGGTTTGGAAAGGAAACTCAGTGGGTTTCAACTGAGATGTGGCTGCCCCATCTCTGGAAGCATTCCAGGCCAAGTTGGATGGGGCTCTGAGGAGCTTGGTCTGGTGGAAAGTTCTCTGTCCATGGCACGGGAGTTGGAACCAGATGATTTTTAAGATCCCTTCCAACCCAAACCAGTCTGTGATTCTATATTATTTTCTTTAGTATATATTGTAATAGGATTAGCAAGATAAGATGATGTGCTTGGTTTCCTTACTCTGATGTCCCTGCTCCCAACCAGAAAACTACAAACAAACCCAAATCTGTTTTATGATTGATGTCTCAAGCTGAGAAATTACCAAATCTGAAATCAGAACAATGGCTCACAATTGTTTACCTCCCTGTCACAGTGTGTCCAGAGTGGAGCAAAGAATCTCAGTTTAACCTGAGTTAGCATCATCCTAAATCCCCATGTCAGATACAGTCTCACATCGGAATTTCTGTTACATCAAGAGTTCAATAATCTTTCAGAATATTCACGTAAAAACCAGAGGTTTGGTAAAGAAGTTTAAGAACAAAGGTCGGTTTTTAATACAACGGGCAGATTTCATCAGGTGTCATTTGCCTGATTTTAGGAGAGATTTACTAAAGCTGGCTGTTACAAGGTGACCAGAGTTCATGTTGGAAGCACAAAACAAAAACCCCAGAACCAAAATAAAATTATAAATGAAGAAATATAACCAAAACTGGCAAAGGGAAAAATTAATGATTGTTGTAATTCCACAAAAGACAGAAATATTAATTAAAAGCAAGACAGCACATGTAGGAATCTTTTGTGTATTACACTTCTGTGATGTGGTAGAATTCAGATAATTTGCTTTTTAATGATTAATGAAGTCAGAATCATTAGCATGTATTTTTTTCCTGCAAAGAATGAAGCAGATGGATCTGTCAGGGCTTTATAAAGTTCAAATTAAAGATGAGGATTTTCCTCTTCAATGTTTGCCTTCATTCTATGGGGGAGGAGGGCTGTGAGAAGGAAGAATAACTGCTTTTTCTTTGATCAAATCAATTTAGGTTTCTGCATGAATTCTGAATAAACCCCTAGGTGTTTTTTTCTTTTCTATTTTCTTTTTTTTTCTTTTTTTTTTTAAAGCAGCTGGGTTTTCAAGTGGGTAAACTGTATTTTATTCCTTCTCAAGAAATCTATATTCTTATTTCTTAATAAGCCATTCCCAAAAGGCTTTCAAGAAGGTTGCATTGCAATGAGGACTTATTGCTCTGCAGTTGTATTGTCACTGGAATTCAGTCTCTGACTCAGAAAAAAAGACCTATAGGCAAAACTAAATCAATTTAATCCGATTTAACATCCTCCAGGGTCTTTCAGCAGAGGTATCATTGCATATACATTTGGGATCTTTTTAGCTTGTGGAACTGTTCAATCAGAGCAAAGTACCCACACTGCTCCTGGGAGTTCTAGGACAGAAATACTTGCCCAAGAACACCACACACAGCACATGTGTTTAATGTATGTGTCCAGCCCTCTTCATTGCTGCACAGTGGCCTTTCTCTTCCCTATCATATTTATTAATCATGACAACTGACATCCAGAAGTTTCCTGATATACAGTTGTCCCACAGTTATATTATAGCCCTTGCTCTGTTAAGACTACCAGACTTCCAAATATTTCAATCCAAGAAGGAGATCCTCACATCTGCTCTATTTTTTTTCTAAATGGAGTTAAGAGCAGTGTAAAGGCAACATGACTATCCAGAAATGCAGATTACTTACTCAGACTAATACTGTTGCAGATGCTTTATCACACTCCCACTGTGCCTTATTTATAAAGTGACTTTTAATAACTTCCAGGTTTAGCAGAGAGACAGATATGACACTCGATATGTATAAATTTCCTTGTCTCTAGGACTCCAGTGTCCACATGGCAAACTGGAGGCCTGTAATCTGGGTGATATTCTCTAAAATGCTTTCCCACGATGACATACAACTTTCTCCCCCGTGGGAGCTGCTGCTTCCTGGAGTTTTGGGAGTTCAAGATAGGAAAGGTCAGAGCTCACATACCCAAACCTTCCTGATAGTACAGAATTGGAATCACAGAATCACTCAGAATGTGATGAATTGGAAGGGATCCCCAAGGATCCTCGAGTCCAACCCTTAGCTCTGCACAGGACCATCCCCAAGAGTCACAGCATGTGCCTGAGAGTATCATCCGAATCCTTCTGGAACTCTGGCAGCCTTGGTGCTGTGACCACTTCCTTGGGGAGGTTTTTTCCATACCCAACCACTCTCTGGATGAAAAACCTTTTTCTAATATCCAACCCAAACCTTTCCTGACACAACTTTAGGTCATTCCCTCGGGTCCCATCACTGGTCACAACAGAGAACAGATCAGTGCCTGCTCCTCCTCTTCCTCTCAAGTACAGGCAAGCTACAGAATTGCCAAAACTGTCTAGGAGCCAAAGAGGATCACCTTTGCAGTAAATCACCCTACAGGAAGCCCAGTGATGACCTTTTCTATTAACACAGAGAAAATATTCCCTGAAGAGAGAACTTGAATTCACACCTCTCCCCTGTCCCAAGGTCAGGGTTTAACTCCTCCAAAGAACCCCAAAATCTCTTTTGCACAGTGACACTGCTCATCTTTACCTGTATCTGATGAATTTCTTAGCCTGCTCAGTGTTTTTATGGTGAAGTGGGCTTAAGTTGCAATAGGGGCTGGGTGTGCAGTGCTCAGTCCAGGAGTGTATTAAACAGGCTGGGAGGGACAAGACCCCACAGCAGACCTGGGCAGAAGGCAAATCACACATGAGCCACATAGACAGACCTTTGGAAATCAGTTATAAGTTTTGAGGATCACAGCTGGACTCGGGCAGCAAAATGCACATCAAGCACCTTGGTGCTCTCAGAGAATTTGCCCCTCACCCCTAATTCAAATACTTATCTGTGGTCATTTGATTTGGAGATGGTGAGTCCCTTTCTGTCACTAGTCTGGGACTGGTCATCACACAGACACTCTACCATAAACCTGGAATATGACATCAGAGAGTGCAATAAGCTAAAATTAAATTTATCTGGGGTTAAGGAAATACTTTGGTGTAATTAAAATGCTTTCCTGGACGTTATCTGTATAATCACACATCAGTCTGCCTGATTAGTTAATTGAATTCTCCTAATTAATCTTCCACTGTCCACCACTTCACATTATTCCGAAAAAAAGCAAAAAAACCTTCCCAGGAGGTCGCAAACAAGAATTGCATAAAATCTTTTTCCAAAACCATTCTGATTGAAATCATCTTAATAAAAACTTGGTACAAAATTTGAAAGGAAACACGAACACAAAGATAATGTCTGCATCTCCTATTGAAATTCTGTGCAGATTTCAATGTCATTGAAAGCAGTTAC
>JAWWES010000133.1:69136396-69157618 GCA_035583135.1 Lophotriccus pileatus
GTGTACCTTGAGTCTCCCTCTCACTTGCTCGTGGTCTTTGCCTTGATCAAGTACAGCCTTGAGCCTGCATTTGTGCTCTCATACACTTACCCTGGCTAGAGGCTTGAATTTAGGACAGATTGTTCTACTTGAAAGCAATAGAACACCCACTCTGAAATGAGGGAAAATGATCCCCTTGCACTGACAGCTCTCCAGTTGTTTACTTGTATTTTCTCCTTGTGCTCTCATGACCAGGCCCATTGTCTCTTGATCCATCTCTTGTTAAGGTGTCTCAGCCTGAAGAGTCACACAAAGATGTGGTGTCTTCAGTTAAACTTGCACAGCAGCTCTTCCCTCCCTTTCTGACCCACCAGATCGAAGATGGAGGCTCACATCACCATCGTGGCTTAGCACAAGGAAAAGGGCGTTTTCCTTGCGTGTCATCTTCAGACTGCAGGTGCTGAGTGACAGGCCAGCTTCAACTTGCTGCTCAAATCTGGGTGGTGATTACTGAAATAGACTTTGCAAGGCAAACATTTAAACATTAACATTAATTCAACGTTACAAAAAAAAAGCATTGCAAAGTTCCCAAACAATACACACAAAGGAAATTGCACCCCATCCTTTTGTCTCTGTGTGTCAGAGCTCCTTATTTGCTAACTAGTTCTTGAGTAAAAAAATACACATATTTCACTGATGTCAGAAGGCAAAACATTTTGAATCTTCTCAGCAGGGGAGGAGTCCAGAATGGTGTCTGAGAAGGAGAGTGGAAAGCAGAGGTATGTAAGACAGTTGCACCAAGGAAGAGTTCTGTGTAATCACATTTTGAGTGTTTCTACTCGGGCACACAGTCATAAATGTCAGCTGAAAGTTAACTTTGCTGTTTATTAGATGTGTGTTAATAACGTCATTGAAAATCAAAGCGCCCGATTGATTGCAAATGTAAATTGGCAATGCTGTGGTCTCTGTCTGCCAGTCAATCACAGCAGGACGAGTTAGGGAGGTGAAAACAGAACAAGGGAGCTGATTACAGAAGGCATTGAAGGAAGAGGTAAATGCTAAAGAATATTTTTGCGTTTCTGTATTGTCAGACTCCCTACAGCTCTTCATGCAGCAGCTGACAAAGATCCAATCCCCTCAACCTGTTTTCTTTCAATTTAAAGCTCAGATGAAACGCACACGTCTTCATTCCCCCGCCACAATCTCCTTTAGGAAAAAGCAAGAAGCAGTGCTGGGTTACAGGAGACATTCCCTCAGGGAGTGCTATCCAGACTCCCAGCTGGCTGGATGGGATCAAGGCCTCCAGGAACATCTCCCTGTTCCTCCCAGCTGTCCTTTTACTGACAAGGATGGCATAAAACTTTCAAAAGAGTGACCACATCCAGAGCAAATACCAGCAAGCACCGAGCTACATCTCGAGAGAGTGACCAAAAATCTCCCTCTGGGAAGACAGAAGACAGAAAGCTTTCTTGAAAAGATGGGTTTTTCTATACAGGGTCTACAAAGATTTTGGCAAAATCCTTTTTAGCAAATGTCAACTCTGTAATATTGCTTGATTTTTGAAACTCATAAAAATTCATTTAGTATCAACAGAGACTTCCTAAGTGCTACGGTCAACATGCACTCCAAGGATTATAACTTACCCCTCTCTGCCCTTAAATTCCCAACCATCAAACAGTATAACATTATTCTGTAAATCTTCTCTGAACGTCTTTCCATATTGTTTACAATAATAAGACTTTAAATTCATTTGAGCTCCTAATTACCAGCATGGTCTGAGTAGTACTAAATCAAACCCATATTATTGTATTATTATGCAGAAAGGGTCATAAGTGCTATTTGATTGGCGCTATTTGTTTCCTGTACACAAATGAGAGTTCCCCTCTGAGCACAGCAGATACTGTCTTGAACAATATTGTTATGGAGATAAAGCACTGCAGAGACATCTTTTAGAGGAGAATTAAAGTAACTCATAAGCAGCTGAACTAAGGAATCCTGCTTTCCTGTGGATTGGAGTCCTGTGTCCTGCTGCTTTCCCTCATCATTAGTTCCCCAAAATCTTTTCCCTGTTGCAGTACTCAGTAGAGGGAAAGGCACTGTGATGCTCCATCGGCCTTGTCATGGATTTGGACTATATTCCTGTGGAGCTGTACCTGGTTTTAATCTACCTACACGTCAATCAGTATGTGCTGCTGGATACACTGGCTGGTCAAACAGAATAGGTTGAGCTTATATGGTTTCTGTTTGGAAGCACTGGTTTGGGTTGTTTGCCTATTCAGACAGAACTTTCACAAAATATTTTGACCCTTATATGTCTCCATTTGCCACTTCTGACAAATGGAACAACAATGATCAGCAGACTCCAAAAAAGAGGAAATTAAGCATCAGATGCACAAAGAACTCTATCTGATCAACCTCACTTACACACAAAGTTGTTCTGTAACTCCTTCTTCAAATATCTTAAAATAATTATAATTGATATCTTAAAATATCAAATATCTTTAAAACATTTATTTCCAACTCAACTGAAACTGCTGTGATTTAGGCAAAGATGTAATAATGGAACAACAATGATCAGCAGACTCCAAAAAAGAGGAAATTAAGCATCAGATGCACAAAGAACTCTATCTGATCAACCTCACTTACACACAAAGTTGTTCTGTAACTCCTTCTTCAAATATCTTAAAATAATTATAATTGATATCTTAAAATATCAAATATCTTTAAAACATTTATTTCCAACTCAACTGAAACTGCTGTGATTTAGGCAAAGATGTAATAATCTGCTAATAAGTAATTTATATAAACATGTAATCTGCTAATTTAGACAAATAGGTAAGGTAAAGCCACAGGAAATTTCTAAAACTCAAAAAAACCCCACTCCAAAAACATTCAGATAAAAAAATTGTTTTGTTAGACACACAATAAGAATGCTGTAAAAATACCCAAAGTCTTAAAATGTCAAGTGACGAATTATTTTATAAATGACTATTTGAGTCAAGTAGTATTTGACTTGATTTTTTGAAGAAACTTTAATTGAAGTACTTTTAAAATTTTTGCTGCCTATATAATAAAATAATTGCTTAATTAGCACATAATTACTTTCAGGAGTGACTAATTTTGGATTCTACTAAGTATGTATTAATTGCTATGCTGGCAATTGCAAAACAAAAAGTCAGAAAGTGAAAACCTTCCCCTATCAAGGTCAGCATTTGCATTATGAGACAATCAAAATAGTGCTAAATCAATTAATAGCCCAATATCCAATGACTGCAAGGCACAGGGCAGTGAAATGGAAGGACAACCATGGCACTCCTAAGGCATTGCTGGCAGAATTCAAACTGACCTCAGACTTGAAGGTCTGGTGTTGCAGCCCCATGAAGAGAAATGTTTCCAATGACTTTATTGGTGCAGGAGTAGGTCCATTGAGGAGTTACCTATTGACTGATGTTCATTAGCTGTGCAGAGTCCACTTTGAAACGTCTTGTTCATCCTCTGTCATATATAATTACTCCTATTGTTCAGTTTGAGGAGATATATATTCATGTGTCTTCCCTTGGTGGCAAAGCAAGTGGGAGTAAATCTATTTTTTTCTTTTTTTATAATCAAGTGCTCCATACACTGAGTCACAGTTTGTGAATTTTTGTATTGTTAAAATTTTTTTGACTGAATATTTTTTTTCAAAATAAAAGATACCAAACAACCCAGACATGAAACAACTTCATTTACATACCATTTTTGTCTCCTAAGACATCAGGAAAACGTAATATATTCCTACAACCAACTAAATCATAAGTACTGCATGCACTGCTGACAAGGCTTTCTTTAACATGAGGTCAAACCCCATTTGATTTTTGAAATTTCTTCAAGTTTTTTTTGTGTTACAGCTTTGATAATAACACCTCTCATGATCCTGATTCACACAAGATAGTTGAGGCACTGATAATATCAAACAATACGTTTTAGTCACCTCTCATTACTATCTCAGAAAAAAAAAGACCAAATTACTACCTTTTCTCCTTTTTTTTTTTTTTAATGTTGCCATACAGTGATTATCCTTTTGTATTTAAACGCATTTAAAATAAACCAATATGAATTTATCTGAAATATTAGAAGGTCTGGTTGCAAGTTTTCAGCCTGGTCCTGCTCCCATGAACACCAAACTTGCAGAGTCTTGCAGGCAGCTATTTTTACTTCTGTCATTCCTACATTTTCTGCTCTGCATCCCATCTGTACTTCAAGGATTTCAAAGGGAGAATTAGCTCTATTGTTCAGTCTTACATATAGGTGGACCACAAGTCATGTAACGGGCTGGGGAATAATCTAAGCATTTCAAAAATCCCAAAAAACTGCTGAAGAAGTTCAATCTATCTTTGGACAGGAGCAATAGAAAGGAAACAATGAGTGAAAGGCCTTTTTGCAAGCCTTTCATAGAGAGTGACCTCCAGTGTACCCAGACTGTGTTACAGAAGGCAGATGCTGCCAACGAGATTAATTTGTCAAAGTGAATGAATTTAAAACCTGGGTTTTAACTTTCCACCTATTTACATATCACATGGAGTTTAATGATTAGCAAATTAGACACAAATCATGTGCAAATCAATGCAAATTGCTGGTTTGCACACACATTGTAAACTTCATTTTTCATGTTGGGATGTAGCCAGTCAACAAGCATATGGATTTCGGATCTGGGGTAAATGAGCTACTCCGTCACAAGCTGAAGCTTCCCCTTTCCTCCTCCCTCTTCCCCTCTCATTCCTCTACTTGGCACAAACCCACCACACTTTTCATTCCATCCGCATAATTCAGTCAATACTTGCCTCATGTCAGACTTGGTGTAGGCAGGTAATAACTTCTACACTCATTAAATTAGGCTCTATGTTTTCTCTAATTTGTGCTCCTTGGTTAGAGTTTTGTGGTCTCTTGCACTAATTAGAAGTGCTTGGTTTATTAACGGAAGACACATGCTTTGGAAAGCTCCTGGAGATTACCAAGGTATTTATAGATCCCTGCAACTTCTGTTTTCTTGGCTTTTGAACTATGTCACATATAACTATTCTGAACTGAGCTGACAGAAGCCCTTTGAGCTTGTCCTCATAATTAAAAATCAGTGCATTCACTGGTTCTCCAGTGTCATTTTATATTTCAGAGGGGATCTCCCTTTCCCCAGGAGAGATTACATAAATCCAGAACCACAGAACCGGACAATATTTGTGTCCGGAAGCAACCTCTGGAGGTCTGTTCTGCAAACTCTTGCTCGAAGAGGAGCAACTTTAAAGATAAATCAGATTTCACAGAATGGTTTCAGTTGGAAGGAACATTAAAGATCATCCAGTTCCAACCCCCTGCTGTGGTCAGGGACACCTTCCACTACAGCAGGTTGCTCAGAGCCCCATCCAACCTGGCCTTGAACATTTTCAGGGATGGGGCATCAACAACTTCTCTGAGAAACTTTGTTTCAGTTCCTCACCACCCTCACAGTAAAGAATTTTTTTCCTAATATCTAATCTATACCTACTCTCTTTCAGTTTGAAGTCATTCTCCCCTTGTCCTGTCACTATTTCTTAGACAGTTGTGGAGTTCAGAAAATCTGCAGGATCAGCTGTTCTGGTCACTCCACGCTGAACCCCTGCTCCTCTGATGGGAAAAAGAATTTCCTAAAAATCCAGTGGGAGTTTCCACCGCTGACACGTGAGGCCTCTGTCTCTTGACCTTTCATTGTGCAACCCCAAGAGTCTTCTGTCTTCTCTCCATGTCCCCATAGCCCTTCCAGCTTCTCCCATCCCACCCACAAGCATCCCGTGCTCCAGCTCCCAGCCCTCTCTGCTGCACTCACAACAGTTTCTCATTTTTGGGGGACTCTGCAAGGTTTTGCACAGGCTCTTCAGTAACAGTTAAAACAAATTACTGTCCTTCAGTGTGCTGCTGCCAATTAGCTCTGAAGTTTGAATATTAAACTTATGCAACCAGCCTCCTCTCAGAAAATCTGTGTAAGAGAGACCTTCCTTAAAGGCCAGATGGAGAAAAGGGCACCTGGAAAGCTCTCTTTCTCATCCTCAAACTGACTTTCAACTGTTTCAGACAAGGAAGATCAAAACAGACAAATCAAGGGAATGTGCCCACTGGCAACACACAATCCTTAAAACTCCAATGTGTCTCTCAGAAAATCCCACACAGTATGTATGTGTGGCAAAAGCTGAACTCAAACCATTGCTGAAGTCGCAGCATCCATTTAAACCGCCTCAGGCTGGAATGTCTAACTGGGAATGAGTGATTTCAGTCCCTATCAGATGTGAAAAACATAAACAATCAAAGAAATATGTCTTCTCTGACATGACCCTTAATCACTGCAAAAAAAAAGAGAGACAGTGACCTTGATTAACATTGTGCTGCTGAATATGATATGAGAGATCATTGATCATGGATTCAAACAACTGGGGACGTACAGAGACTTTGTTTTCATGCCTTCATTTAGTACCTATAGAATTTAAGGTACAGAGGAGAACATTACACAGGCTGCATCTGTAATCTTTCTGCTCCCTGCTGAATACAAAGCTCTTACATTTTTTGTATGAAATAGGAAAGAAATACTCATATAACTGGGGCTCAAGAGGAAATGCCAGTTAAGTTTTCATTTTAATGTGTGTGCAGGAGGACAGAGTTAAAATTCCGCAGGTAACTGCAGGAAACATTTTGTTGACCATTGCCTATGTAACTTCTACCAAAAAAATAAATACAGTATTAAAAATAGATAAAATAAAAACCAATATAAAAATATAAATATAAATACACAATATAAAAAATAAAATTATTATTATTAGTAGTAGTAGTAGTATTTTAGAGGATGTGGGCCATAAGAGTCAGCCTTTAATCAGAAAGGTGTTTTGATGTTCCATAGCAGTACTGTCACTCTCACAACATATTAAAATATATCAATTCTCTGCTTTTTTAATTTTAAAAGTAACACCTTTCCCATGAAAGTATTTTTTTTGAAATTTGCTTATTTCACAGTTCATCCTTCTCCCATCTAGAGTGGCTCTTTCCTTTGCTCCTTGCCTTGCTGCCCAAAGAAATTAGTTCTGTTATGCCAATGGTTTTGCATGTATAAAACATAGGATATCAGTGAACATTTTCTGACCTTCTGGGTTTTTTTTTCCAGAATTCTGTTCATTATTCTGTAGCTTCAAACAACCAGGTACTATTCATATTTTTTAGACTTCACGATCATCCATCTCATGTTCACATGTTTTAAGAGGCTTAGCCAACGAATATACAGCAAGATGAAATGTGCAGAAAGCAGCCTTTGTCTGAATCCCAGTCAGAAAATGCCTACAAATGCTTACAGACCTCTCCCATGAGCCCCAGACACAGTCAAACAGACCATTCTTGTATGCTAAATTCAGTATTAGTGCTGACATTTACAGCATTGGGAAGGAGGTGTGGCTGCCCCTGATTGCAAACTGCTGGGGATGACCTCAGCAATGTCCCAGCCCCTAAATCATGCTCTCAATTTGCTTCACAGAAAGCTAGTTAGCAAGTTAGGCCCAGGTTCAGGTCACCATGAGGATGTGCCCTGTATTCTGGGTCCTGGGGGTAGAAAAAGGGGAGGACACATAGTGTTTAATGATTTTAACAGTAGTTAGGAAACCTTTTACAGTGCTTTAGAAACTGAACACAAAGTTCCTTGAAGCTTTGGGTACTTAAGTTGCCTTTGGAAGTCTACAAATTCCATTTCTGAATACACCTTAGTGCTTTGGGTTTGGGAATTAACCTACATGGGCACCACAGTGACAGTATTACTTCCTGAGCCAGGAGACTTCGTTTACAGCCCTGCACTTGAGATTTTTTGCCCCTGTTGCAGTTTATCACAGAAACTCATTAAGTGAGGTGTCTGTGAGCCACTTGCTTTGTATCTAAAAGTAAGTTCTGTGCCTTATTTCCACCACGGGATCAATCCAAGAGGGAGACGCTTTCCTTAAGAAATCCAAAGGTACCATTGTGAACACTGCGTGTTTTTACTTCAGACACCATATGGATTCACAGAGCGAGTGAAAAGGCTGTGTGGGGTTCCTTTTCCTTCCCTTTAGCCAGGGGCTTTTTAAACTCTCATGTCTGGGCATTGTAAACTAAACTGCGACCACACAGAGTAAAGAGCAGTGCCGGATCTGGCTTCAGTGCTTCCATTGAATCAAAATAAGCTGACATAAGCTGGACAATAGGATCACTGGTTCCTTGTGCTGTCAGAGCTCTTAAACTGCTGTTGAGCTCAAGCTGTGATCAGACTGAAGTTTAACAAAATAAAGCAAAGAAACCCGCCTGAAACAACTCTCTCCAGCCCTGAATGAATGCTATTTTTTACTGGCAAACTTAAGCCTTTCTTCTGTGTGTTCACTCTGGGCCCTTTATCTGCTTCCAGGATTGCTCCATTGTAAGGATGAAGACAAGTATGATACTGCTCTGAGCCATAGCTCCCTTGGGAGGATCTATCAGGCAAAACCATTGATTTCTCAGCTTCTGCAGGGATTTCATTCCAAGTATATGTATCTCATATAAAACACATTTGATTTTTTTTTTTTTTTTAAATACACCTCCCTCTCTCCAAGTAAATGCAGCTTCTGTTGTATTTCTGATACAGAGCCCTGGATGTGAAGCAGGGATAACCATGATCAGACTTACCAGGACTCGGTGACTTGAGTGGGGCTTCAATTCCAAATTTGTTGCTTTCCCTACACAGCTGTTTTTTGAACCATTTCCACAGGCATCACCTCCAGCCAATTTTTCAGCCATGCAGTTATCTGGTTATTTGTGCAGGGCATTTCAATTCTATCTTTCCTATGGGTGGTGCTCATTAGCAGTCTGACATGTTTGAATGCAAAAACCATTTCATTTGCACCCCAAGACTCCAAATGAGCCTTTCAATTACCATTTCAGGTACAACCATTTGATGCTTTTTCAGTTTCCCACCTCTCCAAGGAATGGAGGAGCAGGGGGGAAGTTTTATCTCATGCTCCTACTGACTGTGGAAGCTCTCAGCAAGCACTGAAACGAAATAAAACTGAGGAAGAATTATTAGAATCAGGGAATTATTTAGGTTGGAAAGGACCTTTAAGATCATCGAGTTCAACTGTTAACCCGATACTGCCTACCTGCCACTAACTGGTTAAGCACCAGAATCAAGGTCCAAAGGAGTGGTTTAAATCTTCTTCCTTGGAGATTTTTAACACTCAACTGGACAAAGTCCTGAGCAACATGCTCTGACGTTGACGTTAGTCCTTTTTTTGTGCAGGAGGTTGCACTACAGACCTCCTACATTCCCCCACAACCTAATTTTTGTATGATTGCAGTACACAGACTATACAAAATTGTCAGCCAAAGGTGGGGTTATGTGCAAATGAAATCTACAAACATACAGAACAGCTTCTTTAGACTTGTAGTTGACTCTGTAAATGGTTTTTTGCTCATTGGCCTCAACAGAGGTGGACTGAGATATAGGAGAGAGTCTGCAGGTGGTAGTATTTGATTGTGCTGCTATTTAGCGAGAAGAAGGAGCTTATGGCACTGATTTAGGGTTTGTGATTTTAAATAACTGACAAGCCAGGCAGAGCCTGTGGATGGGTGTTTTCTATTGCAGTCAAATCAAAACAAATAATATAGTTAAGGCACCATGCAAACTGTTTTGGATATTGTCACATCATTACGTGGCTTCTATTTCTGACAAAGATTACTTAGATTTCAAAGCACTTTTTTTTCCCCCAGCTTTCCATATGTCAGCTGTTACCAAAATACACTATTTAGAGTTAAGTGGAAAGAAAATTAAAATTATTATTTTTTCTAGTCTCTGATCTTCAAGTGCTCAAAGAAAATCCCAGACAGTGAAATATGTGTTAAATGCTCAGCTCTAC
The DNA here is from genome assembly GCA_035583135.1 of Lophotriccus pileatus. Lineage (NCBI taxonomy): Eukaryota > Metazoa > Chordata > Aves > Passeriformes > Tyrannidae > Lophotriccus > Lophotriccus pileatus. Next base: position 69,146,278 of record JAWWES010000133.1, read on the forward strand.
CCACAACTCTAGGACCACTCTACTGCCTCCAACAAACCCATACCTTTCCCAGGAATTGCTTCAGTCATTTAAAATTCCTCTGAAATAGATGGCTCAGGACTGGGATCAAGATTCTCCCATTTCATGTAAATGCTAAGTGTGTCTGTCTCTTTGGAGAGATGACAAGCTGTGTTACAGTGTCAATATGCAGTGTTAAAAAGTTAAAAATAAGAAATCAAAAGGAACAATATCTACTCTTGCATGAAGTGGCACTGTGGGAAAATTGGTCAGAGGGGTAATCTTTGGGTGACTACTCAGGCCCTATGTCTGAAATACCAGATTAAATTCTGATCACTCATCCCGTGAAGGTACAACCATAAAATGGTTGGAAGAGACCTTAAAGACTACCCAGTTAGAACCTTCCGGCCATGGACAGGGCCACTACACCAGGTTTCTCCAGGCCCCATCCAACCTGGCCTCTTCCAGGGATGGGACAGCCACAGCTCCTCTGGGCAACCTGTGCCAGGTTCTCACACCCTCACAGGGACAAATTTCTCCCTAGTGTCTGATCTAAACCTGCTTTCTTTTGGTTTGAATCCATTCCCCCTTGCCCAACCACTACATGCCCATGTAATTAATCTTGTGCCATCTTTATTGTTCCCTTCAGGTACTGGAAGGCCACAATTAGGTCACCCCAAAGCCTTCTCTTTTCCAGGCTGAAAAATCCCAATTCTCTCAGTCTTTCCTTGCACAAGAGGTGCTCTATCCCTCTGATCATCTCGGTGCCTCCTCTGGACTCGCTCCAACAGCTCCATGTCCTTCTTGTGCCAAGGATCCCAGAGATGGAGGCAGCTCTGCAGGTGGGTCTCACCTGAGCAGGGCAGAGGGGAAGAATCCCCTCCCTCAACCTGCTGCCCACACTGCTTTGGATGCAGCCCAGGACATGGTTTGGGCTTCCTGGGCTGCAAGTGCACCCTTTGCCAGCTCACACCCAACCTTCATCCACCAGCACCTCCAAGTCCTTTTCGCCAGGGCTGCTCTCAGTCTGTTCAGCCCCCAACCTGTGTGGTATAAATGATTAGTCTGAGAAGTTCCATGAGCACATAACCAGATGCAGTCTTCAAGGTTTCACTAGAATGGGGAAGAATTGCTCCTAAATGGGTGTTTAAAGCCAGTTTCAGGTCATAAGTTAGTAGGCATCCATCCAGTGCAGTTCCATTTCATCTAAAACCAAGTTCCAGGGAGCATGGACAAAAACAAAAAGGAGAAAGTATTGCAATATCAAAGGAAAAAAGATACTTTTTTACATTAGCAGAAAGGATATATTCTGGAGTTCTCTTGACCTATTATGGAAAATGGTTTCTGCAAATTCAGGTGGGTGGTTAGTACTCCAGTGGGCACAGTGCTAGGCAAGGGAAATGGCTCAGTGTAATTAGCAATATAAATGCAGATTTCAACAGGTGAATGACAAGCAATTGCTGAAGTTGGATGTACTTCCAGTCTTAAATTCAGATAACAATATGAGACTATGAGACACCTATAGCATGTTAATGTAAAAAGGTACTTAAAAAGTTAAGATGAAGGTTAAAGCCTACTTTGAGCATGTACAGTTCAGGGTCCAAATTTACTGATGGATAGAAGAACAGTTTACTCATACAATAGTTTTACAGTTCCTGATCTCATGTGTAGGAAAAGCCATTAGTGCCAACCTCATGCTAATAGATTGCAGAGAAAAAAAAGAACAAAGCAAGAGATGATCTACGTTGCTGACTTAGGGTTTGATACCAGTGGGAAATTTATTTTAGACAGGTTTACACCATGCAGTCAATAAAAAGCACTGAGTTTGCAAGACTGTGCCTATGTGAGCTCACTATGGAATTTTGGTCAACAAATCAGTTGTAACCTTGAGTTTGTCACCAGCCTTCCATCCATTACCCTTTTCTCTCCTCACTGCAGTAGCACTTATATTACATATTATGTCTTCTCCTTTCTACAAGAGATAATCCAGATTTGTCCAGTTTTCTTCAGAGGCCACATTTCTTGATTTCTGATCACTCTTGCTGCTTTCTTCTTCAGTTGATCCACATTAGAGTTTATTATTTCCACCTAAACATAGAGTTTTGAACTTAGGTGAGTCTTTTTTTTTTTTTTTCCTTATTTCCTTTTTTTTTTTTAAGACTGAAATAATTAAAACCAGTTTAAAATTAATTGGTTCAATCAGTATTAACGAGGAATTTTTATTCACACAGGTAATTACCCAAGCCTCAACACAAAATGCTTTCTGACCTTGTACTTTCAGTGGGCTAAAATATCTGATATTTCTGTCAAATACTACTTGTCACCTCCTAAAGTATGACTTTATCTGTGTAGGCTTTATATTTACCCTTATCCCATTACACTGATCCAGCCAAATGGAGGTATCGAAGTGGCCTCACATCAGAAACAAGATCCAAGCAGAATAAGGTTCTTAATTCACTGGGCTTTTCTTAGATCTCCAGATTACAGTTACAGCTGACCTTGAAACTTTAGATTTGTGGCCGAAGAGATAATGGCAGAAGTGCTGATAAACTAACTAGTGTTTTGGGAATGAATCTTTGTTGAGTTTACTCCCACTAGCAGTATATCATTCTGTATCTGAGGTATTACTTATCCTGCTACTCTTGCCTCTGTCAGCACTATGAGTAGTTATCTCCCTCCATATCATTAAGGGAGAAAAATCCTGTAGAGTGGCAGGAAACAATTTACACTTTGGAAACAGAAAAAGAAAGGAGAAGAGAACACAATTTGAGTGCAAGCCATAAGCTGTGTGGCAGAGGGAAAGGACTGTAGGTTCAAAGACTGACTGAAGAGTGCTCTTACTTTACTATTACAGGAGATTAAAACAATCCTAAGATCCTCCAAGGGGGTGTACATATGGGTGTGAAATCCCACACAAACACACCCATGTCCTCAGGGCACCTTTATCAACGTTTCCAAATAATTCAAGAAGGATATTGATAACCTTACACATTTTCTCAAATACAAAAGGGGTAAAACTTATATATTCTGACTTAACTTTATAAAATGAGGCTATTTTAGCTGCAGATGATGTGTTCGACATCTTTACAAAATATATCACTCGCCTTAAAAATTCTGATGGCAAAATTCTCATGAAGAAAAAGCACTGAGGTTTGGTTTCATTATTGGGACCAGAGCATCAAAAGAGCCATAGCAATTTTTGTGTGCCCACATCATCACACCAACTGACATACCATCAATTACTGAAAGAGAATAAAACCATGTATAACATCTTATTATAGCTTAGGAATCAATCGCTTGCAAGAGAGCATCAAGTAGCAATGCAAAATTTCCCCTGGGTTATGTTGGCAATGATTGAAACAAAAAAAAATTTGAGATAATTTATTAGAATATCCCAAAAGATCATATAGCATTTCTGAATGCTTGTAAGATACTGAACCACGAGCTGGAGGGACTGGAGTGATGAAGTTCTTTAGTGTTCATGGCTATCCACACCCTGACATCTCTGGCAGCAAAATAAGCTCAGATATGCTCTATTATCAGTTCCCAGAGCAGTTCAAGGGAAGGAGGTGTCCATTAAAAAAACCTCATTGGGGTCTCTGACACTCAGCACACAGCAATGACAGGTCAGAAATATCTCTGCTTAGGTGCCTTCCCTAAAAATTCCAAGATCTAAATAACTGCCTGAATTGAATTCCACTGACCCGTGCTCCCTGGAAGTGAAAGAAAGTTTTATTTAAATGAAAGGATCCTCTAAGGAAAAAGGGTCTGGTGATGCTTTGAGATCTGAACAGAGGCATAAAGCATCAAAATTCAGCCTGGAGCGAACTGCAATGACTCTGGTCATATTCTAAATTACTTCAGTTGTTCAATATTAATCTTTTCTGATATGTTATGTCCAAAGCTTGCTTGAAGAAACAATATTGAAACATGATTTTGAAAAAAAATGGACCAGAACACAGGAAATAAATTGCAAGTTGGACATCAAGATTGCTAGCCTGGCCAATTTTAAAGCAGCCAATTTTCACATGGCCCTAGGTGAGTCAAGACAACATGCTTTTAATCAATAAACCTGTCTGACACACTGCCAAAGATATGTTTTGGACCTAGAGAAGTTCCAAGAATGATTTATAAACATTTGCTACCAAGGTTTATTTTAAAACCTATGACATAATCTAAATACAGGGGAGGAAAGAATCAGAAACCTTTAAAATACTTGTTAAAAGGAAGTGTGGGAAAAGACTTGGTCTCAAATTCAGGGAAATAAACTGTCCAAGTATATCTTAATGTTCCCCTACTTGTAAGAGCCTGCCTTGGGCACTCATAAGTGGGGACAAGATCACCCACCCCAAATACACACACTGACAGAGAGGGAGGGAATGGAAGAGCACACAAAGCCTCACAGTGACTTGATTTGTGGAAGAATCCTGAAAATAATCGTAGCAATGATGAACAAGTGAAATTAATACAAAATTAAGCTTCTTATTGGACCAAACAGTCTAGGGAGAAGGAAAGCACTCAGGAGGATTGCAAGGGAATGGATGCTGCTGGTAGATTCTCAGCCCAGTGTAGCTATCAAAGGAACATGTAACTTTGCCCACCTTCATTTAGAGAGAACCTTTTCCAGGTGGTCCCTTGCCAACATTAGCAAATTTAGTAGCTTCTAGAAATTTGCCTTCTCTGCACATGCTGAGAGTAACAATTTCCTGGGCAGTCCCTCGTATCAAAGTTATATGTCATGTCAGGATGAGGATGGAAAACAAGGAATGTGCCAGCCTTCTTTAACACACATGATGTTATTGTACTCATGATGCAATACTTTCTCTAGTTCTTTTCCTGACTGAATCTAGGAAAACTGAATTCTACCCTATTCCTGCCCATCCATTCTGTTCCAGCAGTCAAATAGGGTTCCAAACATATCAAAGCACAAATATTAACTGTACTACAGCATAACTGATTGGATAACAACACTGGGGGTAGAATCATAGAATATCCTGAGTTGGAAGAGACCCACAACCAATTATCAAAGCCCAAATCATGGCCCAGCACAAAATCACCCCAAGAATCCCACCATGTACACAGAATATTCTGCAAGCACAAAATAGCTGCTGTGACAGTGAACAGGCTCTTTAGTCAGGACCCAAATGCCTCAAGTTTTACTTATTGCTCTGCAGGATGACCTTGGGCCATTACTTTCCTCTGGCCCCAACTTCCCTTTCCCACCCCTACAAAGGAAAATTATCTGCTTCTAGCAAGCACTGCAAGAGATTAAGATATTCTTTAACCTCAGAAGCCACTTAACTGACCCTTATCTCCCAAAACAAATATTCTTTTGTCACTAAGAAAAACGATAACCTAGAAAAGGCACCAACAAGAACCTTCATTAATGTGGAATTAAGATTGCCCTTATGTTCTTCCAAGATTGTTGGAAGTAGTACTCTGCCAGCTAGGGAACACAAATTATAGGACAATAAAGTCTTGCCTGTACTGTCCAAGAAGATCAAACACTTTGGCCTTGAAGATTATGCACTTTTTATGGAGAATCTTAGAACAATTTGGGTTGTAAAGGACCTTAAAATCACCCAGTCCAAACCACCTGCAATGAGCAGGGAAAGGTGGGGTCTCCTAGAGAAGAGGTCCCACAACAATTATTGCTTCCTGTTTAAATCCCCTCTCCCTTGGTAAGGGAAAAGCTGAACCCTGCTGGAGAAGGCACCTGCCATAGTGTGAGCGTCACTGCTGAAGTTCCATGAATCCAGATAGAGGAATCTGAGCTCTGATTAATGAACCTGTGTTAATGAATAAAAGAACTGGTCTGTGGTGTGCTCTTTTAAATTTAAGTTTTTAATTTTTCTTTTTTTTTTTTCTGATAACAGCAATGGTGTTAAAACAGTCTCTTTGTGTTAAGAAAATGGAATTCATAGCTATAATCAGAATTTTATTTTTATTGGTGAGGTAGAAAGAGAACAGAGTCTATAATATCATATTGTTGGTGTGCTTTCACATTCACTGCTTATTTATTTCCCAGGAGCCTAAGACATTTTTACTTTCATCAGTAAAAAAGCAGCAACTTCCCTTAATATCTTTCAGGTCATACAATGTCTATATTGAGGCTATCACGTGTTGGTTTTTTCATCTGTGGTGGTTTTGTTTCTTTTGGAGGAGTAGAAGGTGTGAAGAGGGAGAGGGAAGAGCATTTGAGAAAGAATTGTATAACTGAGACTACATCTTCAAGCTCTCAGTTGGAAACTCTCAGGCAACAAATTCTGCATCCAAGACACTCAATTTTAAACGAAGAGTTACTTACTGGGTTTATTTTAAAAGGGGAAATAAATAGAGACAACAATAAAAAAAAAAAAAGCACAGTTTTTCCGACTTTCAGTAATTAAATATTGAACCATAGAATGATTTAATGTATCCTATTCCTTATTCACGTGCTCCTGAAGAGATTTATGTGTGAAAACTGGTACATAATCACTAGCAATTTATCTTCACCTGTCAAAGACCATACAAGTCTCATCCACATCAGGAGTGATCTTTCTGTGGCTCTTTCTGTGCATGCAGCTGGCAACTGTCACGTTCTGGGGCTTTAAGCAGCATAAAGGCTTCTCTGCTGCTGTGTCTAATGGATTTATGCACCTCTGCATTCACATTAATATTTACTGCTAATTATTGTTGCCAATATGGAGCAAATAAATGAAGTGTGGGATTCACTTGGATTTCTGAGTGAGGTCAGCATCTCACAGCAGCATCTTCAAGCTGCAATACATCCCCATGAAGTTTCATCAGACTTGTGACACAGAAGACAATGGAAATAAATGCCAAAGGCTTTAAAAATATAGGCCCGTGCTGTTCTCTGAAAAACTGGCTCTGTGATGAAATTACAGCAGAGGATGTAACTTTGTGTGGCAAATATTTTTGGTGAGTGCATTGATAAGATAGTGAAACAGAAATAAGATATTACTGAACAGCTTTCCTGTATGTGCAGCTATGCAAGTTGAAAAAATCCCCAAAATCAGCAGCTGGAGTAAAGTGGCCAAAAATCACAGTTTAGGAAGGTCTTGTGAGATTATTGCATTACCTCCAGCACAGAAGAGATAGAGATCTATTTTAAACATATTCCAGATACATTCAGACTTCAGAACACTTTGGAATGATCTGTTTCCCTCCACTTTACTCTTAGAGCTCATCTTTAAACACATACCCTAAATAACAGGTTTTCAGAGAGGCATAAAATACCAAACACTCCACTGTCACTTCCCTGAGCTGAATCAGTCCTCAGATTTTGTTAGAGACACCTGTTAGGCAAAAACACGTGGTGATATAAGTTGGGCAGCATCATCCAGCAAGCCCCTGTAGCCCCTGGGTGACAGGGACCACGTGGGGAACTGCACCACAGCACGTTCTATCTCTGATGGGCAGCTTTGGATCACGTCCATCTCATCAGACACAGCGCAGGGTGTCTGACAGGAGATGTTGTGCTGTGGTGGGGCAGGACCTGGGTATTTATAGGAGGTGATAGTGAACAAAGATACAGCTGGTTACTTAAAGCAAGGAAAATTAAACAAGTCAAAACCAATTTAAAAAAAAAACCAAAACAACAAAACCCACAGCACAAGATGGGACAGGGGGAATGGCTTTAAACTGACAAAGGGGAGGTTTAGATTGGATATTGGGAAGAAATTCTTCCCTATGAGGATGGAGAGGCACTGACAGAGGTTGCCCAGAGAAGCTGTGGATATCCCATCCCTGGAAGTGTTTAAGGGCAATTTGGATGGGGCTTGGAGCAACCTGGTCTAGTGGAAGGCGTCTCTGCCCATGGCAGGGAGGTTGGAACTCGATCATCTTTAAGGTCCCTTCTAACCCAAACCATTCTATGACTCTGTCATGTTATGATCTTAAAGCATCCATATTATCCACCATTTCCTGCCCAGTTCAAAAAACTTTCCCTATTAGCTTTCATCCAATTAGCTTTTCCTTTAATCTCTCATTTTGCTTCACTTCAGTCCCCAAATCCTGCAGCAGAGATCATCAAGTGGTTAATGTCTGACACCCTTCCAGTTAGAGAAAGGTATGTCAAACACGTGTTATGGATCCTCATACAGATTTCACCCATCAGCTCACCTTAAGAACCTTCCAAGAGTAAATTTCACTTGCATTAAGTTTATGAATGTAAGATTGGCTGCTGAAAGCGTTACTGCAGTAGAAAAACAAATGATCACAACAGATTTTTCCCCTCTTCTTAAGAAACACTGCAGTCCTGCTAAAACCATTCCTGCTGAAGTACATCTTATCCTGAGAGGTTCACAAATAGCAGGTTTTATTCTCTATGCTCACAAGTGGCAAGGTGGTTAGTTTTTGGATTTCATCTTTCCAGCAAGGTCATTTCCCCTACTGATTCAGCACTTCAGCATCTCATTTTCTGTCTAAGAAGGGGGAAACAATGCCTAGAAGGAGCACACAGACACACAAATTTTTGAAGACAAGATAGAGCGGAAAAGGGGTCAGAGGATTTACATTGTGCCAAGAAAATGATTGTACTGATTGGTTGCTTTATTTAGATGTAGTGCAGACAGCTTGCAGTTGGTCCATTAGAACTGTCTCACTCTTAATTGCATTGACTTTTAAAAGCTTTGATTAATTATGATAGAGAGCAAAGGTTTTGGGCAGGCTATGACTATGTCAGACAACAGCTACTGATGCTGACCAGGTTAGGTTGGTGTTTAAAGCATTTTATGTCCCATAATAAACTAGACACAAAGGTATCACTAGCAGGATTGTAGATGTTAAGAAATGTTCATACTGATTCAAGAGATCCATGATTGCAGCAGACTAGCAATTAATTAATTAATTAATTAATTTAAATTGGTAGAACTGAATGCAAGAGACAAATAATAGATTTTTTTTTTATTCATCACTGGCATGAAAATAAGTCAGATTACATACATGTATCTGGAGTAGAGATGGATTAATTTTTCCCCTCTTTTAACTGAAAAAAAGCTTAATTTTTTTTTTCAATTTTGTAAAATTCATTCACCTTGTCTATGCTGAACTCAAAGCACTTGAGACCCTGTGTAAACAGAGTCAGATACTTTGCATCTCTCCACCTCGTTCCCATCAAAACCCTCAGTGGCTTCCAGAGGTTGGTGCTCACACTTTCTGATACCTGTGGCACTATTATAAAAAATGATACGCTTTCCTGAGTTGCATAAGAAACAAATTTGCATTCAATTCCCCAAATAGCCATAGAAGGTTTACATGCCCTTGAAAGCAACACTTAAAGTGGGATTCATTGAAAACCAACTGATAGTCGAGCTTTTCAATGGCTCTACAAAGCCAGCAGAGGAAAACTGAATTGCCCTCTGCGAGTGCTGCTGTCTCACCAAGAACTCTGGATGGAAGCTGCATGACAAGGTTAGACAAGATGCATGAAGTTACAGGACCTGTGTCTCTCTGCCTCTTTTTCTACACCTTTAATTTAGCAATGGCAGCAATTCCCAGGGCTACTGTATCAGGGCATATTCATTAACATTTCAAGTCCTCCTGCTAATGACAAGTAAAGGTGAAAGATTTAAGAGAGTGAGGCTCTTGCTACTTGACTGATTTTGCACTGCTGATATTTGTGGCTTCTTAAATCTCACTGTTGCAGCCATTCCCGCCTTCCCTACATATAAAGGGTTTTTCAAACCCCTGACAATTTCTGCCACTCTTTTTCTCCTTTACTTTTATGTCCTTCTTTTTGTTGTCACTACAGAGATTGTTTTCTATTGAAATGCCTCTTAGAAATATATATCCTCCCATTTTTTCCTGATAATCAAATACGGGTATTTTTTATTATATCCAGTTTTAGCATTACTGGTTGAGTTAGAACCTACTGTAACTTGCAGCACTGGTTTCAAGACTGAAATTTAAGTCTTTTTGAATGAGCTTTATATGACATTTTTCTTTGTCACCTATGCTGTTACCCCATCAACCTTCAGACAAAAGCTTAGTGGGAATAGACTGTACTACTGTTAACTCAGGCTTCTAAATCTCTCTGCTTGAATTTCAAGCTCTGATTAGATCTGAGCTACTCCCCAACTTTTAAACTGCTGGTGGGAAGCAGGTCAACTGGGGAAGAAAACAGCATCTTAGGAGAGCATACATCAGCAGTTTGGGGGGTGAGGCAATATAACACAAGAGACACAGAGAAAATTCAAGAGTCAGCTCATGATGTATTGCTTTCCTTACTGCCTTCAAAATGGGGCTCTGTCACAAGCAGTACAGTGATATATTGATGCTACAGCTTCCTCAGCCACCCCACCAACTCCCCTCTCCAGGTCTGCCACCACTCTTGATACAAAACAGATCCTATACTTTTTCTAAACTAATCTGTGGTCACTGGGATGTCCCTTCTGAATTTATTGTAAGATAAGTTTACCACTAAGAATGCAAGTTCAGAAATTCAGCTTATTGCCCTCACTGGATTTTAGGGCGAAGTAGTTATGGGGCATCAGAAAAACGAAGCATAAGGGAGTCTTGATGGGAACACACCTTCAAGACCTTGTAGGCAGATGCCTTTAGAGGAGGCATCCAAACAGCACATATTCCACCTGTACTGGAGCAATGAAAATTAGGGGAGCACCATCAGCACATATGTGCACATCCTGTGTGTGTTTCAAGGCTGAACCTCAGGCACTGAATACAGAGAAGGAAAGGGCCCATGGCAGTGTCAGTATGAGAAGCTTCTAAAACTGAGAAGCACCAAGGAAGAAAAACCCCTCTAATAACCATCACTTGAAAAACCATATTCCCTTCTTCAAGTCCTGGTCACACACACAGCATTAGCATTAAAGAGAAACCTGATGTTATATGTACTCTCTGCATACAGAAACACGTGTACAGAGAGTGAACCATGGGGGAACACACACAGCCAGTGAGTTAGAAGTATAAACTGAACATGTGCAAGAACACAGGGTTTGATTTGTTTATGTCTCTGCCCCCAAAAAAGCAACACTCCCCGCTCATTGGAGCCAGCCCAGAGGAGAACCACCACATTGATCAGAGGGATGGAGCAGCTCTGCTGTCAGGAAAGGCTGAGAGAACAGGCACTGTTCATCCTGGAGAAAGGAAGGCTTCAGGGTGACCTAATTGCAGTCCTTCAATGCCTGGAGGAAGCCAATAAGAAACATGGAGAGAAACTATTTACAAGGGCCTGGAGTGAGAAGATGAGGGGAAATGGATTCAAACTGGCAGAGGGCAGGGTTAGATAGGTTATTGAGAAGAAATTCTTCCCTGTGACGGTGGTGAGGCCCTGGCACAGGTTGCCCAGAGAAGCTGTGGCTGCCCCATCCCTGGAAGTGTC
>JAWWES010000133.1:69158780-69182283 GCA_035583135.1 Lophotriccus pileatus
GTGAGGCCCTGGCACAGGTTGCCCAGAGAAGCTGTGGCTGCCCCTGGATCCCTGGAAGTCTCCAAGGCCAGGTTGGATGGGTCTTGGAGCAACCTGGGCTAGTTGAAGGTGTCCCCACCCATAGCAGGGGAGTTGGAACTAAATGGTCCTTAAGGTCCCTTCCAACCCAGGCCATTCTGTGATTCTATAATCCTTAACCCACTTCTCTCCACTGCCAGAGCAACACAAACATATCCTTAGACTTTGGAAATCTTTTTTCCTTTTCTGTGAAGTTCCTGTAGCGACTTCTTGTCCTTATCTCATCTGTCTTGAGCCTCTCTCTCGCTAACATCTATGACAGTTCCTTAAAAAACTTATTATATTCCCATCAATACCTACCTTCAGTGTGACACTTTGTAGCCACTGTAATAAAGACTGTACAAATGACCAGGTTCCAGAGAACAAATTCACGCAGAATGTTACTCATGGTTTATTAGAGGAAGGACATAAATAAACCAAAAATAAAACAGACATTTCCAGGCTGAGATAGTGAAAAACTACCTTGAAACTGTTGTCCTCCAAGTCTCACTTTGAAATAGTGAGATTCAAACATTTGGTAGCACAGGTTTTGTTTTATTTCATATACTCCTGCACTTAATAATCAAATTCAGCAAAAGGAACATCTTTTTGTTTTGGGTTCATGCAGGATTTAGCATACTGAAGTCTGGAACTGCTCTCTCTCTGTGCTACAAATGCTGATTACAGTCTCTCATCTCTACAAGTAATTTATTTATACTTTTCTAAATGATCATTAGTGAAACATTATTGAAGTTATTAAAAAAAAAGAAGGATGAAGGATAAATTATATTTGCCTAATGAAGACAGAGAGAGAGTTTCATATTTTTCTATTTGGTGTTTCACAGCTCCAATGGAATTTAACAGAAGGAGGTTTGATGTAACATGTAAAATATTATTTGCAGCCTGCGTACCTGCATGTGTATCCATGCCATGTAATCTGAGAAGAGAGGAAAAATAAGAAGAATGTATTAAACAGGAGTGCAGCAGGAGGAGTAAAGGCTCTAACACAGTAGTTTAAGAACCTGGGTCACGCTGGATCTTAGAACTACTCGAGGTTTTCAAGTGCTAATGAAAGTTCCCAGCTAAAAGTCATTCTTTTCAGCTGGCAGGAGAGAATTTGATAATACATTCCATAAATTTTCTTCCCTGTGTTGTTTACAGCTACTAATAGATCTCTCAGATGGCTTTCAAATTTCAGAAAGAAGTGGGAGGGTAAACAAATATTTTTAAACTAGGTGTGATTTTTCTCCTTTTTTCTTTGGTCAGCTTTGTTAAATGTCTTCACTACATAACCTTGTAAGAAGAAAGGGAAAAAAAAGAAAACAAGAAAAAGAGGAAAAAACCCTGTCTTATTGATACTGCTGAAATATGTCGAACTTGGGCTGAAAACACCCAGCAGGACAAGAACATACAAAAGATTTTTATAACATTCGTGAAATTACTAAATCCTAAATTTGCAAAGTTGCTTGTATTTTTAGCAGGTATCGCAGTGGAAGAGGATTTTTTTTCCCAAAGTTCTTTTAAAGTAATTCCTGTCACGATCGGTGTCTTCACTTGTGCCATCTTTGCACTCAGGGAACATAAAGAATGGCAGCTTAAGATCTCAGCTCCTATTTTACCAGTCATATTGCACACATTGCTTTGATCTCAACCAAATTTAGCTGACCTTTCCAACAAAACCAGGACAGAACCCATGCAACTGCATGAAAATTTTAGTCTTCTCAACCTAATTAAGGAAGAGGAAGAGAAAAGCATCTTTTTGAAGGACTATTTGGATAAATAATGACACCAAAGACTTTGTAGGCATTATTTGGCTGTAGCCATTCCTTTTCCTAGGAACACCCCCTCCTCATCTAAATAAATGAAATCTTTTACTACATTTTTTTTTCTGTATGAAGGGAATTGTCATTAGTAAGTTTCTTTTATGGCACCATCTTCTTATCTACAGTGTTTTTTTCTCTAATTGAACTTTCCTCAGAAGTTCATTACTTTCCAATTTTTTCCCTTCTGAGAGTGCAAATTTATTTCAGAAGTGCTCCTTAGCTCTTCCAGCTCTCCTTTCTATATGTATGAAAGAGCTTTTTTCTCTTGTTTTGTGGTTACTTTCTTACTTCCTGAGACTCTTTTTGTAACCTTGACTGCAAAGATACAGGATAGAAAGAATTCAAAGCTAGTTTCTTTCCCACAAAAAAAAAAAAAAAAAAAAAAAAAAAAAATTACTCTAGTTCTTGGAACAACTGCTTAATCTCTCTAGTCTTTATCATTGGGAGATTTTGTGTCAGTGCTCACATTCCACTGTAAATTACCAGCTTTAGAGAACAATGTGGGACCTTGACACTGATCCTTCGCTCCCTTTGGTTGTCAGAAATGAGTGTGACTTGGGGGAATTGCATTAGTGGGAAACCAGATAGTGGTCCTGACCCTGACTCAATAAGATACATTATTTGCTTTTAATCTGGTGGTACTCCCATTGAAGTTAACCAGCCTTGAGTATATTTCAGAATAGCAATTCTTTTTTGAGTAAGGACTGAAATATAAAGCTATTTAGCCTGAGTACTTCTCCCCTAACCTAAGACAAAAAGACAAAAAGATATATTTGTAATTTAGGAACCTATGATTTAGATACACAATATATTATTATCAAATTGGATCCCTGTGGACAGGAGCTTCCATCCACAGGTTGGTTGTCTGTCTTGTGAAATAGGACTCATGGTAAGTCCATACAATCTTCAAGTCACATGAAGATCTGCATTTTAAGCCTTCTCAGCCAAACACAGCTGACCAGCTGCCCGATCTCTGTAACTAGTAAGACTATAATAAATAAGTAATAATAGTAATAATAGTAATTTACCTAGGTGTCCAAATAATGAGGTATAGTGAAGAGGAGATTAGAGTGATGTAAAAACTATTACATGCTATTTTGACTGAATAGGTTCATGACAGATTACTAAATTAAAGGAAAAATATTTTAATTCCATTCTGTGTGATCAAGATTTTGTCTGCTTTGGAAATGGTGAGCAGTTAAACTATATCAGAGGAAGATAATTTGTAAAGGAGCTCTGAAATAATATACACACAAAAAAAGTCCAAAAGTCTGCAAAGGAAGATGCAAGATTTTTCAGGTCTGTTTTTGAAGCAAGGAAAACAAGAATATATTTATACAGCTGCTAGGGAAAAGTGTGATGATTTAGAAGTTAAAGTCACTTTTTTTTTTTTTCTCACCTAAAGCCTTCTTGAATAGCAGGCATTTAAAAGCAGAATCTTTACCTTAGTAGACATTATAAATCCAATGGAAGATGAGTTGGGCTTTGCATTACAACTATTAAGACAGGTGATGTTCTCTGCACCTTGACAGACTTTCTCTGTGACTTTCAGTCCTTATGCCCTAATTCCCTATTTCTAAAAAAGGGGTAATAGCATTTTTCTGCCTCTGAGGATGTCTGTGAGGATCAATACATTAAGGATGTGAGACAGACATTGAGGTGATGTGGGCTGTACATCTCCAAGATGGATGGCTGCTGAATGGAAGCCAGAACCAGAGTTTTCAGAACATCAGAGAGATTTATTATTCTGGTCCTTGCACAGGTTAGAGCTGCATGAAGAAAATGTGACCTTGAGATTCTGCATCTCCTATTTTGATTGCCTCAGTGCCCAGAAAAAGACTGTAGATTAACCCAGACCCCCTCAATTTTCTGCTTCATTTGGGATTTCCATTAAGTGACCATTCAACTGCACTGACCATTACCCTCTTACACTGCTGGTTAGAAGGGAAGAAAAGGTATCATCCTCTTAATACAGTCAAGTGCCTTGTCCTGATGTGGTGGCCAAGATTGTAACATCAACTGCAATCTGGTGATACTCTGGGTCTATAAAAAATTTACAATCCCACGCAGGAGATGACTTTGTCACCTACACATTACAGTGCCACTCCTCATATGCACATGACTCTCATAACTTCTCCTCTCAGTTCCTTAAGAGACACAAAAAAACATATTTCAGAATGAATCCTTTCTTTTCTTCAATCCCATCTTCCTGATCCATCAAGGCATTCCAGCAAAGAGTAATGCAAATGCAGAAAAATGAAAAAAAACTTGTGAAAAAGTGGAGATGGATATAATTCTACTTGGTTTAACTTTTTCACTGCATTTCAAAACGTTAAAGCAAGTCTACCAACACGACCCTCCAAATTCAATACATGTCTAATGCCAGATAAAATCGACAAAACACTCTCTTAGAGTTAGATAACTATTATAGCTGAGTAAGGATTCAGCTCAGGGTCAGAAAGCAGAATCAGATTAGTGTTTCCTAAACAGATAAAATGGAGGCGAAAATCCATACTTGGAAATCCAGAAATATGGCAAGAAGCAGCAAGCAAGAACGATATCAGAGAGGGCAAGGTGCTAGTAGTCCGAGTTTTATATTCCTCACTTTAACATGAAGAAGGATTAGGAAGTGTTATTGCTTGCCTTATGTTCATTCACAGAACACTGCTAAAACAAGAGAGAGAATCATTTTTTTTGCACTGAATGAACGGAAGCTATGGAAACTGAGGAGAAGTAGGGTACAGCATATATTTTGGTCTTAATTAAACACTTTCTTGTTATATACTCAGGGCAAAGTTCGTCTGCTTTCACAGAAATATGCTGCCAAACAAAAGAGTGGCTGAAATCTCACATAATACAGATTCACATTCTTCATACAGCAGCAAATGTATTTCATGTTTATTGATTCACTTGACCAATAATTATGCTACACACATATCAAACAAGATGTCAGGCAAAGCAGTACATCCTTGCCTGCTATTTATGCATAAGCACTCCAAGAATTCTCACAAAGCATTAATGTAAGATAACATAAGCAACAACATAACAAAGAAACAGTTTTATAGTCAGGACTAGCCAGCTTGACCACTAAGGCATTTATAAAACAAAAGCACAGGAATTACACCAAAGAGTTACTGAGGTCCCAGAATCAAACCCACAAAAATCAGACAATGGATTTCAGTGTGTATTATAATATTTTATTATAATACATTTTCTAATTATATCAGCTCCTGTTAATTCTCTTCTGCTGCTTTCCACAGAGTGGATAGTGCTCAAGTTGCTCCTGAATTCTTCAGTGATGCTTATTACTATAGTAACCAAATGTTCCAAAAAACATTAATTATTTTTCATAACATCTTTCAAAACACAGAAAATTAAATCCATCTGGACAAA
The DNA here is from genome assembly GCA_035583135.1 of Lophotriccus pileatus. Classification (NCBI taxonomy): domain Eukaryota; kingdom Metazoa; phylum Chordata; class Aves; order Passeriformes; family Tyrannidae; genus Lophotriccus; species Lophotriccus pileatus. The sequence goes on from JAWWES010000133.1 coordinate 69,164,054, forward strand.
TGTTTCTAGGTGTTGGAGCAGGGTGTTAGGCCAGGCAATCTCCAGAGGTCCCTTCCAACCTCAACCATTCTGAGATTCTGTGAAAGATAAGATTGTCCTTATTTTTTTGAAAGGGTACAGAGGTAGAGGGTGATTAAGGCTGCTTTTTTTGGATCTCCCTTTCAAAACACATTTGTATAGTATTTTAGGCGTATTTGCATTTGCCTCTTCAGAGGACAGCTCTCTCCATCTTTAGTTTAGTATTTTTGTAAATGACATACAGAGAATTTCCTTGACTATGAAAAAACTGACAGTCTCAGAACTGAACCACCACATCAGGATCAATCAGTCCCAGATCTTTTCCTTTTTTTGCTTGCTTTCTGGTTATCAGGATGCTCATTCACTGACCTCCAAACCTCAGGCTATAATCCTATCAAGGTGCTTTCATAAGATGTTTTTCTCTAAATTAGCAGGTCTACATTTTGTATTTAACAGAGGGAGAAAAGGTGGAGACTTCCCTGCTGGCTGTCCTTACTTCTTCAAAACCCTTCCCAAAAAATTCAGCTCAGAGAGGTCAGCAAGAATATGAAGCTTCAGCTTTGAGCTTCAGACTGAATCTTGTGAAGTTATAAACAGCTGAACACACAGATTTACAACAAGGAGAGTCCGAAAACAGTATTATTGAGTCCAATACAGAGAGAAGAAGTTTAATTCACAGGGCATTTAACTACAGCAGCTTCATAGCAATCTGTTCCCCAGCCTGGTTTAAGTGACTCTAAATTAGGGTGAGATCTGGTACCAGCTGAGCTTTGAAGGTAAAAAGAAGTGTTGGGGTATGAGCTTTTGCCTAAAGCTGGGGTTCTCTAGGTGGAATTTCAGGGCCTGAGGAACTTTGTCTTGCCTGACATTGTGGCCGAAATAAAAACTGGTTGGTGTGACACCAAGTAATTCAGGGAATTTAACAGACTCTGCCTATGAAAGGCCTCCAGCCCAGGGTCAGAGTTACAAAGCCAACAGCCCCTGTGCAAAGCAAACTCCAGTGCTGTGCTGACTTTTTCCAGCTGGGCAAACCCTTACAGGTAGCTGGATCTCAGTGCCATACAACTCTAGTCATTTGGCAGGCAGAAAACTACTTCAAATTAGCCCCATTGAGTCTAAATCATAAAACAAAGCCTCAGAAACAGCAAGAGGTAAGCTATCACAAGATTCTAATTTTGTTATTTATAGCAGCAACAACAGCCAAACAATCATGTTCCTGGGAATCTGTATCCTACCAGGCAACTTGTGATTTTTTTCCGAAATTAAGACTGAAAATACAATAATAATGGGGAGAAAACTTTGCTTTTTTCCTATTTAAATTCCTATTTTTCTTTCTAGACCTTTCCAGTATCTTCCTAGTTATTATTCAACACCACTCCTTGGTACCACCATGTCAACTTCCAGCAGGCCCACCAACTTCACCGGGATATGAGGAGTAATTCCACCTACCTGAACACTTCACACACAGCTGAGAGCTGGGGCAGGCAGGCAGTGCCTGTGCAAACAACCTGGTGGAATTTAGCAATTGGAGCAGGAGCAGCTGATGAGATCCTTGGTACTGTCTCAAAGTGCTGATGGCAAGCTCAGGGTTCTAAGCAATAATGCCTGCAGATTAACTAAATCCGATGAGAGTCTGAGAAGCAGGAACTTGTAAAATAGATAACATTGCACTGGGAGGAGAAAAATACTGGGTAAAGCCTTTTCCTGGGTTCCTCTGCCCCAGAATGTGTGGAACATGTGCCTTACCGGCAGTAGAGCCTCTAAAGCACCTTTTCTTCCTGCGCTGTCACAGGTCAACAAAAACATGAACAGGAGGAGTAAAAAGATCTTGAACATGATAGAAAAATGAGCATAAAAGGAGGCAAATATTTGATTCTTTACAGAGTGGTACCTACAGCGTTGGCTGAACATTCCTTCTCCCATGCCCTCAGTCTTTTTTCATTGAGGCCACCCTGTGCCTGTCTTACAGTCCTCTTTGGATCCTGCTCAGTTCATGCTGTTTCTTTCTTCTTGGAGTTATTTCTCTGGCATAAATGCCAGTTTTTCACCTTAAGCCTTTACTCTTTAGCATGCCCAGACCTTTTCTATTCACACTGTTCATTCAAGTGCCAGGTTATCACACCCTCTGCCCATCTCCCTTACTTGGCTGAAATTTTTCAGTGCAAGTCTTGTCGGCGTCCTAGGGTTTGCACAAATTTTAGCACGAGTTGCCATCTCTTTAATGGCAGTTATAACACAACACAACAAAATACACAGGCCATAAAAGGAGTACTTCAGGTCTGAAAATAGGAACAGTCCTGGAAGAAAAGCCTTCAGGCTTGTTCAGCCTTGAAAAGAAATTAAGCATGGAGTTTTACACATTATTTAGGAAAGCAGTAAATGTGTGTACTTTGGGTCCTATATTATTTTCATTTTTTTTTTAACTAGCTATGACCATATAAAAATATTTCTTCTTTTACTGTGCAAAGTTAAGTGTCTAGAGAAACCCAGTCTAAGCCTGTTTGCTTTCTTCGAACTCCAAAAGAATACGTGGTGATACTGCAAGAGCTGGAGGCTCAAAACTTCTCTAAAAAGCAAAAAAAAATCCAGAAATTACACGGAAACTGAGTACAGTTTCCATTGATTAAAAATTGTAATGAATCAGGGGACTCAAGAGAAAGTGTTTGAACCATCTTGATGTCATATATGTATTCTATGATTGCATTTTTGAAAACCCTTTGGAGACAGACAAACTTTATTATTCTCATTTTATAGAGAGGACTGAGCTACAGAAAGAAGAGCCCATCATCATACTCGAAACCTGCAGCAGGGTCAAAAATTGACACAGCCCTACTGTTCAAACCACAAGACTATTCTTGCAGTACAAATTGCCAGACAATAACCATTTTCATAAAGTCCTAATTGATTATGCAGTACTGTGGGAAGTTGCTTTTAATGTGCTACAGATGTTTGGATACTTTACACGCTAGATTTCAAATCTTTCATAAAACAGATGACCAGGTGTAGGGAACTTCATAAGACTATTTAATGTCTTAGCTATTATGAAGGTTTTTCCATGCAGTTTCATATAGTGAAACTAAAGCTAGCAATATATTTAATTTTCTTTCTCCTCTAATGTGCCTTTATAAGTTATTTAATTGTGCAAACATATTTGCAGAAATGTAATATATATGAGTGTGAAAAAAGAGCTCTGTGGTGTCATAGAATACTAATGTACCCTGCAGCTTTTTTACTGCTTAGCTGTGAGCTGTACCTAGAGAGGCACTGAGAGCACTGATGCAGAAAAAAGCATTTTCTCGAGGTAGGTCTATTTTTTTTATAGTCCAGAATTATGCCTACCATTTTCACCAAGTGGGGAGCATTCATGCCATCTGCAATGATGTTTTGTCCTTATATAAAATGTGTTCAGGGCTCTGTTACAAAGAACAAAACATTACTCCCATTGTGGGTTTTGTCTGGTGGCCACAGCAGTGTCCAAAGCACAGAACAGGGGGTTATTCAGGTTGCTCTGGTGAGACCTCCTGGGTGCCTTTTTAGTTTCTTCATATGTACTTAAAATTCCCAGACAGATCTCTGTGCAGTATCATTTTACCCACTACACTATTTTGGGGCAGGCGATTTCTTGAATAGTTGTGTGAGCTGAAACTGGGGAAGGTTGAGACAATCATCTCATCCTGTTGCTGTTGTGAAAAGTGACAGTGGGAGACATCAGAAGATTCATCAACCCATATGTGTCAGATCTGCTACAGTTTTATAATGGATTGGGCTTGGCAGAGAGCCTCTTCTGGGTTTGCACATGGAGAGGTGAAATATCACTTCTGATGTTTGGCAGAGAACAAGACCACTCGTGGGTACAGGAAAAGGAAGGAAATTTCCAAAACTGAAGGAGAGAAGACATATGTGTGTCATTTCTGTATTTTGCCCTGTTTAGATGCTGCACAGAAACATGGATGAAGCAAAAGGATTACCAAGAAAACCTTCCTCCTCCAGGCTAAGGACACAGGGAAGTATCTTCCTTGAAGTTTTCAGCTTAGCAGATATTCCACAGACTTTGCTACTGGAGTGTCAGATGTAGGACCAACACAGCAATTAGGTAGCTAAAGTCGTAAGCAGATCAAAGTGCATTTAAGAAGAGAAAGCAAATATTTAAGTCTTTAAGAGCTTTGCTTAGTGAATAGATAAGTATTAGGGAATATATCTATAAATCCTCCACTTTTCCTAAGGAGCTTTCCTTGATGCCATGCATAAAATAAGTGCCTGCTGTACAGTATTTTGCACTATCTGCCAGCTGCCAATAAGCACAAGATGCTGAAGTAAATGAAACTTCAGTTGCAGACTGATGACAGTTCCTCTTTTCCAATGAATAGCCTAATGGAAAAGTCTCTTCCATGAAGAGCAATTTAAATAATACCATTCTTAAATTTTAGCCACGGGTATTTAAGTACCCATATTTTGACACTGTGGGCTAAACCAGATGAAGACTGAACAGCAGTGCAGAACCCACAAATGATTATAAGATAATCTTGTTTTCTGAAGGTTTGGAGAAAAAAAGAAAGACCTAGTCAAATCTTAAGGTGAGAAATTATTATGCCTTTCAAATAATCAAAATAGAAGGGTGCATTTTTAATTAGTAGAACAGGATGCAAATGCGAGTACATTGAAAAGTTGATTATTCACAAAATTATTGTGTGATTCCTCTACACATAAAATGAGACAAAATGTATTTTGTGGTTTGAAAATTTAGGTAATGTTAATGTAGACAGTATATTTACTGATGTGGATCTTATTCAATAGTCAAGTGAGTTCAATCAATTTTCTCACATAAGCTGCATGTACGAATTTTAACTGGCAAATTAGATAGATGTCATCTGTTGGCTCTTTTGGGAAATAAGAAATCCCACTACAAGATCATCAAATTAGTTTTCACCAATTGTATGAAATTATATTAAGCAATATCAGGCTATGTTTTATTTATTTGAAAGCCTGCATCAGGAATTGATAAGTCAAATCCAACAAAACAATCCCAAGAGCAATTTTTATGAAAATGTCGGTTTCAAATCACTGAGTGAATGTGACAATTTTTAATGGCCTGTACCACAACTTCTGTAACAGAACAGGAGACTGAGACAGGTTTGCAGTCCAGCTGAACCACAAGAAACAGAGTGATCTGGATGTATAACCAGGCATAACCTTGATGGGAAGCACCAGATTGTGCCACCTGAAATCATCTGATGAGGGAGATCCCCACACACCAGTAAAAAATAATGTAGGGATGAGAAAGTCTTACAGGTCTTGCCAGGGAATTTTTGCACCACAGAGCCCAAATTTGAAACCTCCTGAATACTTCACTACAAGCAGGTCAAAAACTGGCATCTTCACAACCTCATCCTTGACAGTCTGAACAAAACCTTCCATGTCTCACATACAAACATGAACACGTTTGCTAAACCAAAGTGTATTTATTTCAAAAATTACACTAAAGGTTATTTCTGTCCAAAGATGGAGTGAAATTGGAGTTCTGAGAACTGTAGTTACCAGTTATGAGTGAGAAGGAAACTCCACAAATAAAGACAGTAAATCTGGACTAGGTGATTTTCAGTGGTGTGGCAAAACCACTGAATAGGACTGAATAGGATTGATTTGGTTTGTGATCTTGGAACTAAAATTTATTTTAGTTTCCCACTTTACATATGTTATATTTTCTCTTAAAATTAACTGTAAATTATTAATATTATTTTAATGTCTATGTCAATCCAACAGTTGGAGATACAGGCTGGTATAAACTTATTTTATTTAAAATTACTGAATTTCAGCCTGAACTCAAAATTACCTTAGTTTCTCCATGCCAATTTGTAATACTCATTAAACCCAAAAAAAACCAAACAAACTAACTAGCAAACAAACCACACAACCATAACCTTAATAAATTCTTGTGGATTTTCTAAAATAAACATTAGGACCACAAAACCTTCCTCTAGACCAGGTTGCTCATGTCTCCATCCAGCCTGGCCTTGAGCACTTCCAGGCTGGGTTATCCCTCCATGCAGTCACTGGCAAGAGGCAGGTGCCTCCAAAGGACAAATCACAGCAAAAATTACAGCTGACACAGATAGTGCAGACCCTCTGCAGGGATCAGGTCAGCCTGAAGATGCTGTTACAGAATAACATCCGTGGAAAATGGAAAACAGAAGGAGGAATCCGTGTCTCTCATATGCTATTTTTTAAAATTCACTTTGTGCTGATGTAAGAACACACATTCAGGCTATTGTTTTTGAGGGTTTGAAATAACATCTATCTATGCCCTCAGCAGCAGTGCTGATAGATCATTGCAGCATCTGACACCACTTACAATCTTCTTATGCCGTGCCGAAGAATAGCTCTGCTTTCTGCAGCATCCATAAAAAGACATTATTCCTTAAGGTTTGGTAGGTGAGGAATTCAAGCACGAAATCGTGCTTCCAAGGGACCCTGAGAACAGGGAATTGTCCACAGGACTGGGCTCAAATGGACAGAGATGAGGGGAAGGGGAGAGAGAGAACCAACTGCTGTAGCAAGAGAAACAACCAGTGGACTCTGTGCATCTGCAGTTCACTTGTTCTACTTTTACTTTCTGCCATTCCCACACATAAAAATGATATTCACTGTGAACATAATGAATGCATATCAAGAGCTAAGTATAAGTAAACATATAAGTTTTTTTTTTCTAAAGATACAGCGAAAATTACACAAAGAGTGTCATAGCTGGGCAAACAAGAGCTATAAGAGGAAATTCTGAAATACAGATAATCCAAAAAAAAGTTTGCTATTTTTTTTGCAAAAATATTGGGTGTGCAGCACATGACCAGAGTTCATCAAATAGCTTCAGTGCTTTTTCTGTGAGAATATTCTAAAGGGGCAGGACAAATAAACAACCTTTAGAAGACTATATTTCTGGGACAACAGGTAATAAGTAGCAGCAAATACAGTCTTCTGCTTACAAAATTATATCACTTCAGCCTAAATTCTTCAAGGAGATGTGACTGCTGAGGCTGCATTAGTTTGTTTTAAAATATCTAGTCTGTGTGTGTAGTTATTAATTTTTATACAGGAAATGAAATATGTCCGCTGAATCATTTGTTCTATACAATCCATCTATATATGGTTAAATAAATCACAAAACTCCCACTAACTTCAAAGAAAATATATATACATATACACATGTGTATAAAACACCTTGTACAGATAGACAGTACTGCTAAATAAAGCCTTGGTTCAGAGATAGGTTTGATATTTCAGTCTTATCTTCCTGCCTAAGGCCTAGAGAGATAAATTTGATGCCATCTTCAGCTGGATTTAGAAAGACTCAAGGAATTGTTCTGGCATAACCCTTAAAGCTTAACTGTGTGTAACAACTTCATATTCTTCACTTTGGCAAAAGTTACTTCTGCTTGCATGGATTTAGTGACACAGCAAAATGTCACTGAGTCTTCTGCTTGTATCAAGATCCAACATTTCAGACAGAAAATCTGGCTGTGCTGGAGTCAGAAGGAATTTTGCAGTATTTAAGCTTTATTCCTTGCATTTGCAAATTAGGACTGAAGGCAAATGGCTGTGGCTGCTGACTAAGCCCTGGCTTGAGTCTAGGGAGAAAAAAGAGGTGCTGATAGCACTGGCAACTACTTCATAACATTATTCATTAGGCAGAGAAAGGACTGGGTCCATTGGTAACAAGATTCATCTTCGTAGGAAACAGATTTAAATCCATTTAAGTTCACTGAAATTTTCCTAATGATTTAGGAAATACAGGACTTATATTAAATAAGTTTTGGGTTCAATGTTACGATCTCAAAAAAATTCTGATTGTGTTGGACCCCAGAGGTTTGAAAAGATACACTGCATTTCTCAAACAATTTCAGCAGGGTAAAAATAAAGCACATTTCAGAAAGGCCAAAACATTTTGGTTTGACATACTCAAAGCAAACTTACTCAGTTTGGCACATTTAAATGATATTCCTTTCCACTACACCCACTATCAGCCTACCTCACAACCAGATTTTTGGAGGGGGTCAGTTGGAACCAAACTGAAAAAGCTTGGGGTTTTTGCACAGCTCCAGGTATGAGTTGCATATTCAGCTGGCACTGAGCAGGTTCAGCAGGAGAAAGAAATTAAAAGGGAGACAGAAATAATGACCTTTCTCACCATGGTCCTTCCAGATCACTCCTGAAGCACACAGAAACTTTTACTGCCATTGTCTACACAATACTTGCCTGCTCTGCCATTAAATGGGGGAATCAATCATCACAGGTCCTGAATTCACTGGAAAAATATTGGTCAGTGAAACTGTGCCAGCTCAGGAAGAAAATGGCCCATTGACTTCTCCCTCTCAGTGACAAAGGGAAATGTTCCTTCAGTAACAGGCAGAATTGATGGCCTTTTCTTGTTGATTACAAAGGTCAAAAGTCTGAAGGAAAAACACAGCAACTGGACAGAAAAAAACTGTCTTTGCTAAAGAGCCCATGAACTATCACTGGCTTTGCTTTAGTTTGCATTGACATTCTCGGTGAGGTTCACTGACCACCTCTCTGGCCTTATTTACCCAATAACTATAATGATATATTAATGATGCTGACTCACCTCTTGCTACAAACACAACTCTGAATTTGAGAGCCTTAATCTGGTCCTTTGGATCAATAAAACATCCATGGCTCATTTCCACCCATAAGTACAGAGGTGCAGCAGCAGGAAGCACAGTCTGAAGGACCACTGTGGGCATGTATTTTCCCAGGTCCCTTCTCAACAATTCTGAGGGCTGCGTCCTGCTTATACCAGCTGAGGCACAAATTATCATCCCCTCCTTTTGCAAGGGGTGCAGACAAAATTCTGAGGGCATGATCACAGGTTTTCCCTACCACGCTGCAGTAGGGAGGATGCTGAGCACACACTGAGGACCAAGCTTCCTAAGGATCCTCAAAACTACAGAATTCCCATCATCTTTCCCACTGCCTCAACCATCACAACGCTTCCAGCCAACATTTCTGTAATTGACTCTTAATCCTTACACTTTCTGTCCTTCTCCCGCCTGGATTTGCCCCCTGCAATCCACACTTGCATTTTAGTCCTGGTGATGGGACTTGCTGCTGTGGTATATACAGAGTCATAAAGTGGATTGGGTTGGAAGAGACCTTAAAGACCATGTGGTTCCAACCTCCCTGCCATGGGCAGGGACACCTTCCACTAGATCAGGTTGCTCCAAGCCCTGTCCAACCTGGCCTTGAGCACTTCCAGGGATGGGGCAGCCACAGATTCTCTGAGCAACCTGTGCCAGGGCCACCCCACACTCACAGGAACAAACTTCTTCCCATTACCCAATCTAAATCTATCTTCCTTCAGCCTAAAGCATTTCTTCCTTGTCCTCTCAAGTACATGTGAACTGTACATTGTCCTCCTAATGTTTTGAGACCATTTAACTGGGCCTCCTGGTTTCACACTGGAGAAGGCAGCATTTCCTCACAGAGCAGCAGTATACGCATTTTGGTAGAACACATAAGAGTATGTATTTCTGAAAATGTGGTTTATCAGTTGTTTTTCTTCTCATACAAGTGCTTGATCTCTTTTCTGTGCTAACCTGTGCAGAAAGCACAGTTCCAACATGTACCATCCCAGCCAGGTTTCCTGGGAGCACAGAAACAAATCTTCTTAAGCAAACTGGTTTATGTGCAACTCCAAGCACGAGCTAATTTGAGCTGATTTATTGATGCCAGCATCCCACCCATGTGTGGCAGCAGCTGCCCCACTTTAAAGGGATTCACACTCTGCCAGTGGGGGTAAACACATCCTGACACCCCTTCCCTCTTCCCTGCTCCAGGCATTATCTTCTGTGCCAATCCCTGAGCAACCTGAGCTCCCTGATCTTGGGGAGCACAGCTGTGTCTAGCCTGGTGTAGGGTCTACAGAGGGAGCAGAGAAAGCCTGTTTCTCTCATCTCCCACCCTCACCCACCCAGGGTCAGGCACAATCAAGCCTGTTGTGTTTGAACAACTCCTCTATTCATTTTTTCTCCCCCTGGGAGTTCATGGCTTGAGCAAGAGCTCATCTTTCATCTGGATGAAAAGAATTCCAGCTGAATTTAGCAGCATTTCTTGCATCCAGCTTGCACTAGGGGGTCTGATCCGAAACCTACGGCAGCTTTTCCAGGACTTTCAAGTGATTTGGATTGTGCTTTTAGCAACAGGATTCTCTTCTGACAAACCTAATTATCCCACAGAGGTTGGTGAGGTGCATGCAGCCAAACTGTCCCAGTCTGTCACTGCCACCCACAAGTTAAGCTAGCGTGGCCCTGTGGGTACATCTAAGAGAACTGCAACTGCATTTCCAAGTGCTGTGATATCTGCAACCACCAGAAGGGTTATTTGATTTACCTAGGGTAAAAAAAAAAACAGTCACTGATTTGGTGTGTTCTGATTCGGTGATTTTTTTCAATAACCTCTAGACAGGGATTTGTTCAGCATTTGCCATTCAGCCTTACTCTAAAATCTGCCAGTATTTATGTATACTATCCTGGAGTTAAAGCGTCCCTTAAAGTTACTCCACATGGAACAGGTGAACCTTGATTGAAAGGTAATTTTTAAGAGAGGCTTCCACATTCAAAAATTCCTTGGGTTACACCAACCTACTTCCCTTTGAGCCCCCAGGTCTGCATCATGGAATCATTCATCGAATCATCAAATCATGGAACCATTTGGGTTGGAAGGGACCTTAAAGATCATGTATTTCCAACCTCCTGCCATGGGCAGGAATATCTTCCATTAGACTAGGTTGCTCCAAACCCCATCCAACCTGGCCCGGGACACTTCCAGGGATGGGGCAGCCACAGCTTTTCTGGGCAACCTGTGCCAGGGCCTCACCACCCTCACGGGGAAGAATTTCTTCCTAATATTTAATCTAAATCTCTCCTCTTTCAGTTTAAACTGGAAGCTTGTGTTAGTGACTTCTGTACATAGACAACCCAGTGAATATTATGGTATCCATTAGAAAAAAAAAAGAAAATATATAAATATAACTTATTTTTAAAGAAGACATCTACTTTCTTTCTTTAAAATTAATTCTAACCATCTCTAAAAAAAAAAAAAAAGAATAAAAAACCAAATAGAACTACAATTAAATTATTCCCCCACAGGATATAAAGGATCTAGATTATAAATTCTCAGTCTTTTTAAGAGGCATATATTCCTTTTGGTTTACTCTCTACTAAATTTCTTTCATACCTGAAATTTACTTTGAAGAGAACCTTGTGCTGGAGAAAACTAGGAAATGGTCATGTGTCCTGCTATGCTTTGATGGGGGAAAATATTAGTAAGTGGTGACACTTATTCCTTCAACAAGATCATAAGGGGAATATAAATACAAGAGCAGCTGTGGTGTCTTCTGGGAGGAGAAAAGTTGAGGGCATCTGAAAATCAATCCTATCCCATCTTACTTCACAGAGCTCTCCATCAATTTATACTTCCCATTCCACAGGACCAGTACCACAAAGTTCCTGGAATTCTTTATTTCCCTGCCTTTGAGGGTCATGAAGCTCACTGTGTTATCTTTACCAGATTTAGGAAGGGGTCTGTATAACATACAGAGCTAAAGAGATCTTTCAGAAGTATCTCCATCTTCCTGTATGACTTGACAGAAGGAATAATGTTAAAGGATTAACAAACCTGGGCATCTACCTGCTTTCTGTCATCTTGTTACATCCCTATTTCCATCTTCAGGCATCCAAACATGTTGACAATTCAGGTCCTTTGCTATTGCAAATAGAAAACAACATAACAGGCAATACCATTCCATGTTGTAACTGTAAAGATACTACACACAAACTTAAATTCCATTCACCCTGATGTTGAGGTCACCCAGACCCAGTTGCATGGCGTAAACAGTGCTTCCCTGCTCATCCTGGGATGTAGAAATTACAATTTGTAATGCTTTCTGGCCCCAAGAAAAATTAAAACAAACAAAAGAAAACCCCACACACAAAGTAAAAAAGGCAGAAACAAAAGCAACAGACAAAAAAAAAAACCCCAAACAAATACAAATTATCTTTAAAGCAGAAGAAAACATCATCAATTTGTAATTATATAATATGTCATGCAAAATGCAAGCAATGTTGACAACAAACTGCTTTGGCACAAACCATTCAAAACCTTGAGAATCAGACTCAGGGATTTTCGTACAAGCAAGAAAACTCTCAGACTTGTCGTGGCCATCCATTTTCCAAACAAATAGCTGTGAAATTGCTACTTCCCCAAAGATACTCCTCGTGTCTATGTCAAAAGTAGAAGTTTTTTGGGGTTATGTGCTTGTTTTTTTGGTTTTATTTTTAAGGGTGGGCAATCTAAAAATCACTTTTTAAAAAAATAAAAAAAACAACCACATCAAGCATTGGTTCCATCTTGCCAATATGGAGCTACTCCAACCTGAGTGAGCATGTAAAAATTAAGCTATGCCAAGCAGTAACTGGCACAGTTTCCTACCCTTCAGAGAAAGGATTGAGCAACTACCAAGTTTTTGTACTCCAGAAGTTCCCAAACTGATTGCAGCTCTGCTTGCTGGGCAGAAAATCTGTGCCTAAAAACCACCTCCATTAACAGCCCCCACAGTTTGATTAGTGGTATTTAAGGGCTTTTTCTACTTTCACAACCCAGCAGGCAATGCTACCTTAAAGAATATGTATTGTATTATCAAATTGGGATGCAAAAGGTACAAACCCACCAGATCTATTGCACATTCCCAATCCTCTGGGAACTTACACTGCAAAGACTAGAGACAGCTCTGTGTGACAGGCTGGCAAATAATAGCTCTGAGAACTGGAACTCTTCAATCTTAGGAAAGCTCAAGCCTGATTCTTAAAAAAGAAAACCCTCACGTCGCGTCTACATTCAGGGAGTGAGACTGAAGTTTCCTTACACACCAAATACACCAAGTTCTGCACTGAAATGTTGAGCTCCCCAGTGAGAAATCTGAATACTCATGGAAGAGAGGGAAGAGTTAATTGCAGCTCAGTATTATCGTCCACAGTGAGAGGAAAGGACCACACATCACCCAAGAGCAGCTCCTGATCTCAGAATGGCTCAGTTTCAGTCAGAGCTGCTGGTGACGTAAATTAATAGGGGGAGATGAACAAGCTGGCAGATGTAAATGGGTTGGCTTGTTTGTCAGCATGAATGGCTTGTGACATTAACAGGTCTCATCCCTACTAAAGGCAGGAATTTTATTATTATTATAAGTTACAGAAAGTGCATGAGATCCCTCTCATTTTCATATAATACCCCATTAATTCAAAATGAAGGATTCAGCTGACACATATTCCAGCTATTGATGTGCTGTTGAACATTATCTTTTGCTGTTGTTCATTTCTTCTTTCGTTGTGCAAAGAATAAATCCTGTATATCTGCCTAACCCTGCTCATCTTTCTAGTCTTCTTTTCTCTGGGTTGTTTGTTGTTTGTTTTTTTTTTTTTATTCTATCACATATATTTATAGTGATTAGTGAAAAAAAAAAATCTTACATTTCCCCCCCCCCAAAAAAAATGCTTTCATTTGCTCTCATATCACTCTGTTTCCTTTCTTGCATTAACATCAAACAGTTCGTCTGTGAAGACAGTCGCTCATCAAAATCACTTGGAGTAATTTCAATTTCACACTGATCACACAGATCTGAAACCTCTCCAAGCAGAGATTTTCATCACAAGCAAAAATTTAGTCTCCTGTTGGGGTTGTTGATATTTCAGCTCTGCCTCTTGTTAGCTGTTGGAATAGATGTGTCATGGGAGCTTACCTACAAAATTGAATTGATTGCAACAATGATTCAGGATTAAACAAGATTATTGTATTTCTTTCCTTTTCCAAGTAGCATTTGTACTGCATTTTTTTTACTTTATTCTTTACTTTATTTTTTTCTCCCTCTCTTAGTTTTTATTTTGAAAATTGGCCATTTTGGACAGTGCAGAATCAGTTTCTGATTTTGTCCTACCTTTTTACTGCTTCTTTTGCCCCTTATGTTGTTTTTCTGTTAATTCTCTACCTGAAGTCTTCAATCAAGACAGAGAATCAGGGTTGACAGGTACTGCACAGATTGGGAAGACTGTCCCCACAGCTTTCCAATGCAAAAACAAAGGCACAGAAAATGGAGCAGAAAGACCAAATGCATTTCTTATGATCTATGAATGTGTTTCAGCTCTTCTGAATTTTCTGCTCATGCTTTGTTCAAGTTTTTGACTGTACTATTGGCCATACAGATTTGAAAAGGGCTTCTGCAGACTGCGAGATCACTGACAGTGATGAAACCTGGTTTTTGTCTGTTTGGAGCTATTATAGGAATACAAATCATTAGTTATACATAGAGCAAAACAAGGTGACTAAATTTTATCAGAAGAAAATATTTACTCCTTTCAGCTGACTCCATTGTGAAGTCATCCTTCACAAATTAATTCTTCAAGTATGGAAGAGTATTAAATGCTTCAAGTGTTTTGTACATATATTCAATGTTTCTTTAGATTTTGCTAAAGTACTTTTGGTGAACCTAAAACATTTTGGACATGTGTTCAAAAAAGGGACATGTTAGATACTATGATAATGAATGATATGAAGAAGTGATGATTTAAGTCACCAGAAAGATGGATTTATGGAGCAATCTCAAGAGTGTTATTTTTAAAAAGAAGAGGATCCTGGATAGCATGTACGAATATTAAGCTCTCTTCAAAATTCATCAAGAAAGATTAAAGGTAAACAATTTATAAATTTACTCCATTTTTTATGACTTTAAATCTGGCACAGATGAAGTTCAAAAGCTTGGACATTTATTCATTCTTACCCAATTTAATGAAGTCTTCCCTTCTCTTTTGTATAACTCCATACTTAAAGGGAAATCTCCTGCCTTTACTGTAATCCAAAGAGCTGGTTCTGGTGAGTCCCTGTTTTAATTATTTGTGATGTTTGGTTTGTTTGTGTTTTGTGTTTTGTTTTTTTTTTTTGGGGGGGTGGCTGAAACTGTAAGGCTCTTCTCTGGACACAGATTTGCCCCCAAATAAAATTTCATCATGTACAAGGCAATGCTTGCATTATGTTCAGCTCTGATTTGGAATTTTGATAGTACTGCCTGGAAAGAGAGGAAATACACAGCACTATCCAGATGGTGCAGAATCCAGCAAGGCTTGTACTCTTGAATAAAGAATGTTCCTATGGGTGAGCACACCTTCATTACGTGGCTTTTGCAGGTAATGAATGACTGCTTATTTATCTTCAGGCATGAATCCAGTATTTCCTCATCAGAGCTCTGGAAGACTTTGGGTGTTTGGAATAAATTAGGAAGATTATCCCCTGATTTAGTTTCTAATCTTGTAAATTTGAAATTATCCCATGGATCACTATAAAATATATTCAAACCTACAGACTGTGGGTGACAATCAGAAATTGCAGGCAGGGATGTTCCTATTAGAAGTCAGAGAAAACATTTACACCATGAGGATATGCAAACATTAAAGCAAGGTGCACATAGAAGCTGTGGAGTCTCCACCCCTGAAGAAATACCAAGTCCAGGCCCTGAAAAATGGGTCTAGGCTATAAATTAAGTGCAACTTTGATAGCCTAAGCAGAACCTCAACTTTGATGGTTTTAAACAGAAGGCAGGTCTCAATGACCTCCAGAGATCCCTTCCAGGCTGTGTGACTTGGAGTCTTTGAGTTTATCCTACAGGTCTTACTCTTACCCAGAAAAGAAAATTATCACCTTTTTCTTTAGCTCAGAACTCAGTGCACTCAGCCAGGGTGCAGAATAAATTCCTGGTTTACTCTTTCCCTGAGAGGATTCAAAACCTGATCTTTCTTCAGGAGAATGGACTACACCAGATTATAACTTTTCCAGAGTGGGAAGGAGGTCTTTGACCTCTTCCTTTTGTGTCTGTTTCATTTCATATAGTGCAATTAAAGATTAGGTGAGAGAGAGAGAGAGTTGCCATCTCTAGCCTACTTGGTTGATGACTTCACCTGGGAAAATTCTGAGTTGTGTTTTCTGCTCCAAGGAATTTTACTGTACTTTAAACAGTCACTGTTTTATTGAGAATATATTGCTAGTCTTTGGTGTTTAGGTACTGACAGGAAGAGGAAACTAAGTTAGAAACACCAGTGCTATTAGAGAATTTCCTCCTTATGTACACCCTCTGCCAGAAAACAGATGAATTGCTGTTTTCTGTTCAAAAATACCTTAACCCTACATTTAGGACATCGAGGTATGAAGATGAAGGACAAAAGGAAGGTAAATCCCTTTCTTCCACAATGCCTTGAGCACTGAGCTCTGTGCAAAGGCTTTGTTTTGTCTCCTCTCATACAGGGAAGACAAAGGGTGGCTACTGGGAATTCATCAGACCTCAAGATATGAGACGAGCTCAATGCAGGGTGAGCTCATCATGAAGACAGAGGAATTCCCCCTCACTGGTGACTTCTGGCAGGATTGGGCACTTTATTGTTTGTTTGTAGGTGGTAGAGTATGGATTGAGTCTCGGGAGTTGGACCTTGCATAAGGCTACCCAGAAAATCTTCGGGAAGCTTGATTCCCACTTTTTATAGACCCATATCAACACCACCACCAGTGAACTATCCCCCTACCACCTTCCTTTTGAAAAACGTGGAGTATGGAGGAAACAATAAAAGAACAATGAAGGATGTATATATCCAGTTTAAATCTTCAGACGATTCCTCACATTTCTACTGTATTTTTTTTTGTGAAATATGGCTAATTTCAGCCCCAGATATATACTATAGAGCAGAACCTTATACTTCCTGATATCCCTTATTTAGAATATCTGTCACATAATATTCAGTTGCAGCATAATTTGTTAATATATGCTCTTCCTCTCCTTCATATTACCTGAATAATTTTCCAGCAACAATATCCTTAACAACCAACCAGTCTTCAAATGGCTTCTCAGTGTTATCTGATTTCCCACTGAGAGGCTGATAATAGTCTTCCGTAATGAGGTGAACAGGAATATCTTTTTATATGTATTTGTCGCATATAACATGAAATATTTATCTTCCTAATCTTTGAAGATTAAAGAAGAACAGATACAATGAGAAAAAGAAAAGCTATATCAATTTAGACTGCAGACTGAGACATATTTGTCCTATAAAAACCACCAGAAAACACAGTAGGAGCCATGCGTTGTTTCCACGGGGTAAAGTAAGCAGCTCTTCAAATGCTGGCACAGAGCTCTCTTCTTTTTAATTTTCACACTCCTCTCATCTTTTAGAAAACATTGCACTAGGAAATGCTGGACTTACTTAAAAAAACATTGCAGTGGTGCTAATCCTGGCCTCCTTAGCTGCGGAAAGGCTTGAAAAAGCAAAACTCTTCTCACAAGATGGAACAGGCTTTACTCATCTATTTGCTCATCAAGCTTAATTTATCCTTCAGTGGAAGGGTTGATACAAAGTTCATTTTCATCTCAAAACAACCTTGACAGAAAAAAATCACAATAAAGTTTTGTTTTGTTTTGTTTTTTAATTCTACTACTTCTAATTTAAGATAAAATATTTTGCTGTGGATGAGGGCAAGGCTGTGGATGTGTCTAGCTGGACTTCAGCAAAGCCTTTGACACCATCTCCCACAGCACACTCCTGGAAAAGCTGCACCCATGGCTTGGACAGGGGCACTCTGTGCTGGGTTAGGAACTGGCTGATGGCCGGGCCCAGAGAGTGGTGGGGAGCAGAGCTGCATACAGTTGGGATCCAGTCACCAGTGGTGTCCCCCAGGGATCAGTGCTGGGCCCAGTCCTGTTTAACATCTTTACTGGTGATTTAAATGAGGGGATTGAGTCCACCATTAGTAAATTTGCAGATGACACGAAGCTGGGGGGGAGTGTTGACCTGCTGGAAGGCAGGAGGGCTCTGCAGAGGGACCTGGACAAGCTGGATCCATGGTCTGATTCCCATGGAATGAGGTTCAACAAGGCCAAGTGCCGGGTCCTGCACTTTGGCCACAACAACCCCCTGCAGCCCCACGGGCTGGGACAGAGTGGCTGGAGAGCAGCCAGGCAGAAAGGGACCTGAGAGTTTGGATCAACGGGAGGCTGAACATGGGCCAGAGTGTGCCCAGGTGGCCAAGAGGGCCAATGGGTCCTGGCCTGGATCAGGAACAGTGTGGCAGCAGGAGCAGGGAAGTGATCCTTCCCCTGTACTCAGCACTGGTGAGGC
>JAWWES010000133.1:69182383-69211119 GCA_035583135.1 Lophotriccus pileatus
ATCACTCTCTACAACTCCCTGAGAGGAGGTTGTAGCCAGGTGGGGGTCGGTCTCTTCTCCCAGGCAATCAGCAGTAGAACAAGAGGGCACGGGCTTAACCTCTGCCAGGGGAGGTTTAGGCTGGGTATTAGGAAGAAATTTTTACAGAGAGAGTGCTCAGCCATTGGAATGGGCTGCCCAGGGAGGGGGTGGATTCACCATCCTTGGAGGTTTTTAAGATGAGGCTGGATGTGGCATCAGTGCCATGGTCTGGTAACCACAGCAGGGTTGGATCAATGATTGGAATTGATGATTTCGGAGGTCTTTTCCAAGCTGGTTGATTCTATGATTCTATGATGTTTTATCATCACATTTTCTCTCCTTATTTTTATTAAATATTATCCCTTACCTACTGTTGCATTTTCTAATGCTCTGTTTCCTACTGCATGTAGACTGGGATTCACATCTCCTAACTTCATAAACCTTCATAGCTGAGCAAGTCACCTTAGGGTCCTTTTTATTTCTTTTTTTTTTTTTTTGTCAGAAAGTGCTATATGACTATAATTTGCTTGCCCAAATGTAGATGTCTGCTTTAGGATGCAACTTGCAGCACCCTGCAGTCACAAACTTGTTATGTTTTACTAGAAAAGGAATCTCCTGTGACTCACTGTAATAATTTAAATATCTGCACTGTAGAGTCTGACTGGTCAGGCAAATCTCACCCCTCACAGCAGACCCATATGATGTATTTTTAGGCAGTTAAATATTCAGGATCTAATCTCTGGTCATTCAGGCTTCCTCTGGGGACATCAAGACGTAGTACTTAGGCACAAATAAGCCAGTGCAGTCTGTTGCACAGGAATCCTGATATTTACAATCACTTTGCCTAAAATGCCCAGGTAATAAAAAAAAACCTGGAGAATGTCTGAATCTATCAGTAGCTTCCTTTCCCAAAAATACCACGGGGTTTGTTTTTGAGGAGGACGAAATCTGTGGAATCAATCCCTGTGATTCCAACACTTCTTCACCTACCCAAGGAACCTGAGACAAAAGCAGCTGCTGCATTTCCACAGTGCACAAGAATGACCAAAACTTTTCACCAGAGGAAAAATCAATGCCATATTCACAGTGCTGCCACAAGCACAGTGAGGGTATTCTCGTTAGAGCCTCTGATTTTTCCCAATGTTATTTGTTACTCCTCATTTTAAGGCAGCTTGTTTGGAGGATGTAGTTCCCTAAAATTTCTAACCATAGACATACAGCCTATTTCCACCTATTTCCACTTCATTCCACAAAACCAAACCTTCACGTGGCAACTGGAGACAGAGTTTAGGGGTGGACATGTCAGTGCCAGGTTCATGTGTTTGCCTTGATTACCTTAGAGGGCTTTTCTATCATAAATAATTCTAGGATTCAGTGTGACTGATGTCTAAAACCCTGTCTGCAAGAATATGGGGGTTTCCTTCAGGGGTTTTTTTTCCCCTTCTGTACTCCTGTCTCCAACAAAAAGCTTAGCAGAACAGTCTATTGCCCTCAAGGTTGAATCCTATTCCATTGGCTACTGACAAGTGAAAGACTTTCACAATTACGCAGGAAAACAGAAAACAACCACAAGAAGTCTTTCCGTGGTCAAAAGTATGAGCCACAAATTGTAGGAGAATGCAAAGAGCAGCTGTTTAATGGAAACTTAAAGCTGCAATAGGAGGTCTTTCAGCATAACCAGAATTTTGTTGCCACACAAAATTGCACAAACAATTATGACACCATCAAGGCAATTCGCTGTCAGAGTGGGATTCAAAATTTAGTGGTTTTTACTTTTCCGCTCATGTCACTCATTGATTTTTTTTCCTCTCATCAGCTTCTCTCCAGTGACCTATTTATTAGATAAACAAGATTCCTACCCACTAACTTTTTTTTTCCTTTTAATTACCTGTGATTATTAGAGAACCACTCAATTTCAGTCACCATTTGGGCACTCTCTCAGCTAAAGACTTTGGTTAACTCGCTTTTATATTACAGTAATTTTACACACATCAGAAACGTCAATAAAACAAAACCAGGCATCAATACACTTCTGTCTCTTCTGTCACATGCTGTATCCATGCACTGTAAAAGGTGTTCTTCTCTGTAGGGGCTGAAAACTGCTAAGTTGATGAGATTTAAAGAGAAGGCTCTGTGGTCTGGGAGTGATGTGCTTTCAAATTAGGAATGTTGGTAAATGAGACCTCTGAAGATATGCAAGGGGTTTCTTAGATTCACAGATTACCAGTCACAATTAGAAAAGGATTTGAATCCATCTAAAAGTATCTAAATTCACCAGACAATTCCATCAGAATTCCATTTAAAAGGTCCATTCTCTCTTTGAGCCAGCAAAGCTATTACTGAATTTTCAAGCCCAAACTAAAGTCCTGTCTCAGGTGATTTAAACATCTTTATAATCACCATTCCTAGAAATTAAATATCTAATAGTTTGGACAGTCAAATGACTTGCAAAAAGTCAGAGGCAGAAGTTGTGAGACATAGAAGATCTATTGGAAGAGTGTGAAAGGCTAAGGGGGGTCAAGAGGGTTTGGGGCTATTGGAATAAAGGGGCACATTGCTGGGAGGGAGAGGTTTGACCATTATGTCCTGCTTTGCACATTACCTGCCCACATGTGTAATTGCAACAGTGTTGGATCAGGGATTTTATGCTGCTTATCCTCATGAAAACACCACCTGCATCAACTGCTTCTCAGAGAGGTCCTCCTGCAGTCCATGGCATCAGTGATGAGTTATGACCCAGGATGTGGAAGCCTTGGTGAAGTCATTGTTAAGTTCTCCTCAGGTATCAAACACATCCAGATGCTGGCCATAGACACCACCAATTTAAACTGGCACAGCCCAGGAAATATAACAACAACTATTATTGTTGTTGTTCTTGTTGTTATTCTACATGGGGTGGATTTCACCTGAGAGCCCACTGATGTCTCCCAGCCGTTCTCCTTCAGTGTGTCTGGCCTGTGGTCACAAATAAATTAGGAGACAGCACTGCACACAGGAAATTAAAATCAACTCTACTGAGAAGGGATTCCTCTGTGAAATCTTCCTGCCAAAACACAACTGCAACCTGAACACTGATAGACTGGTAGACAGCAAATACCGTGGTAGACAAACTGAGATTAAATGGAAACCAGTGAGTTGAAGCAAATGGGAGCTGGAATCCCTATTTAACTGGCAGAGGCCTTCAGCAGTTGGAAGATTCAACTGCAGAACTGATATTGATTCCTTGAAATGAGTACCAGTAATAAAAAATAAAATATATATAACAAAAAAAAGTGTACAAGCAATGAGACAGGATAGGAAGCGGGGGTGGAGCAGATGGGGGATATGGTGGAAAGAGACCATCTTGAGCAAGAACAAGCAGTTCTGGGGAAGGGGAATGCTAAATTATACATCTCCAGCTAGTCTGTTATGTCTGATAGATGTTTCCTGGGAGTTATGTAAGACAGTAATTGCTGGGTTTTTTTTTCTTTGTACCACGCTGATTTTTATTAAACCATTCAGCAAATGCTAATTTCAGAATCACTTTTCCAATTAGTCACAACATCTCATGGGTATCTCTGCTAGTGAGCAGATTCTTCAACCTTTGCTCCTCCTGAGCAATGTTTTTACCCCCCTGCCAAATAATGCCTTGTGTTTCTCTGGTCCAACCTGGTGGAATCTGCCCTCTAAATTTTGCTGTATACAAGTTATTTACTTAGTCTTAGGGTCAAATGTGAAAAAAGATGGCTCTTATAGATGATACATTTCATAAAAAATAGAAAAATTATCCATCAGTCTAAATGCTGATAGGTGAAATAAACATTTTTGTTATAACCAGGATGTAAAAAAATACAATGTTTTCAGGGAAAGGGATATTAGAAATTAGTCCTTTTCCACTTCAGCTGGTTTAGATGTGGCTGTTACCAACATGCAGATTTCTTCCTAAAAACTGAAAAAAAAACCCATTGGTGATTATCACTACCCAAAAACCCAATCCCCAACCCTTTTTTCTGTCAGATTGCTGAAAGCAAAATTTATTTAAAAAAAAAACCCTGCTCAATAGAACATTTTCAAACAGTACTATTAAGTCTGATAACAGCATGTTATTCAATCTCTTTCCCATGTAGATATTGCACAGAAGAATGATGACTTAATTGGCACAGGGAGAGTGCCTGAGGTTTTGTATATTTTAATAAATCTTAGGTTATTTAATTGAGCAACTAATAATTTTTTATTCTACCTTTATATTGCATTATTCAGTAGAAATGGCATTTTATGATAATTCAATTTCTGTTGTCTATAAAGTTTGTAATGTAACTGACCTCTACCTCTTGTCTGTAAAACAGAGGGAATGTTTATGTTTCTGTTTTTGGTTTTTTTTAATAATGATCCACTGGTGAGAAGTGTTATAAAGGAATCACTGTTCTTACCCCTGAAGAATTTTCTGTACGGTTGCATTTTAATTTTAAAAATATCATAATGATCCCTTGCAAGTATTCCAGGACAGGATTATTTTCACAAGCACATTGAATATTGAAATGCCAAGGATTTGAAGCACATCCTCCTTCATAAAACCCCTTAACATAAGTTTCAGTAGTTTATTATAGGACAAATTTTATGCCTCCATTACTAACTGACCCAGCCTTGTTCCTTAGCCCATTCCAAGGACGTGGAAGGTGTCCCTGCCCATGGCAGGGGGTTTGGAAATGGATGGTCCTTAAGGTCCCTTCCAGCCCGAACTATTCTGTGATTCTGTGAAGAATGACCTGACACAGAAACCTGTGTTTCTTAGGGACACAAAATCAGGTGTGCCCTGCTCAGCATTACACAGATATTGTTAATACATGAACTATGTGTCTGCATTATTGATGAATTCCTTTGAGATTTCATGGAAGCCTGCACATCAAAATGGACAAAGATTTGGAGTTTGGTCCTTGCCTCCTTCTAATGTTCAAAACGTTGCAAAGGCCTTTTCTTAATTAAAATGCTTTGTTCATTTTTCCCCCTCCTTTTTCCAGTTGAAAGAAGCAATTCTGAATAATTTTCAAAGTATTGTAATAAGAAAAAGTAATTTATTTTCACAGGGTAACAAAATGTTCTATATCAAGTTTTAATGATAAAATTCTGTACAAAAAGTGGTCCAATTTACACTTATCTGATTTTTTGGTACTCAGGAAAGAGAGAAAGCTAATTGTTTGTGTTCCACACCTCAGTCACAGAGCAGGAAGGACAACACTCACTTAATCACCTGCCACTCGACACTCTCATCTTTTAGTTAATTGGCCCTTCCTTTACTTACTCTGCCCTAGTAAACTCCAGCTCAAAAAAAAAAAAAAAATTTATTAATTTCTTCCTGAACCTTCTAGTGTGAAGATACCATAGAAAACAAGTACTTAATAAATATTAATTAAATTACCCTTCTGGGAGGCAACAATATCTCCTTTCTACCAGTGTGCAGCTGAAGCACAAATTGATTAAAATCAAGTGCATACACTAATATGTCCAACCTGAAACACCTGGAATTGTATTTTTTCAGGGTATTTGTCCCTGTATTCTGGTTTTTTTTCAAAGAATCAGTGACTTTGTCTGCTACTGCAGGAGCTCAGACTCCTACCAGTCATTAGCTGGGATCTCAAGGTGAGATACATGGAAGAGAGTGATGCTCAATTAATGACCATTTGTGCAAAGTTCAGTTTAAGTGACTTTCTGGGGATCACACAAGTTGAAAGCAGAGGCTAAAATCTAAATAAGTCCTGCAGTCTTTAGCTTGCTGAGGATGGATGCTAAGAGAAGGTGAGGATGAGGCCTGACAGACAGCCTCCTCCAGACACAGCCATGATATATCCCCAGAATTCCATCACACACCTGGAAAAAGGTAGGATCTTGTGCAAAAAAAAAAAAAAAAAAGAAAAAAAAAAGAGAAAACTGTCTGTGCTTGAGTAATTAAAGATTGTCTCACAGTTTAGCCCAAGCAGGGAACAGAAACTGGGCTGTACAGGTAGCACATAGTCAGACACCTTAACTATGAGTGACAGGTTGGTAAATAATAGGTCTCAGAACTGAAATTCCTCAGTCTTAGGAAAGCTCAAGTCTGAGTTTTGCCTAAATTTGCCATGTTAGAGATGTGCTGTTAGCAATGTATGCTTGCACCACTGTGTTGTGATTTCCTCCTTGGCAGTCACTCATCATACCCCATCACCCTTGGAAAGATTGCTGAGCTGACAGGCTTTGGTATCCTTCCATGGGCCCATTTACTTTCTTTGAACAATATTTAATTTGAGAAGTTGTCAGAGTGTGGACATCTATGAGCAAATCATCCTAAACTGCCTTCATCACCAATAGTGAGGAACAGGCATTTCTGAGGGCTCAGTTTATCTCCCATATTTCATGATTATAGGTTGGGATGTAATGAACTGGAGCTCAGCTGTCCCCAGCAGTGTCATCTGTGACTGCGAGATTTACACATCCCCATTAGTCCAGATGAATGTGTGTTATTTCCAATCTTTGAAAAAATAAATCCAAAAACACAGCAGTCCCGTGTGCCCTGCATCCACATCCTTCAAATGAGGAGTGTGGTGGTATTTAAATAAACCAAGTAACCACAGACACATCAGCCTCGGGCTGGTTCTGAGGAAAATCATGGTTGACACAGGATACAGCAGATTAAGACCTAAAGGAAGATGCTGTACTTCACATTTTCTTTTGAAAGTGATCCTATCAAGCCAATTTGATATGTTCTTTCATGAAATTGCACATTATTACAGTGCATGGTGTCAGTTTTGCTTACTGAGATTGCTACAAGGCATTTTTTATGACGTCATACACCGTTCAGGTTAAAAAAACAATCAGAACAATCTCTAGGATTATTCCTAGAGATTAAGATTAAGGAAGATTATTTAACATGTTGAAAACCAGCTAGTCAAGAGTCTACCTCTGCACTGAGATGCAAGTGTACCTGAAGAATCCTCACTGCAAGGATGTGCTGTAATAGAAAGCTGCTCTTGTTGCTGTTACCCATCTTTATCTCTATGAGCCAACATCAGTAACTATAAAATCTGTGCTGTGCTGTATGAACCTACCCTAGAACCCATCTGAGCTAAGGGCACCAGTGACCTATTGCAATGCTCCCTGTACATGCAGAAGGGAAAGCAGCCCACCCTGTGCAGGGCTCCTTAGGACAGGAGGCAGACGAGAGGAAACGGCCTCAAGTTGTGCCAGAGGAGGTTTAGGTTGGATACGGGGAAAAAATTCTTCACAGAGAGGGTTGTCATTGGAACAGGCTGCCCAGGGAAGTGCTGCAGTCACCACCCCTGGAGGGATGGATTAGCTGTGTGGATGTGACACTTGGGGACATGGTTTAGTGGTGGGCTTGCCAGTGCTGTGTTAAAGGGTTGGACTCAACGATTGTAGAGGTCATTCCCAAGACTCTGTGATTCATATGGGACAGAATAAGTCCAGATTAATTTTTTTTTCCAGCTGGTTCATAAACACACAGCAGAGAAAACGTCACTCTTAAAGGACACACTTGAGCAAAATGGCCAATGTGCAAAAATTGGGTCTTTTAAACGTGTGCTGGGTAAGTGTTCCAGTATGCAGAGCCTGGTGAATCCTGCCCAGAACACTGCAAGGGAAGAATGCAGGAAACTGAATCATCATGTTGCCAAAATTCTACCAGCTAATAACTTAAAATAGCTTAAAAAGATTAACTTTTGATGACAGTGTGGCTATTCTGGCTTAAATCAGATGACAGTGTCCTTTGTGGAAAAGTCTCTGATTCCCTTCAAAAGAGACCTAGTTGGAACTATATTTTGTTAATTTTCTTTTCCATAGGAAAAAAAAAAAGGTCCTTTTTTTTTTTTTTCCCCAAAGAAATCTTTGTTTGATTTAAATTTTGACAGCAGGAATATCAGTTGCTCACTAATCCTTCAATGCCTCAATATAGGTTTTTCTTACTGTGAGTGGAAATAGATTTGGCATTTTGGGGAACTACAGTTATTGGATTTTTTTTCCCTAAATGAAATGCTTAGAAAATATTTAGCAAATAATGTAACAAATATTTTTCCCCTCAAAGTAAATACTAAGAATTTCCTAGCCAAGTCTGCTTGAAAAGGATGCAATTCAAAGCAGGTAATATTTTTTAAATGTTTGTCTTTTCTCATATTTATATTAAGGAGGAAATACAGGAGAGAGGGAGGATTTGCTTAAGGATACAGTATCAAAATAAAGAAGTTTGCTCTCAGTTACAGGAAGATTTAGTAGGAAGAAATGGAGCACAGAAATCTTTCCAGCCTTGCATATAATCTGTAAAATATCCAATATATAACTGCCTCTTAGAATGTTATTGCACAATTATTCTTCATTTCTATGACAAAGGTGTTCATGTGGTGCATCATTTGAATACCATTTTATCCTCTTTCAGAAAAATTAATATCCAGGCTCTGCCCAATTTGGGACCAGAGGTTCTTAGACAGAGACCAGAACTGCCCACGGCTGTTTTGTGCTTGCACTCAGATCATCCTTAACTGTGCTGGAAACACAGACTGCCAAGGGGCACCTCAGTTTGCCCTGAAATGTTATAAAATATAGAAACCTGACTTCATTTTCTCTACCTATCTGCTTTTTCTTCCTGCTTGGAGGTGTTGATGCCAAGGTGCTCTGTGTTTCAGGAGTTGTTCTTAAGTATTCCAACTTCAACCCAGACACATTGGTAACACAGTTCTCTGATTTCCTTCTTAGTTGTATTCTCAGAGGTAGCTCTGTGCCTTGTACTTGTGCCATGCTTGTGAGAGTAGGTTTAAATGCCTGCAGCAAGGCTTTTTAGAATAAAATCAGAACTCTTGGTGAAGTCACAGTGTAATAAGAAAAAGATACATGCATAAGAACAGCTGTAGTCAATATTAAACCCTCAGCCATCAAGTATTCATGAAATATGCTCCTGTGCTTGCATAAAAATGTCTTTTAGGATTTTATTACTCAGAATTCTTTGTAAGACTTCATTAAATAAATACAGCTTCCTGCAGTTTGAATACCTTAGAAGCTCACCAAAAACTTTGGGTTGATTGATGTTTGGGTATTTTTTTAGCTTATCTGAACTCAGTGACTCAAATAAGCTGCTGCTGAAACCACAGCTGTCTAAACATGGGACCGTACTAAAGAAATCATCAAATCATAGAATGGTTTGGGTTGGAAGGCACCTCTAATCTCACCCAGTGCCACCCCCTGCCATGGGCAGGGACATCTTGCACTAGCCCAGGTTGCTCCAAGCCCCGTCCAACCTGGCCTTGGACACTTCCAGGGATGGGGCAGCCACAGCTTCTTTGGGAAACCTGTGTCTCACCACCCTCACAGTCAAGACTTTCTACCTGATGTCTAATATAAATATACCCTATTTCAGCTTAAGGTCATTTCCCCTTGCCCTGTCACTCCAGGCCCCTGTCCAAAGTCCCTCTCCAGCTCTCTTGGAGCCCTTTTAGGTCCAGAAAAGGGCCAAAATGTCTCCCCAGAGCCTGCTTTTCTCCATTCTGCTCCTACTTACAGAATACTGTACAGATCAATCTGGGCCAGAAGCTGCATTAGTCCAATTAAGTCTCAGTTTCCTCTGGAGAGGAGCACAACAACAGGCCTAAAGTCATTTCTCAAGTGGTTTTACACATGGAGAAATCCAAAGGCATGAGACTCCTGGAGGTGGTGATCTCTTTAAAGAGCTTCATTGAATATCTTGCCAGTGAAAAAGGCAGAGCAAGCACTTTGAACATGCTCTGTGTGCCAGGGATCCCTGCCACGATGCAAAACAGTCCTCCAGCTACTCCCACCCAACACCTTCCCACCCCCTTATTCCAGTGCTTGGTTGGATTCTTGCATAATGTGTGTTAGTCACCAGGTTGCTTAAACTTGTAGCACAGCCAAGTTCCAGTGGCCAAGCATTCCCAGAGTTGTGTAGGATGCTAAAGGAAAATCTGGGCTTAAATTTCATACCAAAAAAAAAACCCCAAACCATTAAAACTCCAACAGGACTCCAGAAAGGTAATGAGCTGCCATTGATTGATATTAAATTGGTTGAAGTGAAGAAATAAACATTCCCTGCTTTAAAATAAAGCAAAACAAGCAAACAAACAAACAAAAAACAGTGTGGAAATTATGTCCTTGCTCCTGCAAATTTAAATCGTGGTCAAATCGCTACTGTCAGAGAAAACAGATATATAAGATCTTTATTCAATATCAGCACACTGTAAGCTAAGCTAACTTATGACTGAAGGGTCATTTTGGCAAAATGATTATAATCAATTTATGCTGAAGAGAGGGTATTTTGACTTTTCTTCTGTTTAATTTGTATACATAAGCAATATGAAGTCACTTTAATGTTACTGCACAGGACAAGGATCCACAGTTATGAAGCATTTGTATTACAAAGTGATTCACGGTCTCTTAACAGAACCTCAGGCAAAGATAATTAGAATAAAGGATGTTTGTGACAATTTCAAATAAGATTATATTAATCTCCTGATAAAATTCTTCACAAGGGGCTGCAGCATTGGTGATGTGACTCATTGCTTCAGCATTACCCATATTTTACTGGCACCTAATCTGCCAATATATGGATTTTAATATGGAATAAATTGTGGATAGGAAATTTTACATAGCGTGTTTCTGAAGTTCCTATTCACTGAAATATAGTTATGACTTCAGAAGTGAGGCCTTTTGCAATTTCTTGACCACTTACTGTCAAATTTAAATTGGTTTCCGAAGCTTCCTCAGGGAGAGAGCTTGTGTGCTCAAGTGGCCTCGTACAGACACGGTGTCAGATCATGCAGGTTAATGAGACAGGCAGACAGAAGTGAGAATAAAAGGAGAGCAAACAGGTTAACAAACCTTCACTGGGTTTCCTGGTATTACACAGGGGCTGCTGCTGTTCCCCACCCTGCTCAGCCAGCCCTAAAGCTCTGCAGTCACTGGTTTATTCCGAACGCAGACCAGGCAGCAGGAAAAACTTCCACACCACACTCGACCACAAAAATAACCCCAAACACCTCCATTAAGCATAGAAATTCTGAGTATTTTGAAGAGATCAGATAAACTCAGTTCCCACCCCTACTTTTCAGCGATGGTCTGGTTTTCTTTGCCACCTCCACCATCGGTTCCCACGTCTGCCAGACTTCTGTTTATTTTTTAAGCGATCTGACATTTCAGGAAAGATTAGTTGTACCTCCAAAATGCAACCTAACCCAAATAATTATTCTAAATGTCCAAATACTGTCTTTTATGCCCTACTTTCAGTGAGCAACACAACAGTTTAATGTTATCCTGCAGACATGCTTCTGTACTGCGGACTGCAAGCAAGTTTTGAGTCTCACAAAGGCACCAGCCTAAAAATGGAAGCGATCGAGTGACTGTAAAAAACATACCAGCACTTCAGGGTCTATCTGTGCCTATGAGAGATTTAAAGACTAGAAAAAGACACTTCCAGGCAAAGGAAGCTCTTGACAAGAGGGTAAGTGTTGAGTCGTTGCTTCTCACAGTAACAGTTGAGCCACGCAAGGCACAATTCCAGTTCAGAGGACACGCGTGTCCCCGTCACATAAACCAGGGAAACTAATCTGTGTCATCAAAGTCAGCTCAGAGAAGTTACACCTTGACAAGAGAGAGAGTAACCACGTGGGGAAAAAAAAAACCCCACATCAATTCCAACTTCCAAATAACCCAACAGAGGCAAAGTTAGGGAAACAGTCCAGTTTGAGATTTGAAGTAGCTGGGAAGAGAAGGGGGTCTCAAAAGTATAAGAAATTGCTGCAGAGGAACAGTAGACTCCCTTCTTCATACTTTATGCTGCTGGCACACAGTGTGGAGACCCTTATGGATGTTCCTGGAACATCCAAGCCAAGTTACTCTCAGCACCTGAGCAGCAACCTGGACAAAGTGGTTTAGCAAAGAGGGTCTCGGGTCACTGCTGAGTGCATCCTAACAGGGTAATACAGAGACAGCTCAAGGTAATCACCACAGAGCGTGTAATCCACAGGGAACGTTCTTCTTCTGACAAATAAGGCTTTGAAGGTGGCCTGGGGTGGCTCTGCTTTGGATAATCCTGACTCACACACCTGCAGCACAGAGCACAAGCTCACCCTCCAACACCTGGGGAGGAGACTCTGCAGCCAGTTTTGGGCAGGCAGAGAAATCCTGGGAAAAGGGGGGGGGGGGGGAGAAGTAGATGCTCCTTGGAGAAAAGGGGAATCAGGCTCCAGAACAGGGCCAGAAGAAAGGGAGGAGACAAGGGAGGGAGCACACAGTTCAGAGAAGGGCATCCCTGTGGTGCAGGTTGCAGATGTGCAGTCCAGGCCCTGAAGCAGCCAGGAAAGGAGACTCTTTGAGGATGATTTCCAGTGAGAATACCAACTATTGATAGAAACTAAGCCTGAATTCAAGGAACCAGCTGCAATAGTGCAGTGCACAAAGGTAGTTGTTTATATTGCTTTTTGTTTATGACTATCCTGTTTACTCAAGACATTTTTGCATTTTACTTAAGAAACACTATGGTATGTATTCTAATGAATAACTTTTACAGTTATTTTAATCTCCTTGTAAATTATTACTGTAGAGAAAAGTCATATCTTTTCTCTCTTGCAACCCTGAATAACCTGGGCTTTTTTTTTCAGCCACTGCAAAGTACTGGTTATCAGGGTTTTACTTGCACAGAATGTGGCTGTGGTGCAGTTATACCACTCCTGGTTTCAGATGCAGTTCTGGCATAGCCAGTTTGGTTATCTCCAAGTCATGTTCTGTGGCACAAAACAGGCACCTTTTTGTGAAACAACCCAGAAAAGACAGAGAAATGAGGCCTGGACCCACACGAATAGTGTGAGATGAAGATCCAAGAGAATTTTGAAACCAAGGAAACCTTTGTGCTGTTGATGCACTCGGTCCAAGCTTTCTCTTGCAGAAATGTGGGATAAAGGATAAAGCTGTTTGACACCATTTCCTCCATCCCAGGCTGCTGAAAAAGCTTCCTAATGCTATTGCAGTGGGGAATTATAAGACACCCACCCAATTAGGTTAATGTAAATAATGATGCTTCCTCCTGAACACAAAATGCTGAGAAGGCAGGAGGAAAAAAAAAAAGTCAAGTGGCTATAATTGAGACACAGATAGAGAGTTTTAAACCCAAAAAAATCATCAGCAATCAAGTATTTCTTTCAGCAAGAACAGAGCCTTCAGTAGCTTGACTGCAAACCTAAAATCCCACTGCTTTGGGAGGGGTGAGAAAAATATGAAAGCAAAACATTAAAAAAGCAAGGTGCTCTGTATGATTGAATTAATAATGTAGAAAAGACTCCCTCAGCAAGAAACACCAATCCTGAAAGGAAAAATAAAACTTCTGTGCCATCCAAAGTACTTCATCAATAAGAAATGCAATGTGCTGTTGAGCCAGGTCTGGTACCTCATTTTTTCCCGTGGAAATGCAGTGAACGCAGGTTACCCACCACAGGCAGCACAAGGGATATATTTTGCTTCTCAGCTTTGTCTGAAAATCTCCCTATGAGCCTCTGAAGCCCCACCATCACTTTTGAGCCCCCAGAGCAAATGGTTCAGTGGGAATCTCTCCCTCACCAACATCCACACCTTGACCACACCCTCTCAGAAAGGAATCCTTTACATTCAAACAAACAGCTTTTCCCAGGAGAGCCTCAGGGGAAGCAATTAAATCTAGCAATTAAATCTAATGGGAGGCCTAACTCCTAAATAAATGCATCTCCTAGCCAAGGCATGGGTAAGCAAAGGTCAGCCTGCCCTCTGCAGCATGCTCTGACATTCCCACATCAACTTCAGCATTTCCATTTCTCTTTTCAAGTTTAATTCATCTTCTCATTTCCTAATGAGCTGCACTAAAGCAATAAGCCTTGATGAGGAGGGCATTATCAGGAGACAACTTAGTCTGCCCAACACATGATGCTCCACAGGTCAATTATAAGGTCAATTAACAAACCATATTCTCAGTCAGACTTTTTTTGGGGAGTAAAACCAGTATAAATTAACAGTCTTTGGAGTTGCCCTACTAATTTTCTTTTTTTTTTTTTTCTTTATTTTTTCCTTATTCTGAAAAGCATTTGAGAAGGAGATTAAGAAAAATAAAAAAGGAGGAATTTAATTTTTCTTCACATTTCTTCACATCTCCATTAAATCAAGGCAGTAATTTCTGAAATGGAGACAAATGTTAGTCTTTTAGAGCTATATTTGAGCCTGAAGGCAGCTTTCTACTTTACCCTTCTGGAAATGGGGGGAAAAAACTTAGAAGATCCTCGTGACTATTTATGCACAACTAGATGATGTGGGGACATGTGTCAGGGCATCTTTTCTTAATCTAATTTATATATTCACCAATACAATTCCTAAAGCAACAATCCTTATCCATACAGTCAGTTTACAGGCACCAGCTAATTTCAGACTTAGACTTGAAAACTTCCCATAATCCACAAAATTTGTATCTGGAAACTATAACATAGTTTCACTGTGAAAAATGGTGACCACAGAGGGTAGCCCTTTAAGGAGGGCAGTTACAGTTGTGTATTTGGTTTATGGTATAATATTGGTAGATTTAATATCTGGAAGAATCCAGAGACAACTAAATACTTATCAGGGTGGTTTTTTGGTTTTATTTTTGTTTTTCCTTTTTTAATCCTTTTGAGTGGTTTTAACTGACTTATGCTTTACAAGAAAAAAAAAAACAAACAGATAATTTTTTTTAAAGATTCTTAGACATCAAACAAAATAAAAATTAGCTGAGGAAATTGATGGTGATAAAGTTGGATGCAGCAACAACGTATGTCTGAAAATCCAACCCACAACAGCACAAAACATATTTTTACTGATGAAATATGTTTAACAAATTAACACAGATTACTGCTTTACGTGTGAGCATCTGTGTGGGTGTAGAATTAGACTAACTCAGGTTTATTTTTCTTACCACCAACCTGGATATGGTTGCTCAGTGAGAGCCTCCATTACCAGCTTCTCACTCAGGCAAAGGTTTCAGTCTCTTTTAGTCTGAGAATTTATATAAAACCTTTACAGACTTTTTTTTTCCTTTTCTCTCTCTCTCTTTTTTTTTTTTTCTTCTTTAGTATACAGAGTATATTTACACAAAGTGGGATGGGGAACACTGCATCAGCCTGGGTAAGCACAGTGTGTTCATCTGACTGTAATATCACCATGAAAATTCCTTAGGATGATGAAAATGGGTGGAGAGAGACACTGAAGGTTGATTAAAACCTCGTGTTTCTTTTAAGTTCTACTAAAATTTAAATGATAAAATCTCCATACACCTTTACATCTCTTTAAAATTTAACATCAAATAATCTGCATTCAAATAAATACTTCTCGGAAGTTTTTTTTAACCTATTTCTTCACTTATTTCCAAGGAATTAGGCATAGAACTTGGAGATGACTATACCTGACCATGTCCTGTTTTATTTCAGGATTTGTCTTTTTTAGGCTTCATTCCAGAGTGTCTTTTCAGAGACGCCAGTGCAAAATGCTTTTTCTCCTCCTCCTCCCAGAGATACTAATTTGAAAATTTTCAAGGTACAAAGTGTAATGGCTTTCACACAAACGCTGTCATAGAGATATGGACTGTAAACCCCTTTTTCAGGACTCTTTAAAAAGCAAAGCATTTTTTTAAAAAAAAGGATTGATTTGTGCAAAAATCAAATACCAGCCCTAGCATTTTGACAGGTGAAACAGTCATCCAGGTCCCATTCAGTCATAAGGCTCTCCACTGATCATGCTGTTTCTAGCTTTTTCATGTTGAAGTGATTAAAGTTCACCCATAAAAAAAGAAAGAATAGGTAGAAATGGAGCAGTCAAAGCAGGGAAGAAAATTATAAAGAAATAAAGAAAGAGAAAAGCAACCTGCAAGGTCTTAGCCAATATGGATTTTATGACTCCAGAAAATACTTACAATTTATATCTTATATCACTACTTCCCCTTCCCACAGATATTTCTTTCATATTGTGCCCAAACAAAATATGAGCTGAGATGTAAATTGGGTTTTTTCTCACTTAATCATTTGATAAGTCACTGTTATAGGTAAAGGAAAAACAAAGATTATTTCTATGAGCAATAGAAGCACTTGAAGGTGCCCACAGTGAGAAAAGCTAAAATCTCTGCCCATGGAATGGTGACTAATGTTCAATGTACAATACAGCTGATGTGTGATACCTGCAGCACACCCTGCCACCTCAGGCAGGCAATGTTTCTACTGATCCACACAAAAATAAATCTTTAAAATGCTCCCAGTGACAGGGATCTCCCACAGTGTGAGATCCATCTACTGTGATTTTTGAGATACCACTGCCAGTGAGGAGAGATCATAAATGCCCCCCCGTGTCCCCAAACATGTGAGGACCCAAATCAGCTGAGAGCAGGGCACTAGGGAAAGCTGGAGGAGCTTTTCTTCACAGGGGCAAATAAATGACTCACTGAAATACCACAGAGGTTTTTCTGAGCCCTTATCTGTGCATGCTGCAGATTTACAGCACTGTCTTTAAGGAACAAATGAACCCAAGGTGCACGCAGGCTTCACACTCCTCTGTGACAAAGTCTGGTGATCTTAATTTATTCCACAGTTATGGCCCAAATGATGGATCTTCCTTACGGTCTCAGCTGTAGACCAGGGCCTAATTAATAATGAAAACTGTGTATGACAAGCAGCAAGGTCTCTGTGAGCTCCTGCAGGTCCCAGACGCGGGGCTGTGTAACACTGAGTGATGTTGGGCACTAACGCTGCTGGCAAGGTAATGAAAACAAGGAGCCTGTGGTTTAACTGAGCCAGCCTGGACTTCCACACAGACAAAGAAAACTCAAACAAAAACCAACCAAAAAAACCCACCTCCCAAACCCCTAGGTATATATCTGGATTGATATATATATAAAATCATAGAAGTGTTTAGGTTGGAAAAGCCCTTTAAGATCAAGTCCAACCATTAACCCTGCACTGCCAAGGCCGTGTCCCCAAGTGCTACATCTACATGTTTTTGAACACTTCAAGGGATGGTGAATCCACTACTGCCCTGGGCAGCCTGTTCTGATGCCTGACAACCATTTGTGTGAAGAAATTTTCCCAGTATTTCCAGGGAGCTGCAGAGAGTGAGAAGGTCCCCCCTGAGCCTCCTTTTCTCCAGGCTGAGCCCCCCCAGCTCCCTCAGCTGCTCCTGGTGCTCCAGACCCTTCCCCAGCTCTGTTCCCTTCCCTGGACTCACTCCAGCCTCTCAGTGTCTCAGTGTGAAATGTGAGGCCCCATATATATGCATATAAAAATAAATATACATATTTACATACTTGAAAATTCAGGCACTGGGGTATTCAGAGATCTTAAAAATCTCAGGACAGCCCATCCAGAAGGTCGTGTGACATCCCTGCGATGTCCCACCTAAACAAAGGCAACACCTGCTCCCTGGGGAGTAGATTGGTACGTGGTAGATTTTTGGCCATCTCTGTGCCTCCTGGAAATTTGGATTTAAAAAATGCATTTTGGTTTCCATTCACTCTCCTTTTAGCAGCCAAACCTATGGTTCAGTGAGGAGATAGAGCCATTAAGGTGACTTAATATGGCCTCTCAGAAATGCAAGCCA
The DNA here is from genome assembly GCA_035583135.1 of Lophotriccus pileatus. NCBI lineage: Eukaryota > Metazoa > Chordata > Aves > Passeriformes > Tyrannidae > Lophotriccus > Lophotriccus pileatus. The sequence goes on from JAWWES010000133.1 coordinate 69,200,003, forward strand.
AAGAACCTTTTCTTAATAATTTCTGCATGAAATATTTCAGGAAAATAACAGATCAAACACATCCTTCTAGCAAAGTCGTTACCTCTGAATATTCTAAGAGGCTTTGGAAACATTATTTCTCTTTCTTGTGTTTAATTTTTAGTGAGCTGGGATAAAGCAGGTAAGTATAAACATTTCACATCCTGCAATGATTCAGCTCTTTTTCAAGGCCATTATTATGTAGGAGTTACCAAACAACACTGGAACTTTGAAATTTCACCCAAAGGGAGAGGATAATATTGGGTAAGAGCTACTCACCTATGACACCTCACCTAGCAATATCAAAAGAAGGAAACATTTCTCAAGTAATTAAATATTTATTCCTTTAAAGGTATAACTAGAGCACGAAAATACATTTCTACCTCCCACAGCTTTTATCAAGCTGTCAAGTTCTCCATAACTTGGTGTTAACTGAGTCATAAAGGGAAAAATATCTAAAGCAGGAGAAATGTGTGAACCCTTGCCTGAGGATGCACTTGGTCATTCAGTGAGAAACAGAAAAATTCTTGATATTCCTGCTCTCTGCAGGTGCAACTCAGCAGCAAAATGGGTGTGTGCTTAACTTCCAAATAGATGCTTGAGTTCTCTGCTAAGAAGACGTGGATAACGGGCCTTTGGATACAGCTTCAGACGTGACCTTTCACTTCTGGACAAACTACTCATAAGGTTCCAACCAAAATAAAAAAAAAATATATCCTTTCTATCTATTCCAGCTTCTTTTTTTTTTTTCTCCACACACATATTCATTGTCTTACAAAATAACTGAACCATCAAGTCTGGTCTAAAAGGCTGTTTGGCAGCATATTTATATAAAGAATAAAAGGAGATACTTTGCCTTATTTCCATTGTAAGCTTTTAATTTAGATTCATACCAATGGGTTCATTTAAAAAAACAAATCTACTACTCAGTTTCTGCTTGAAAATCCCACTGAAATCTACATTTTTATATGCAGAAATGTCATTTTAAAGCCTATAAATACATCCTCTGTCTTAAACTCGAGCCTCTCAGAGACACTGGAAACCTGCTTTGGCCAGCTTTCACGTGGAGCTACAAAACAAACCATTAGATATAAAAATACCCCCCCACACACATATTTTTATCTTTGTGAGATTGTTTCCCACTGCATTTCCACGCCTTGCTCCACCTCTTTTTGAAATGTAGCAGAATTGAGCTATTGATTGGTATTTCACACTCCTGAGGGCACAGGAAAATACTGGATCAAAGTGAATCTCTGCAGAGCTGTATCCCCTGCTTCCTTATTATCAAAGCATTTGTTCAACTTTAAACATTTGAAAACTATCATTGATTTGGAGCCAGGCGTTTAAACTCATGTAGAAGTTTAATGATGTAATTGAGATCACTGGGGATTGAGGATAAAAAAGTGCTATGTCTGAGTAATATATTGTTATTTTGCTACACTCAGGTTTCATTTCTTTGCCTGATCCAAAACCTCTGTTCCTCTGTAATAATATGTCTTGTTCAGTAGTTCCTCGACTACTGTCTTCTTGACCAAAAATATATGTTTCAGCTATTTCAACTCTGTAATTTCAGATTCTTATTTTAGTAAATAAACCAATAAGGAAAAAAAAATAATCTTTGGAAAATTATTTTGAAAGCTGCCTAAAGTTCTCAGGCTTTCTGTTTTCTCTCACTTCTTAATTCAGGAAGTAGCTCCTGTTCTTGCCGAAGAACGGTCTTATAAACTGAAATATTTTCATAGTGATTTCCCCATATTTCATTAAGATGGGGAGTAAGGCAAACCCTTTTCTCTAACCCGTTTCTCCTTAAGGCCACAGGTCAAAAGAATACAGGCATTTCTGAGGCTTCAGTAACTTGGGCATCTAATTTCTGATAGAAAAGAATTCCTGGCATATAAATAAAAAGAAGAGCGACTACAGCATTTAAGGCCACACTAGAAACTGTCCCTAGTTCAGGGAGGCCTCTCAACCATGATGATTTTCAAAACAGTTATTTGCTGTATATTTACTGGCTCCAGAGAACATTTCCAAAATCCACACAACACTGTTTATGCCCACACTTCATATTCCACTTAAAGGTCTCCCAGATTCTAAAAGATCTGCAAGATTTCAAGAGGGAAAATCTGTGGGATGAATTCTTGATGGGAGTAGTTAATGGAATTATCATTGTGGTGAAAACATAGTGAAAATGAATTCCACAATTTACTCATTTTAAGAAGAAATAGTTTTTTAAAATATTGGACTTGCTGTGTGGTAGTTCACTGTGTCATTCTGAATTTTTTGAGTTATAAGGACCGGTTATTACTTTTTGCTTATTTAGTAATTTCATAGAACCACAGAATGGTTTGGGTAGGAAGGGACCTTAAAGATCATCCAGTTCAGAACTGAAAATCCTTACCTCATTTAGTCTCTCCTTACATGAAAGCAAATCCAGAGCTTGTAGTGCTTATGTTTCCACATACTTTTCCATCCTACACCGACACTTGTTTCAGATGAGCTGATAAAAACTTCATGAAGTGGTCATACACAGTATCACCCAATATCTTCCTCTCTATCAAACCTCCTCTCATCAATCTTAACATTCTGTTGGCTTTACTACATGAGCTGAGCACCGAACTGGTATGATCTGGTAGTTTTTTTGTTCTTGTTTTCATGTGCATTATTTTTCATGTATGTATTAGCATTACATTTTATGTTACTACCCTTTCAAAAAGCAAATAATCCTTCCTGAAGTAGGACCCAAATTCAGGCAAACTAAGCTGTCCAATATCATTCTGGATTTTACCTTCATGGGCTATTTTTCCTCAGCATTTTGCAGACACTACTTTGACTGAGTGACTGATAAAGGATTCTTTCTGTTACAGCCTTTCTCAGCCTTAATCAGTGGAAAATCTACATGTTCATAGATGGCATTTGTCTACACGCCTTCCTCTAAACATTTGTGTTTGAGATGCCTTTTATAGCAACAGTGTCATTTTAAAGCAACCATTCAATTAATTCATCAGAGTTTTAGAGCAAGAACCCTTATAACTTTTACTTGCAGCAAATTTCCTATTTTCTTTTTTTTTTTTTTTCATGCAGCACATTAGGACGTTTTTGTCTGTAACTTACTATTTTTTTTTCTTTAAAATCTGTACCTGTGTTTCATCTCTGTAATTTCATTTGTGGAGATCTCAGTTACTTCTCGGGAGTTTATTGGTACCACAAGCAATGTCAGTCTATGTCAAACTACAGGGCAATATAAGGAAAGCTCTTCAAGGACTTCCCCACATCTTCCAATATATTTCTGTCATGTTCTGACTGGGGAACCGTTTTTATCCCACAGTACAACTAAACAAGGCAAAAATAGTAATTTCCTAAAGGGCCCCAGAGAGTGTGTTTCTTTACATAGACTGTGTAGGAGGGCAATAGAACAAAATTTGGTACTTTGCTATTCTGGGGAATAATCAGCGTATCCGAGACAAGCACCCAAAAATCCCTAAAAAACTCTGCAGGGGTTACTAATGGTTTGTCACAGTGTTTCAAAACCCTTGTGAGGTCAGGAATGTTCCCTTAAGTTGTTGGCATTTTATTATAAGAAAAATTAATAGATACTCTTTGTTTTTCTTTTATATACACAAATATTTTTTTGAAAACACTAATACAACCTCTGTAGTTGAGCCAACTGTTGGTGTCAAAAGGGAATAAAAGCAGATATTTGCACAGTGGACTTTATACAGGTCTATAAACTGTGGTACAGTAGATGATTTCCAAGGTTCTGAAGTGCCAACCTTTCAAACTTAATAAACTGAACTATCTTTATGCTGGTTCTGAGGTTTTCTATTAAAACAATTTCATCCCTCATCACACATCTGTGTCATATGTATCAAGGTTTAAATGTGTCTCTGACTTAAACTTTGGTTTGGACCCATTGACTGTGGTTGGTTTATTCTGGTTATATAAAAAAAAAAAAAGAGAAAATTCTCCCAAAAAAAAAAAAAGAATAATTAAAAAAAAAAAGAAGCATGAGGCAGAATTAATCACTGCACACATCCAGTGTGCTGCAGGAGACATCTGTGCATTAAAGGAGACGAGCCATATTGAGGATTCCAAGGTTAAATGAGTTTATTGAGTCAGTGGTTACAATGGTATGTCAGATACCTGTAATCCAAGCTACACCTACATATTTGCCTCTAAATTCTCACACTGTCAGTTTCCGTGTCTCTAAACATTCCACCACCAGGTCTTCTATTACTAATATTATAATAATCAGAATAATAATCATGATATAAAAGGCAATGTCAATCACCATATTGTGCTTCAGACTCCACCATAAGGAATTCAATTGGCAAAAAGTAAACCTCTGGTCATATTAATGGGATTAATCGAAATGTGAGCAATCAGAACACTACTAGAATATAAAGAACAAAACCTGGTTTAAAAGAAGCATTTTTAAGATGAATTAGTTTGAATCTGTTTTAAAAATTCACATACTATAATGAAGATGACTTAAAAGTTATATCATTTAATTATTGGGCCACACATTGAAGCATATTGGCTAGTACATTTTTGCACTGCAACAGAAGCAATACAAGCTTTATGGTCTACCATTACAATTCCTTTTTTTTTTTTTTTTTCTATTATTATACCTGCCAACCTAATGTTTCTTGCATGCATTAAAAATTTCGGGGTTTAGACTTGAATTTTTCATTTAATCCACAACGTACCCCCCTGATGCAAATTCTTTGGCCAATTCAATGCTATAGTTTAGTTTAAAAAGGAAGCTTGGAGTGAGTCCATTTAACATCAGAGGGCAGGCAATGCCTTACATTTTGGCATTGCAGGAGGTTAGTAACTTTATGAATAGAGTCTCAGGTCGCATGCAAATTGTCCCTGCTTCCCCCCACCCCATGCCAGACGCACACAAGTCGGCAGGTATGCATACAAAAAGAATATAAAACCCTCCTGGTAAAGCTTAGTGGTTTAGAATGAATCCATAGCTTTAAATTCACTTAAGGCCTGTACAGGGGAAATGTGTTTCTTCTGGGACCCTCTTCTCACTCTTGTCTGATATTCTTCTGGTTTTTCTCTCTTTACTAGAGGTTTCTTCTCTGGGGCCTTCATCTTCCAAGACACAACTGGTGAGTTCACTGCAGCAGTGCCATAGACCTTCTGATATTTAGTAGAGGCCACATAAGATGCTTTCACTGTAAGGACCACAGCGTTCATCAGATTTTTAGCTGCCTGGATGAGAGAAGTGGCACTGTCCAGCTACAAACAGAAAAGAAAATGAAACACAGCAAGGTTACTCCAAAATGAAATGCAGCAAGGTTGTGCCACGACTGGATCGCTGGACCGTTTCCTGACTGAAGTCTGGATCCTCCCAGATCTTCTTAAAGATGAAACAAATACTCTCCCTCGGTATTAGCTTGTTTCACCCAACACAACATGCACTGAACAGTAAAGGTAAGACTGTGGTACCTCACATTACATTTTTTTTGATAATTCCAAGATAAAAAAACTTGCATGGGGTTTTTTTTTCCTTGTTGTTGATTCTTTTTCTATGGTTGAAGAAGTTGCCTTTTTCTTCTCCCAAAAATATGTTATTTCTCACTTAAACCTTAAAAAATTTACTGTTACATGTCAGAAACCTCAAAACAGGTCAACAGGGATTTTCCCCAAGTGTTCTGGTTTGTTCTAATTATTCCTCTTAAGCCCAGGATAAGCCTCCCAATGATGTCTATGGGAATAGTGTGAGGCCAGCGCTGAGCTTGTTAAGAGAATCCCATCTGCAAAGATGAAAGGAGGTTCTGAAACCCCTACAGAAATAAAAAAGATGAAACAGTTAAACACAGGTTTTTGCAGCTCCTGTAACATGTGAGCTACTTATGGTGACAAGGAATCTCACTTTATGGTTACCAGGCTTTTTGTACTTATACCTTTGTGCTTCTCCCATGCACGAGTCTGCCCGAGGTTCCCGGGTCCTCGGGATCTGAGAGCCCTTAAGAACTTGTTGAACTTCAAAACACTGGGGCTTCCAGTCAGGCAGCTTCCATCATACACTGAAATGAAGTACATACCCCTGGCCAATATTTTCAGAAGGGTTTTAAGCACTTAATGGGACTTCCAAGGCAACGCTTCAACGTCCCACAACGTGAATCAGGTACTTGCCAGATCCAAGTGGATGTCCTCAAAGTAGCAGGTCCTAAAAATAAGCTAAGTACTGTAGCAACCCAGGTTACTACTTATGATGCTCAATTATGTCTTTCCTAAAATACTAAGAGAGTAGGATACACTTTTTTGTGGTAAAGCCTTTCACTTATATACCATAACATACCAGTTATATACCTTTCAGTTATACCATGGAAACTGCTTCAAATATTTATAAATCTTTCCCAGACTGTAGGAATTACTTTGCATGTAATATCATTTTAGCTCTTTAAGTCCACCCCACATGTTCAGTAAGTTTTTAGCTATTTTTAATAAGTGTAAATTGTAAATGGCCTGGGTCACTCCAAACCTTTCCTGCTCCCTATTTTGGGAGCATACGATTCTGCAGGATAAATGCCAAGCAAGGTAAGCAGGATAAACAGTCATAAGGAAATAACAAAAACCATACTATACTTCACCTCAAGTATTTTCAATCATTAACAGAAGAGTTCAGGAGAAATCTGCTTCTGAAGTGTCAGTGACTGATGTGAACAGGAATAGTCCCTACAGAAAACTTGTGACTGGAACCACATTATTCTATACTTACCTGTTCTTTTTTATTTCCTCATTATGATTCATTAAATTCATAAATAGCTACATACAGTGAGGTGAAAAACAACGAAAAAGCATTTTAATGATATTCACGTACTCGGTGCCATTTCCTGAAATGCACAGTTAATTGCCTGCCCCCAGTAAATATTTTTCCTCAGGAATAATTTGTATTTCTGTATAAGTAAAAGAAACTGAGTTAAAAGATGGAAAATTACATTACATGGCAGAAACATGACTGTTCAAGAGCGAGTAATGAAATATAATCCAGCACAGTGTTATTCTACAACCACACCAGTGTATGATTTATAAGGCAATATGTATGTTTGTTGGCAAATAACAGATCATACTCTATTAAATTAGGATATTCTCATTTACTGCAGAGATCTACAATCAAGCATTATTCATTGTTAAACGATTCTTTCTGAAACACTGGTGAATTGATATTGAATATAAAGTGGTACCGTCAAATAGTATTTACTTCGTAATCAGTGTGAATAAAACTGCCTGGACTGAGCCCATATTGCACACTGCTGAATGAATTCTAGTTGTTGAAGGTTTCCAGTGGCTTCACATTTTCCACCATGAAAAGCATTCTGGTAGCTGTTTCACATGCATTAGGGAACAGGATGATTAAAGGAAGCATTTTAAAATGAGGGGCCACGCAAATCAGATGCTCAAACCTATACAAAGGGTTCAATCTACATCTTTGAACACATTAGTAATTTTATGAACTATATTGATAAGAGTGAGCAGAAGCTTGTACTTCAAGATCAGATGCAGACTGCAGTGGCACCTTTTAGGAACCCACATTGTTCTGATGCCATTTTAATCACCTTTAGTTTCAATCTACTGTTACTGTAGATATGAGCTCCCTGTTTTCACCATTATTAATCACATTTTAAGATACAGATACTTGGTCTTTGACCTCAATATCCATTTATATTGTAAAACACTTTCAAGTCTTGGAATGAGAAAAGAGACATAAAACCCCCATCACAGAATTGGGCCATGAGTGTTCTCCAAAATCTGCTGTTAAGCCATCCCGTGCATCCAATTTGGCCACCTAAGCACTTCCAGTGATTTTCTTATGCCTCCAGCTCCTTGCTTGTCTTATGGCTCAGTAAAGAAGAATTAAACTGAATGAACTTCATTCCAATTAACATTTAGATCTTACTCCACCACTCCAGTGTTCCCCCAGCTCTAAGCTCTGCTTTGCCATCAGCAGAGCTACAGTGGCATAAAGCTGGAATGAGGCAGCAGTGAATCAAGCCCTTAGTGTGTTAATCCCTTACAAAGTCTGGGCAAAGAAACACAGGCAATTTTCCAAAAGGATAATGTTGATAATAAAAAACACAAGAAGGAAAATTAACATTTCAAATAAAAGCACCACTAGGAAATTACTGTACTGTACAGAAGGCAACCTTCACTCCCTAGAAATGCCCAGGGAATTATGGCTATAACTATGGATTTTGGTCCTAACAGCAAACAGAGCCTTGGACTTGATACACAAAATAATAGTGTTCTTTAACTTAGACCTCTTTACAAATATGTTTTCCTCCTTATAGGAAAAGAAGGATCATATCTGCCAAGAAGATAATTCCAGATTTTTTTCCCCCCCTTCAAAAAAATCCTTAAGGTTTAGAGGAGTTTTTGAGCTGCTTAGAATCTCTCCAGCAATTTTCCTGCACTATTTGCAGAATTCTCCAGAATCTTGTGACAATCAAGATTTTTTGCCTCTTTTACATGTACACATAATCTGAGTAAAATAACCAGCAATTACAATACCAAAATAGCTGAAGAAATGGGAGAGAATAAAGCTGGAAATTTTTCTTTTTAAGAGTACAGCAATGAAAAGAGATTTTCTCCCTGCATTGTCACATCACTGTAATGGGGAAGAATTATACTTTAGTTTTGACAAAGGAGTAAATCTAACTTCCAGAGATATCTTCATATTTATAATCCCAAATATCCACAAAAAGTAAGGGAAATAGAGAAAAAAATACATATTTCCAGTGAGCAACATTATAATATAGGTAGTTTTAAAAATGCTGGTTGTTTAAGAATTTTCTCTATCATTACTGCTGATTTTAATAAACCTTAAAAAGTGGGAGAAGACATCAAAAGAATTGTAGATAGTTCCTAGCCAAGAAATATTTGAGCAGAGCAAAAAAAATGACCTGTGAAATAACAGGCCAGTTCAGCTGACAGAACTCCCAAATAAGATAATTCAGTGTCTGTGACAGACTCCATAAATAAAGAGAGGAAAGAAATAAATGGCAACCAAAGGGTTGTGTGGGTTAAAATATTTTCAAAGTAACCCACATCATACTTTGATATGATTAAACTTTGAATTGCTAAAAATAATGCTGTGGATATAACTGGACCTCTGAAAGGCGTTTTGCTTAGTCCTACATGACAGTTTGATTAAAAAACTCAGTTGATACAAAACTAACAAGGCACGTACAGAATGATCCCAAATTCTCTAACAGCTGCTTCCAAAAGTGTGTCCACACACACACAAAAAAAGATCAAGATCAGTGCTCAACAGTGACTTTCTCAGTGGGGTCTTGGAGAAACCATTTGGCAGCTTCACAGTATTAATATTTCTGTTGAAATACTGGGGAAAGAGTCACTTATTTGATGAAATTTTCAGATGACAATTAGGAAAGTGGCAAGTCACACACAAGGTGAGTGACTGATATCCAATTAGCTGCTGAAAGTCACAAAACATAGATTTTATTTTGGCCAACTTCATAACAGATGATACCTATTTATACAATAAGGAACTTGATTCCATGTAGGATCCCAAGTAATCACTCACTGCTTGAGTACACAAAAAGGAGGGAGCTGATGAAATAGGCTCAATTATCATATTCAGTTATGGCACAGTGAGTCCTCTTGCCAATGCAAGAACAATGCTGAGCAACTGGGGAGAATTTACATAAACTCAAGAACCAAAACCATATTTTATGGGAAATAGTCATGTCTGTTTTTTCCAGTCATAAAGAGAATGACTAAAAAAATGAATTTATCAAAATCAGCAAGTACATGTTAACAGGAAGCTGATTATATTTCACCTTCCATAGATTAGACAAAGATAAAACAAAACATAATGGCTGAAAGGTGAAGCAGGTCATATTAGTTATTAATTAGCTGATTTTTTTTTTTATGTAGCAGTGATATTAATTAATCACAAGAACTCATGAAAGATTGATTCTATTTCTTGAAATTGTGAAATCAATATTGGATGGTTTTGCTTAATATGTATTAACTACTGGACATTTTTAATGCCCATCAATTCAGGGAACCTGTGCATCAGTTATGCAGGAAGACAGCTTAGATGATAAAAACAGCCCACACTGACCTTGAAATGTAGGAATGCAAAAGATTAGTATTGGGAATTACTGATAAATGCAGTTTAGTCTGGTTTACTTTACAGATTGCAAGGACCAATTGCCATTTATTTAGCATGTTGAAAAAGGACCTGTAAGCCCTCAAATACTCTTGGCTAGGACTTGATTTGTGTGCCTTTAGCAGGTGATTTGGGCACTGCCAACCCCTCAAGGCTGTCTGTGGGTTCTGGGTGAATTCCCTGCTTCTCCTACTTTCCAAAGGAAGTTCATGCTTTCATGGTCAGGCACAGTTGCTGTTACCACAAAGCAGAAGTCACTTAACAGTCTCCAGACCAAATAAATTTACATGAAGCAATTAGGAATCAGGAACATAATTTTCTCAGACTTTATTCCCATGCAACAGAACATTTTCCTCTCAGCTGTGCTTGGATAGTAAATCCATTCCTATGCACATAAGATGTATGTAAGAAAAAGATCTTATTCATAATGCTTCTGTCTTACATTCCTGTGGCACATTCCATGCATAAAACATGACAGTATTAGTGACAGCCAATGCAAGAATGGCCTGTTTGCTATTCAGATGCTCTCATCCCTCTGGAAGGAGACATCTGCTATTTATCAGCACTACTATGCAATGGCTCAGGGTCTATTTTAGTCAGTCACTTGAAAATGCACAGAAGGCTTTTGTTAGGTACAGTCCATTGTGAGGAAACTATCTTATATATTCCAAAATCTCTATTTAAAAAAAAAAAAAATAAAGCCATTATTTGGAATGCAATGTGGTCACAATGGTGTTAAAAACGGGTCATGGCTACCCAGAGAAAATAGTTTTATACTCATCCTTACTTAGCTATTTATTTTCACGTTTGACTGCAATTAACTCACTCCTTTATAGATGATGAATATTTAATTCATTCTGGGCATAAGTTGTGTTTTATAGGTGGCCAATCCACTGAATAACCATCCTCATCTGCATTTTTTCAATTACAGGTAAGGAACCCACGG
>JAWWES010000133.1:69211219-69231974 GCA_035583135.1 Lophotriccus pileatus
TTTTTAATTGTATACTAATAAATATTTCTTTATTATACTTTGATTATTTTGAGTATCTCGAATAATCAATATTAATCTATAACAACGGGATTCCCAAGCCCATTTGGTTGTATTTCACAAAGGCTGCCATCTCCTTGGACAACAGAAAGCAGGAGATCTTAGCAAGAACTGCAGGTATCTTCTCTCTTCTATGGACCATTGTCATTTTAAAACACATTAGCAACTGCTTTATGCCAAATTTACAAAATCAAGCATACAAAATACCGTCAATACTGGCATTCCCAAAAAACACAGACGTAATAGAGAGGCACTTCTACAGTTGTTTTACTTATTCCAGGTTATTTTAAAACAAAAAGGATAAAAGACAAAATTATATCCTAGTTCATTTGCTTTGAGAACACTGAATAGGGAAGTTCATATTTTGGCAACTGAAACAGTGAAAATAAAACCCAAACCAACGAGAAACACCTAAAAGTTAATGTTACTTAATTCTTTTTGTGAATTATAATTATTACTTATTTCTCTCCAGCCTAGTAGGCCCCAAGGGTGAAAACCATATTTTCAAATTTTTGATAGATATTGGTTTTTTTCCTATTCATTAAATGTCTTTTCAATCCATAAATTACTCCTCCAATATTATTGCTATAAAGGAAAAAAGTACAATTTTTCTTGTAGCTACCAAATATAATGTAGTTTATTTCCTCAGTATTTAATATTTAATAAATATCTTGCTGCATTCCTTTCAGAATGTAATAGGGAAAAATATTCTGACCCATGATAAAAAAATCTGTCAGAACCAGTTATTTTTCTTTTTATGCTCATTTTCTGCCATTTCACAGGAGGAAATAACCACCAAACCAGTACAACTCATACCATACCCCGGAAACATTGTAAGGACAAACCATCATATATAGCACTGAATTTTTAAAATTCAATTGTTTTATCAGTATTTTTCATGATACAACCATGTCTCAAAGTTGCTAAATTAGGATATTTGGCATCAGTCTGAATGCCAAAACACCTGCAACAATTCTACAGGACAGGGAAGAAATCCTTAGTCAATGAAGGCAAAGGAGTTTTGGAGATGGGAATGGGATTTCACCCCACAGATTTGCCAGAACTCCTGTAGTTGTTTCTGCTACACATTTCACTTTCTACCTCAACCTACAACTGAGAAACATGGGAATGAGTTTTCTGCCGTGGTGGCTCCAGGGTTTTTATTTCCAAGTCTGCCTCATTCTGCATAGAACTGATGTCTGGAGGATGCTGGAACCTCACAGACAGAAAATGTGATTGTCTAAGGGCCATCACAGTTCCAGTACAAACTGAAGCAAAATTAGCACAGCCACATTTACAGCTTTCAAACCATCCTGCCCTGTGGAATGGTTTGGTCTGAATTCTTGGATATTAACAGGAAACAGGGTTTTGTATGACTGATTTAGAGAGAGGCTCCCACCTAATATTCAGGAAGATAAATGTCTGCAACGAAAAGTCCAAACTCTGTTTGGCAGAGAAGCAAACCCAAACTAGAGCTAAAATTTGTTGATATTGCCAGGAGGCCTGCTGAAGACAATTAGAGTAGGAAGTCTGTCAAAGCTCGGTATCAGGCCCAATGAAAAAGCAATTTACACCAATTTACACAGGGATTCACATGCCAGAAGTCCACACAAGATACAACATTGCCTCACCCTCAGGTCACAGGAAGAAAAGTGCAGACAGGACTCTGTCAAAAGCATCTCACTACAAAGTTCCATTTTCATATTCAACTGCAGTTAAATCTAAAGAAAAAGGAAATATAGGATATCTAACTAGCCTGTGCTACTGATCTCCCTCCTCCTGACTTGAGTTCTGATTTGGTTGTAATTTGAGAACAGAAGTCAATTTTAAAAGCCCAAAATAATCTAGTCTTCTTTCAAACAGAGTTTCAGAAGCAAATCTTTTGTTCCTTATCTAGAAAACAGGTATAATAACAGGAAAAAACATGTCTTTCATACAGTCTTACCTGAAAAGTGTCCAAATCATGCCTACTTGGCTGGAAATTGTACTCAGTGATAAAATGTAGGGGACTTTGGACACAAAAAAATCAATAAGGCACAGAAACACTACATGCTTTACACAAGGATGTGTTATCTCCTGCTATTCCTCCTGATTTTGTCACAATGAAAACACAAAGAAAAGCAGCATAATGCAGGATTTCAGATTGCAATGCTGAGAACTGTGCTATTTGCCCAAATTCTTTTTAAATCTGTACAAGTGTCTGTATGTGATTTATCTCCCCATCTTCAACTGCGAGGATCTGCCACTTTTTTAAGGCAAATCTGCTCCTTCAGGCACCTTCTTATCTCTGAAGTGATGCTTGCCCAGGTCAGCACAGAGGCACATTTTGAGGATGGCTGCTCTACAGGCATAGCTGGCTGTTCTCAGGAAAGGGCTTGGAAACAATGCATCAAACAGATCAGAGTGAATAAAACAAAATCCTCCTGTAGAATGGAAAGACAGTCCCAGGACAACTGTTCCTTGCTTTCTAAAGTTTGCCCACTGTTGTTCATATATATTTTATGTCTTGTAGAAGCAGATAAAGGGTTTCATTATTCAAGATACTGATTGCTTCTGAGGTGCTAAAAGGCTTTCACTTCCTTTTAGGTGAGGATCCTTCCAGTATTGCTCAATTCAATCAATAAAAACGTTCCTTTCTCTGTTTGATTCCCTGTGCACTTTCCAGGCCTTTAAAACAGTATGCAATGAAATAAACCCCCAAAATCTAATCTCCACAATAGTCTTCGAGGGAGAGCCCTATTTCAGCTTTTCATACAAGTCCCAGCACTGCCAGAGCTAGCTTAATCATATACAGCAAATAATTTGTAATGGAAATTCTATCATTTTATACCAAATAAATTATTCACAACAAACTGTTCTACTTGTTTGACCGACTCAATTAATGGTTAAATAACATTCATCCTTAGAAGGAATTTTTTCCTTGGTCAATTACTGAATATACAATCTGTAAATGCATTTTGTTCATTACATTTTTAACTTCAGCTAACATTAAATGCCACTAAAACCCATCAAAACAGGTAAGATTTAATGGAATTACCGCAAGCAAATGAAACCAGAACAAAACAGAAACATTTGTAAAGGCTGTTGCAGCTCTCGAGGAAAGAACGAGCAAAGATGACAGCAAATTGAGCACAAATTGGAATGACTAAAATCTTGCTCTGAATTCCAAAGGCTTACTTTTATTACTCATGTTTTATAATGCAAATATTCATTTAGGATGTAAAGAAACTTTTGAGGTCGTCTAGTTCAATGCCCTGTTCAAAACTTGAATTAGATGAGGTTGTTCCAGATTTTGTTCAAATTCAGAGCATGTCCAAGGATATGTTTTTCCCACATCTCCGGACTAGAGACCTCAACCCTGAACTTGCTTTTCACTACCCTCCAGTTAAAACTCTTTTATCTTATATCTAACTGGTATTTCCCAGGTTAAAACTTGCTTGTTGTCCCTTCTCCTGTCCCTATGACTGTGCATCTCTGACTAATCTGGATCTGGTTCTTTGAGATCCTCCTCTTTCATAGATATAAACAACATCTCCCCTTAGCTTTCCCTCCTAAATACATGCAAAGTTATTTAAGAGAACTGTGTAGATGATGTTTGGGGTCTCATTCTCACTACAAGAGGATGTGTCTTATCTAAAGGGAAAAATCTGAGTAACTGTAGAAAGGAAGGAAAAAAATACCCCCAATTATTGACAATTTTTTAAGAGCTCACTCAAGTTGGTTAAGTCCTGTAGTACTCTCTTCAGAAAATACTTGTGTTAGGGATCCCTAATTTACCTGGACTCTTTTGCAACTCTTTTGCAATTGAGTACTTTATATAGCATTCTCCTTGAGCAACAAACACAGAAGTACTTGTAGCCTCAGTGATTCAAATTTGGTTTCTGTGCTTTTCACCTCAGGACAATCTTTCCTACGCAAAACCAAGTTCATTCAACCACATCTCTAAATCTTCCCTCTAATCCAGAATTTATGTAAAGGAGATGAAGGTATAAACTTGGCTGTTATTTGGAAGAATGCTGAAATGAAAAAGCATTTTCAGGGGCTCTTTTTGTATCAAGTTCTTACTTAGTCTGTACATTAGTTATGATAATCTACAGACTTGACTGCACTTAGTTGTCATTGCAAAAATTCAAGCTGAATGTCTTTAAATATTAGTCATGATCCAAGGACTGCTCATGGCTGGTGTCACTAGACCCCCAGAAGAATTTTTCCAGATGTCTCCAACTGAACAATTTCTCTAGGAATAAAGGCAGGAAAAATAGGGCTGTTCATAAAAGCCATTGATTTGATGTGTTCGGTGACCTAGGCAAGGTTTTCAGAGTTTCCATTTCTATAAATGAAGTCTTACCCTGCACTCATCCTACCTAATTCCAGGTGCTGGACCAAAAGATTCCAGTCTCCTTTTGTGCTTGGAGAAGAAGACCGGGAACCATGGAGTACTTGAGGCTGCTCACAGGTTCATTTTCTATTGAGATGGACCAGAGCACCTCAGCTTTGAAACGATTTTTATAGATCCTACCTTGCATTGGAATCCTACAGACAGTAATGGGAAGAGACACTCAACATCTGCAAAAAAACTGTCCTTGGATTTGATCCAGTAATCCAAGAATTCAAACAAATCTAATGAATACTTTTTAGGTTGCTTGCCTTAATTTTCTCTTTTGGTCCTCAAATGGTCAAAGGGGGGAAAAAAACGTAGATATCAAATCTTTCCAAAGAAAGATATCAATCTTTCCAACATAAGGAAACAAATAAGATTGGAGCCCCAAGACAGCTACTTTATTGACATAAATGCTCCTTAGAAAACAATTTAAATATTTCTGCCCAGAAAATATTGGTTTCCTTTCTCTAGCAGTTCACAGAAAGCTGACATCACTTATCTATCAATATATCTGACTCTTCTTGCCTGAACACACAGTTTAATTCACCTGCCCATAACTCTGTATTTTTTATAGGATATTACTATACTAATGAGTTGTCAGTGTCTACTTGAGACAAGAATATCTGCTCCCTAGAAATGGCCCTTGAGTTCCACACGAAGGAAGTCTGGAGTGAACTTCTCAGATGCAGATATTTACACTTCACTAGATGAATAGTAAAAACCTCTTCATAATTCAATTAAAAACTTTCTGAATAATAAAATAAATAGTTTTCATTACACCATAGATCTAACTCTCATCTTTTGCACTACCACACTTTTGAGTGTGGTAGCCTCCCACTGTTAATGCAAGACTTCTTTTTCCATCTTTTTCAAACCATAATTAACTAGAGTGAAGTCTTTCTCCTGGTTTGTTTGTGGGTTTTTTTTGTTTGTTTGGCTGGTTGGTGTTTGGTTGGTTGGTTGTTTGTTTGTTGGGGTTGGTTGTTTGGTCTTGTTTTAATTTTTACTTTTACTTGACCATCCAGAGTAGAAACTGGAACATCGAATAGAAGACAGAGAAATGCTGGTATTGAAAATTAGGTGTCTTAAGGGAGGATGTAGTGATTGAAACTCATCATTATTCTATAATCTTTTCTGCCTTGAGCTCTGTATTGTTTTCAGAGAGGAAATAATGACAATATTTCCTTCTGCTTTCAGTTCTATGAGGGTACACCATGTGTTTGCTTTGAAACACTTGGGTGGGACGGATAAAAATCCAAAGGATTATGACTAACCACATTTAACGTCTTTGAGGTGCAACTGTGCCAGGATCAGAAAGCCCAGGGTGTGAAGGCAGTCCTGGTTTCCTCCATCCACTGTGCACAGTTCAACTGCTATTGAGCATTTTTGCTGACAATTCAGATGAAGCTGAGGTCAAAATTTAAAAAGGATTCCAATTTAAATCAACAGGAAGAGTCCTCTAGAATGCTGGGCACTATCATTGTGACTTCTTTTGCTGAAACAAGATGAAATCCACAGTAATTCATTTTGAGTCAATGGTGTTAAACCAGCCTAAAACTGCAGTAAGAGAGGGCAGGGTGATAAGCATCTCTCTGCCAGCTGACATGGTTTAGGAACAGATGGAGCATTTCACAGCTCTCCCTCACTTCTCATATAGAAAAAGAAGGTAAGAACCAACCCACAAAGTTTTAATTCAACTTGTAAGAGAAATCAGCCTGGGAAAGAAAGAAAATTTGGGAATCTTACATAGGCACCTTAATTATACTGAGAAAATGTTGATGATCTTACATCATTAAATTATTGTTCCCCCTTTGCCAGTACGACCGAGGAACAAATCTGTAATTTAAGCTTTGACCTCCTTAAATATATAGGTATAAATATGCTAGCTACTGGTTTTGTTTCGAGACAGTTATACACAGTGTGCTTGCAAACACAAAACAACGATTTTTTTTAAGAATACCATATCAGAAAGTAACTTTCATTGTTAACAACTTACTTATGAAGATTTAATTCATTTAAATTAGCATATATTGGAAAAAGTTGCTCAGATATTTGCTCTAAAAGTTTTCATATTAAACATTAAATAAAATCGGCTGAAATACAGGGCTTATAGTATTTTAATTTAATTTATGTACATGTAAATAATATTTAAAAAACATCGTAATGGACTGAATATATATTTAAGCACAAGCTGTAAAATGTGGGAATTTGTGCACTTCTGACATTTTAATATTTTTTTTAATCATAGCTGCCAGTAAAATAATTAAACAGGGGAATTAGCTCAGTAAATGTAAAATTAGCCTACTTATTCTCCCAGTGTTAAGTTACTCAGGCAAACTCACATCCTGGGGTTGTGTGGTCAAAAATTTTTTATTAGAATTGGCACAGAGAGATTCCAGGTTAATTATTGCAACAGTTTATGTGATTTTGAATATCATTCCCTCTACAAACTCCCTGCTATGCAACTCTAATTTGCTCATCTTAAAAGATAAATTTAGAGTGCAAATTTCTCTGGATTTAAAGTAATCCACTGACACCTCTATTCCACGATATCCCCTCAGTGTTGATCACTATGTCTAGTTCACCATAATTATTGACTGACATCAATTCTGATTTCCTCTTCCCAATCTTTATACCATTTTAAAAAGAGTTTCCCTCCCTATGCCACTGAAATGGTTTTGTATCACTGAAGTGAGATTAGAGGCACTGTACAGTTGGCCCTTATCTTTTATCAATTCCGTGCAAAAATTAAAGTCTCCTGCATTATGCAAGAGTAATTACAAATGTGCTGAGACAATTTAACAAAACTCATCAGCAAAGGATGTGCTTAGGCTCTAAATTAAATTTTACCTCCAAGAATTTGCTTCTGAAAAGAACAAACTTCAAATCATCTTTAAGAGCAGCAATTCCCATAAAGTTTTCCCAGTGAAACATTAGGGACTGACTAACCTGCTTTTCCTTTCCTACTGAAAAGATTACAGTTGGCTGGGGAAGCTAAATTTGCTTAACAAGTTCGTGGCTTTGCAAAGGAAGATTTGGAGATTTCAAGTTTGGTTCACTCCAGGAACAAACAATAGTAAAACTCCTTGTGCACATTATTCAAAGCCAGAAGAGTTACCACCTGGCAGGGAGACATTTTTATATTCTTTGTCCTCATTTTTCCCTCTGACAGGAAATGAAGCAATAATTAGTGAAAGTTTTGGTAGCTGGCTTTGTAAACAAGACTCTCATCCTCCCAGAATTTCATTCAAATCTCCTCTGCATTGATATAAAGAGCATCCCTGAGTCATCAGGGAGGAATATCTATCCATCACCACAGACCAATCCCCAATTCGTGCCACTGACCAGAAGATGGAATGGTCTGCATCCATAACCAATTGCTCAAAGCCACCAAGTCACCTGGAAATAGAAGTACTTCATCAATCAAACTATGGACCACCTCTGCAGAAAAAGCTGTGATTGCACTTCTCCTCGTCTTTGATCTATGGAGAATGTGCTGCTGCCTTTTAGTGCCTCTCGCTGAGATATGACAAAACCCCACACAAAGCTGGTAAAGAGCTTTAAATGAACAAGAACAGCAAGATTTGCAGAATCCCTGGGGGCCAAAATCTTCATATGATCCTTCTTCTGCCCTTTAGTGTGAGAGCTCTGACATCTTGACAGCTTTAATAGATACCCAAGAGGCAGAACAAGAAAGGAAGATCTTCGTAGTCCGTCTTGTCTTTTTTAAAATGCTGAGGGATATTAAAACAGTGAAGCAGCAATACTTGGGGCCAAGGGACATTGGGAACAAGACAATGCTTTAAAGGAAAAGAGTAATGTTTAGGTAGTGACAAAAGAAAAACACCAAGAAATGCAGTTAGCAGTATCCCTGCCCATCTCAAGTTCTTATCACAGAAAAAAAAAAAATCAAATGCTTTGATTTATAATTCCAAAAGTTAAATCTCAGTTACACCTCCTGGGGTTTCCCGCTTAATTTTAAGTCTATCACAATTTATATTTGAATTTTATTTCATCTATAAAATAATTGGCCTATTGTCAATATACACAGCTTCATTAAATATTCTGGGCAAAGAAAATAAAAACAGTAACAGAGAATATAGGGAAAAAAAAATCTTGTCCCATATAAACAGCCATTATCCACAGTTAGTAATGTTAAATATATAAATAACATCATCTATCTTTCATCATAAAGAACTTTAGAAAAGGTATGGCCCGCCACTGTAATTAAATACTGTAATTAAATTAATGGAAGTTTAGCAATTGAGTTCAAGGGGACCAGGGCCTGCCTTTTAGCAAGGCAAGTTAAACACTGAAGGATCAGTTTAACCATCAGTAAATGGACTGTCCCTGCAGAGAAACGTGATCATTGCTTTGCAGATGATGTAAACTCTGGGGCTTCGGGACAGGAAGGGAATGCTTTTTCTCAGGTGACTAAGACAACACATGCAAATAATTATGTGAGTCCTAATTAAAAAAAAACCAGAAAAGCAGCTATCAAAAAAAATCCCCCGTTGCCATGTCTCTTCCCTCCACCCCCAGATCTATAAAGACATAGATGAGACAGGAGGTTACTCACCGTTGAGGAGTCACCGCTTCCAGTCTCAAGCGTAGCTCCCTCAGCACAGGTGGGTGGGTGGGTGGAAAGTTGACTAGCCCTGCCCCCATCTATGACATCACACTCTACCTCATAAAAGGTAGTGAAAGTGCTCTGAACTCCAGTCTGATTTCCGAGAGATACAGAAAAGAGATAGTGAGAGAGAGAGCAAGAGAAATACTGTGCCGTAGCGTAGAGGTGAGGAGAGAGGGAAACGTGTGCTGAAGGAGCTCTGCTTGGCCAAGGAGACAGGGACTCCTCCACGATGAGTGACCCCGCTGGCTGCCGGTTCCTCTCACTTGTTCCCATAGCACAGGTTAAGCCTGCAGAGCCCTACAGGGTTTGCTGATTGGCAAAGGGGGTAATTTTTGGCGCCTTCGGATGAAGAACACAGGACAGAAAGCTCTGTCCCAAATAAACGCTAATTGACATCGAATTGTGAGTGAATTTGGTTCGTTGTTCCCAAATGACACTATTTTATGTGTGGTTTTGTACAGTCAAACTGCACAAAAACATACACACCAGTGCAAGCAGGTAAAATTCCGGTGACTACAGCTGGAATTACGCTTGTGTGTCCCCCCATGCTGAATAAACATCCAATCCACACCTCTGGAATGACCCCTGAGTAGAGAAAACCAGAGGGCTGGCCTTCTATATACCCTCTATACACCACTGTAAATAGGAGGCCAGCAAAGAATTATGGTTTTCTTGCATTGAAAATGAGAACTGACAAACTGTGCTGAAAGAACAAGTGAGGGAAGTATAAACATTCTGGGCGTACATTTATTTACAGAGCACACTTTCAAAGTTCCAGAAAATATCAACAAAATTGCAGAGAGGTGATGTTTTTAAATATGTGCATTTTTAGACAGTGACAAACCTACAAGCTGAGGCATAATTTTTTTTTCAAACAACATCCCAGGAACTGAAATGGGAGGGCTTAAAATGGGATATTCATTCTAATTTACTGTAAATGGATTTTTTATCATCCAAATTCTGGAAAAGCAGGTTCAAGAGTAAACATAATTGCTTAAATTATTCGCTGGGATTTTCTTGATAACCTAGCTGTATCTAAAAGTGAAAAAAAATAGTATATGCTGCTAAACGTAATTAACTGTTTAGAGAATGGGGGACTATTCAGGGCCAGTAAAGAGGGCTAACATAAGATCCTGCCTCTTGGAAGAGGAAAAATGAATGCTCCTTAAATCTCTTTTAAGACTATGGATTATAGGCACACTGAGCCAATATTTACGTTTTCCCTTAGGCTTTTTGATGCTACAAGGATCATGTGGATTGTAATCTAATCATGATTAGTTTTTCTGTCTTAATAATGATTAATGTGCATTCCCTGCTCTGTGTGATCTTTGTTTTTCTCTCCTTTGTTCTACTGAAAAAAGAAAGTGTGTGACTCATGCCTAGAACAAATCCCTTCACCTAACAACATAAGTCAAATATTTTTCTTCTTACCCTTCAAAACTTTCATCATAATGTTAATCCTGCAGTATCTGCAGATGTTACTTTAAACCAGTACATTTGTGGATTTAAAAACTCAACAAATGGGTGCCCAGTTGGCAAAACGAAGAGTTACTGTGACTTAGAGATGATAGGGAACTCCAGGAACACAATGCAAAACTAGGCTGCAGCTGAGCAGTGCTAAGTGATGATAGTGCTGTTCACAATTGAATTAAACACACATCTGTCTGATTTCTCTTTGCAGCTTCTTGACTACAGGCTATTTGCATGTCTGAAGATAGAGAGGACGAAAACCACCTCTGGTACCCGGTATTGCATCGAGTCCTTATTAATATTCATGTCTAATGGCCTGCTAAACCAAAAGAAAAATCGTAATTTTTAAAGGCTTTTATGGTAAAAAGTACCAAGCAGAATTCAGTTAATCCGTAACTTAGGTAACCTGTGCCTTGACTACTGCACCACAGTTGTTTTTGCCAAATAAAGTAGGAATGTATTTGAACTCCTGTGACCACCAGACCTCAGGAAGGCTAAGCAATGTTGCTCATTCTGATAAGGAGAAGGACGTTCAGAGGATATATCCTTAGATATGAGAAATATTACACCTGTAATAGCAGTTCTAAGATATCCTACAGAGATACTTCAGAGCAAGTAAGAGTTAAATTGTCTTTCACTGGAATAGAAACATAAGGAAGTAGCACAATTAAATCCCAGAAGACTGAGTGTGGACAAGGATATTCTCCAGTAACAATACAAGACAAGGAATATGAAGAAATATGGATGATTCCATCATGATAACGTGATATAAACAATTCAGCAGATTAGATAGCAGACAATATCCCAGATCTGAAATCTTGCTTTGACCTTCTTTGTATGACATCTGTGCTTTATAAAGAGAAAATTAAGGGAAGAGCAAAGTTAAGACTGAGTTGTGAACATACACTGGAAAAACACATTACTGAATAAAAGCAGAGAAAGAATATATCTCATGAAAACATTTTAAAAATGTTTATACATTCAAGGAAGGACAGAAATCTTCCAAATGTTCCAAAGAATACAACGAAGATTAATTAAATGAATGCATGGAAATAAAAAGAGACAGTAAATGAAGACTTGAATATCAAATGTTTTCTTAAGGGATGCAAGTTAAGCCTAATAGCATAAGAGCACTGTGAATGCAGGTTGAGTAATTGATTTAATAATTTGCACCCAGACACTAGAAACCAACTTAAAAAAAAGGGTCCATGTTCAGTCTGACTTCAAAGATCTGTTGGAAAAAAAAAAATCCCTGTGTGCTTTCTTTCTTGCTTAAAAAGACAAACAAATGATGGGAAAGGGCAGGCACCACACAGGTACCAGTGGTTCCTGTCTGTAAAGTCTGAGTAACAGCAAGATTGTGAAAAGCTGAGGAGCACCAACAGTGCAGGAGCATTACAGAGACTGGTGTTATCCAGAAGGGAGAAATGGATATATTTTAAGAAATTGAAACAAGGCCATGTGAAAGTGCCAAGGTGACACAGATCACTGAAGTCTGAGAGTTTGACACAGACACACCTCTGACCCAAAGATGTCCAGTTCCTGGAGTGGATCAGCCTGATGGATAAGTGGAAAAATCCTTTTTGTACATTATCTGTCATAGTTAAGGAATGGGGAAATATGTAACATCCTACCTGACAATGAGTGAAGCTGTGACTTCTCTAAGTTTTTGACAATGGAAATGCTGAAATTAGTTGGAGGTATAAAAAGGGATGAAAAAGCTTCTGCAGTCTTTTGGCTCAGATATTGATGCTCTAATCCAGTTTTACAGAGTTCTGATCTGGCCTTTGATGAGATTTAGGACACATTACTTGTAGACTTCATCTCAGTTTCTAGAGATACTATTACCTACCTAGCAACTTAGTTCACAAGGCATTTTGATGATGTATTAGTCAGAATCTGAAAGAATTGATGTTAAAAGAGAACATTTGAGAATATCTAACAGTAAGAGGTTAGGACTGATTTTTCTGATACTGGTTAGTTTTTTTACTTTGACATTTTACTATTCTTCCTTTGTTTCTATGAGGTACATAAATAATAATTGTAATAATAATATGTCCCAAGTGTGGAAGAACAGATTTCACAGGTTAAAGATAAAAGGTAACTTTTAACCTTCCTCCTTCAGTTTGTTCTCTTCCCAAAGGCTATTATGACCTCCTGCATTTAATGGAAACACATCCCTGTTGTGAGTTTTATTAAATACTTTGTTGTATGTTGTTCTGTTCAGTACTTGCAGCTGATTTTGCTCAGGCTGAGAAAACCTGTTGATGTTTTCCCTTCAGGGTGTGTCTAGTCTGTGAGTGTTTCTGTGTGTGTGTTACTCATCTGCAACTCAGGTTGTCAAGAACAATAATTAAAGTCAAAGGAACTGATGAGTCTGAACTGAAGTTGTTATTCTTTTAATATCTGCAGAAGCACCACCTGACAGTACTTCTAAAAGTGAGATTTAGTCTCACCACTATCCAACTCAGGGAATTAAAAAATTGCAAGAGCTACAAGATGTACTTCTGTTTAAGAAAAAAAATCCAAAATCTCCTATTGTGAGCTAAATCTGTCATTATGCAAATTCACTTCTCCATAATTCCATGAGAAAGAATAAAAAACCCCAAACTTTTATTTAAAGCCTCGGGATGTACCTATTAGCAAATCTCTGCTTTGCATTAGGGAGGCCAACTGAGAATGCCTCAGGGGAAAGGAATTCTTATTTAACACAAAATGGTGACACTTGGTCCCAAACCATCTCTTTTAAAGGCAAGAAAAGAAGGGAATGTGAAAAAGTGCTACATTCCTCTCTTTCTTTATAGTAATTTTTACAGGAATAATCTTTTAGGATCATATTTTAGGGTGTGTTAGAATGGTTTTAATCCTTGCTAATTATTGCAGGGCTGGTGCAATTAGTGTATCAGAAAGCCATAACATTCCCATTTTCTTCCCAACTCATTCAGCATGGCCTGGAATAGGAAAACAAGCTGAACTGAAGCCATAACTACTGTAGCAGAGGAGTTTTGAATTTTTGAGTGGTTACTATTTTTAAAGCAAATGCAGTATGTAATGAAGCACATACAATAGTATTTCCTTCAATTCTCTAATCTTTTTCTATGATCATATTTGTTTCAAGCTTTAGTCTTGAATCTGTAACACTTTGCTTTGTTCTTATGGAATTAAATGGATTATTTGGTATCAGAAATGCTTTCCTTTGCAGAAACTCCTCTAATGAGAAATTTCAATAAATGTAATCCTCAGAAATTCATGAATATTTGTCACCTGATAAAGCACAAGAGCAGGTTCCTTCCAGCCAAAATACTTCTTAATAAAGAGGAAATCTGACCTGTCTAACCATTTGAACTTACTGAATGCAGACATATTATAGATGGTCCTTCTTGTCTCCATGAATATATTCTAATGCAGACAAGTGCAGTGTGATTTTGCTTTGCAAATTAAATTATAGATAACATCTCTTCATTTATACAGGATATATTGTTTCATTTTTATGTGTATGTGTGTTTACAGCAGCATTTATATACAATGAGATATTTTCTTAGGCCTGAAAATAGCCTTATATCAAGAAATTGGAGCTCCAAAAGAATTGAAATTATTGCACAAAAAATATTTTCCTGATGAATTTTTCAGTTCTGTCTTTAGCTTTATTCATCTACTTTTCCTTACATGGAGTAAACTCTGCCTGCCACCAATTGACCTTCACTCGGCTTCTTTGAGGAAACAGCAACACACTAATAAAAATAAATTAACCTTCCCAAAGGCTTCTACAAATCCTTGTACAACTTTTGACTTAAAGTGAGTTGATTACCCACATTAGATCTGCTCAGCACGGTCTGCTTGGGGCTTGAATTCCTCCAATGATGCCAATTGCATAAACTCTCTGGGCTCCTGGTCCACACTGCCTTTACTGGGAAGCAATAAATAAGCTACATATAATGAACTAAATCTTTATTATTGTCAAATATTTGGGAGAGGTATTGCAAATGGCTTTAGAACCACTACAGATACATCTATTTATGTCTTTTTTTTTTTCCTGTTCATCTTTGAGATATTTCATAGGATAATTAGTAATTCTTCACTGTTTTAACTTTCAGAAAGCCCTAAGATAGTGTTTCAATAAAATACATCATATATAATGAATATATGACCATGAGGGATTTTATCAGCACTCATTTTGATTAACCTGCATAATTCACTGGTGCCTTTATTCCCTAGGAGTAGTCAATTGACTCAGTGTCAGGATGATAAATTTTTTATTTCGGGTAGTCCCTTTCTTGGACAGTGTACTGAGGGACATTCTGAGACTCCTGTATTCATCACAAATAGAAAAGCCCAAACAAATTTGTTCCAGATAAAGGTTTATCAAAACCTGTGTCAGTATCATGTGCTTCATACAGCCATATGTTTTGGAACAAACTACATCTCCTATGGCTTTATTTCACCCTCTGGAGTATCAATATGTCTGCAAACATTCAAACACCTATGCAGAGGTTACTTAAATATATCTCCATCCCAAACTGCCCAGCTGAAACATCTCCCTGTATTTTTCATTTCTTTAATTTCTTCCAAGGCAGGTGACATGACCTGCTTGAATACCCAGAGTAGGTCAAGGTCCCTCTTGGAACCCGCTGAGGGTGCACTCAATCCCATGGTCCATATTGCTGAGCCAGTGTTGACCCCTGAGGGACACCACTCATCACTGTTCTCCACCTGGACATTGAGCCACTGACCACAACTCTTTCAGTGAGACCATCAAGCCAATTCCTTACCCACCGATTGGTCCCTCTGTCAAATCCGTGTCCCCACAGTTTAGAGACTATGTGGGCCAGTTGTTCCATTTCTATTATAAATTAATAATATATTTTCTTCCTAGCTAAGTAACAGCAATAATCTTTTTGTACTCCTGAGAATCTTGAAGAAAAAGGATCCCAACAATTTTGGCAATTTACCAACTCTCCCTTCAGGAAAGTTTCTTTTACATAATGCTAAATTCTTGCCTGATTCAGGAGGAATTAAATCACTCTATTTGCCATACTCCAAAACAACACTTTGTCCATATTCTTAAGCATTTTACATGCAAAGGTTCTCTTTGACTGCCAGCTTTAAAGCAAAGGAAAACACTCCAGAAAGGCTTTCTTTTTTCAGGAAAACCAAATAACCCATTAGTGGCTCTTAAGTAAATGTTTAGGAACATGCTCTCTATCCAAATTCAATGAAAGACAGCCTTACTCACTTTTAATAACAGCTAAACCTCAAATTACCTGATTTTTCTTTGAGTCTCTAGAATTAATAAGTAGCAACTTGATACTTCACTGCCCACATGCATAACAACTTGCTTTTACAGCACGAGGTAGTTTACAGTGACTCAGCCTTAAATGAAAGAGAAGTAGGACCTTTAAACAGTCTTGTGTTATTCCATGTAAGATCCATAGGCAGACTTGATAGAGGCACTGCCAGCTCACCTGAAATAACTGCTGGATGCTCCCTGTTACTCTGTGATAAATAATGAGGTTCATTCCTTTTTGGTGAGGACCAGCTCTTTCTGGTTACATTACTCTTATCCCTGATCAAGAATAAACATACATTTCTTTTGCCTCATGTCCTGTATCTGTTAATATTTTTATGTATCCACCCTCCAAGTCAGGTGTGTTATGGCAATTTTAACCCAAAATTAATGGAGTGGCTCTAGCCTTTTTACCTTCCCTTTCCTGCCAAAGTCCTCACTTCAATTCCCCAAGCGGGAGCTCCTCAATAGATTCCCAATCTTAACTAAACTGTCTTGTATCTTCAACAGATTATAAGAATCCTTCTCTGAGTATTGCAGTTGAACCTCTTATGTTGAGATAAATGGGATTTGGAAAACAACTGGGAACTGGAGCCAGCTAAAGTATATGTTTGGAGAGTGCTTTGGTTGTTGATTCAATATTTTTGGACAGTGTTCAAAGGCACATGGTACAACATTGGATATCTGTCTGGCTCAGAAGTTTCAGACTCTCTGGGCAAATTTTCTGGTAATACAGCTGATAGGATCTGTAGAGCTCTAAATCAAACCTGAACATGATAAGGGGCTGCCTTGGATAAGGGATTTTCTTAGATCCTGCTCAATCTAGTCCTACAGGAAAATCTGTGGCAAATCTACTAACATAAACAAGAATTTTAAAAAATGCAAGCTCATAACCTAAATTGGTAGTAGGTCAATGAGCTGATCAGCTTCTGAGCAGCAGTAAACAGAACAAGTGGATATTTATTCTAGAGTAAGAAATGAATATATATGTTTGTTTTATTGCAGTGCTCTTGCTAACAAGAGGCAGAAAGGAACACTGGAAAAATAAAGCAGCCCTACAGTCAGAAGTCTGAATTTGTATCTAAATAAGAAACAGCATCATTAAAAACAACTCTATTGAACAAAAGTAGCTCCCACAAACAGGCAAGGCTATCAGCAAGAGCTAAGTATATGTAAATGGGATTTAGTGAGAGTAGTGTATGCTCAGCACCTCAGAGGATTCATTCCAATACAACAGTGCAACTGATTATGAAGCAAATATGCATTACTTTAAATAAACTAAGGCAAGAGACAAAGCAAATTATTTTGAAAGGCTTTTACTGTGTAATTTCATTAAAGGACGTTGTTTATTCTTAGAGGGGAACTAGAAACTGAATGTTCAAATTTAAAACTACAGAAACATATATCTGTTTATGGACCAAGGTCAAAGAGACTTCTATTAGGAACAAGGATATCATCTACACAGATCAGAAATATATGTAAAATCTTTTGCAATTTTGCATATTAATTTGTTTTTGCTATTATCTAACCTCCTCACCATTTTTGCTTACTTTCTTCCCTATAATCTCCTTCAGGTTTACAAGGCTCCTCACTGAAGGACAGGTAGAACATAGTTTTTTCCTTATTTATTTTCCAAAACTCAACTGGAATCAGAAATTAAAAGTCTCACCTTGCAACATAAGGGACCAAGTTGGCCTTGCTCCACTGATACAATGAGCTAACTCCCAATTGCCAGGTCTTACTTATCTGGTAAAAATAGTTTTGCTATCTGCATGGAGGGAATTTGATGGGAAAAATCATAGGAGAAGAAAGAGCTTGGGGGGGGGAAGGAATGGGAGGAAGGAAGGGAAAAACCAGTGGGTTCTTCACTGAAATAATTTACACTTCGGGATTGTGACATTTTCTTACTTTTTGATCTGTTTTCCTACTTGCAGCAAAGTCACTGATGCCAAAAAGGACCCCTTCATATGCTATGCTAGTACCATATCAATCTATAGAAGAAAAAGCAAACAAGATCAGCTTTAGGCTTATTTTCAGAGATAAACCATACTAAACAACTGAATCTTGTAGGGGGAAAAAAAATAGAAGTTTCATCAAAATATATACAGCACATTATGTGTTATGTAGACAGTATTTGTGAAGTTGTTGCAACATATTTTTCTCTAACAAAACGATAAGAACTGTGGGGTGGCTTTCATCTGTCTTTTAGGTTTTAATTGGTTTTATGTCTCTTTCCTTTTTGTATAAATATGCATACACCCACACTCACATTCAAACATATGCATACGTTCATTTCATTTATAAATATTGATTAATATTCTTAATAATGAAAGAATTCAAGCAGAGATTCTACTCCCTATAAGAATTCTGAATCATAAGTCATCTTTTGGATTGATCTGAATGATATTGTGCTTCTCTGAAAACACAGTAGTAAATTACAGTATTATAATAATCATCCTGGTTCTTGATATTTACATCAAAACACTTAAATATAGCACAAACATAAAGGTAATTCCATAGTCACAGGTTGGGAAGCTGGAATTCTGGATTTCTGTAGTACCTCTAACATTGTACTGTATGCAGATTGCCAAATAATGGTATTTCATTTTGATACAAATAAAATACTGTTTATTTGTAATTGGCTATCCAAGAGAAAATGAAGAAGAAGATGGAAGCAGAAGCAGCAAGTAGACAAGCAGATGTAGATGTGCACTTGGATACCAGATCTCTGGATAGCAAAGGAGCATACAGTACCCAGCACCTTGAAGATAAACAGCTCAGAAAACACTACCAGGAAAGCACTGCGCTGTGTTACACCAGCTCACAAGATAATGCTCTCACAAAGGGATGCACAGGAGTTCAGCTCCATGTCACCTCCTGTTCAGGGCACCAGCAGAAGAAGTGAGCTGGGCAATCTTCAGATTTTCCGCACATCGGCTCTCCTGAGTCTCGGGAACAGAACCAAATAATTTCCGCGTTTGAAGCCGGGTTTTTTGTCTTTGCAACTGACTGTGAAACCCCAACCAAACAGAAACACAATGGTGATGAAGCCTGGTAAGCAGCGGGTGCCAGCAATGCCAGACTGGGAATGATGAAGTCAAGCGGTTCGGCCACTTATAGTTTCACAACGGATGGGGATGTTCCAGGAACGAATAGATGCTCGAGATTCACAATGGCTTATTCAGCATTCACATACACTGAATAAAGAGACTCGAAAAAGAAACACACACAACCACAAAAGCCAAGCCGGTTGAAGCACTGATTTGGGTAATTGTTGTAGAGAGATGAATATGACGAGTCAATGGGTATGAAAAGCTGGACCCAGATGGCAGTAGGTAAGAAAAGATCATAGCAATCACTCTGCAGCATAGCTGTCAGCAAAACAAGGACAGATCATTCCGTTAATATCAGGAGAAAGGAAGAGGATCTTTTCCTTGCTGTGGGAAGACCAAGGTATTAAAATTACATACGTACATACGTCAAGAAGTGAAGACCAATTGCAGGACAGATACAGGAACCTTTAAGCAGCTCCTTTTAGGATTGTATGTATGACTTCAGAATGTTTGATCCAAGAGAGCCTGGCAAATGTTTAAGACCTTCTATAGTGCTTTGCCAAAAAAAAAAAAAAAAAATGTTATGTGGTTGAGAACATTTTTTCTGACTTCTGATATGTTTGAGGAAGGCCAGTGATGTCACTGGGGAATCTCATGGATGGAATGAAGGGCACAAGTTAATTGTCCTGATAATCTTCGTACTTGATTGGGCTTAAACAATGAAAGGGTGCTTTTTCAAAACCACATTTGAAAACAATTTGTTTTGAAGCCATCTTGGGTCTCACAACTCACCATTGCTTTGAAAACACACTCAGGAGAGCGAAAATATTAGACATTTACATACATATGGTCTGTATTTGAGTTAGAGGGTAACAAAGGTGTCAAGGGGCTAACACTAGGGTGAAAGAACAAAAAAAGGAAATCATGAAGAGCAGCAATTGCTACTGCTTGGTTCTGGTGTTCTCCCAGAGGCACAGAGGCCAACATCAGGAGAAAGAAAGAAAAAAATACTTAAAAAATACAGAAAACTCATTGTTTGTAATATTACTGCTGCTGCATATTCCTGTCTTTATTTCTAAAAAAAAAAGATTGTGTGTAAGAAGTTTGCAGTGTTCATTGAACATAACTGAAATAACTGGATGGGCATTAGAGCATATAATCATTGTGCTTGCCAATAGTATTTGAAAACAGCACATGCATCAAAATTTAAAATATTTTGCTGGCCTTCCAGATTTTTTTGCTAAACCTAGTGTGCATTGGAACCTGAGTGAATGAATCCCATTAGTCATCACTATCTTAACAATATGCACTTCATACAGAGCTGGCTTCTGCACAGAGGAAGGAAATTACCAGTACTAACAAAGGAAAGAAGATTTATAATGAGCAAATATACAAAAGCTCCAAATAATTATTATATTCACAGCTTGGCAATGACTTTCTAGGCTATAAAATTACTTCTCTTTTGGAAGAATGAAGATTTTACAAGGTTAATATAAACAAAGGGTAATTGGAAAATCAAATTGCTCTACACAAGTTATTGTAAGGCCTGGAATAATGGTGATAACATTTTTAAAAAAGCTTGCTTATGAATCAGTGGATTTTTGTTTTGCATATTACTGCAATCAAAAATGCTCCCTTTCAAGTGCTACGTGGGAAACATAAATGGCTAAATACAAATCCCAGCTTACCCCTGATACAATAAGTTCTCCTCCCAGGTTCTGAACTTCTGCCTTCACTTTGCTGCAGATATTGAGCTGGTGGCAGTACAGGGCAATGCGCTGCAGGTAGGCCAGCAGGTCCTGTTTGCAGGCTGAGTCTGGGCACTGCAGATGAAAGAAATATTTCATTAGATGTAGCTGAGTTAATATGATTAGAGA
>JAWWES010000133.1:69232074-69270121 GCA_035583135.1 Lophotriccus pileatus
TGTTTGCAGGCTGAGTCTGGGCACTGCAGATGAAAGAAATATTTCATTAGATGTAGCTGAGTTAATATGATTAGAGATAGGTCACCAGGCAGGGGCAATGTGTGTGTATTAGGTGGGTCTATTACACTTTGTCTTTACATGAGGCACTTGTTGAAATGTGAAAACTCAGACTCTGCCTTTCATTTAACTCAGTGTTTGTGAATTGTAGCCTGGAGATGCACTATACCTTTCTTGAGAGAGATGAAACCTCTCTGTCAGTCACTAATGAAAGGCAATGACAATGATATGATCACTGTGAGTGCTTACTTAGGATATCAGATTGTACTGAACAGAAGAATCTATTGAGCAGTCAGAAGACCAGGTTTGACTTGAAACTCCAAAATATGGACCAGTTGAAGTCCAGAGGAACCCAGTTCTGACTGATTCCACCCACTCTAATGCCAACTCTTGTCTGTGTTGCCATCTTCCTGGCACTTGTGCAGACCTTCAGAGGACACAGCTCTGCCTCAGGCTTGGCAGAAGCCAGGTCTCTCACTGACACCTGAAGGACTTGAGAGGCAGAGGTGAGGCTGCTTGGGTTTGGTAATGACAGATCTGGCAAGCTCATTTTTGATGCTGAAATACCTTAATCTGTGCCAGAGAGAAATAATTTACACGAGTGTGAGTGACATATTGCAGAGTATCTCAGCAGATGACAACAGCAGAACACAGTGAATTAAGCTGGTCCCTCTGCATGTCTAAGGGATAGTTCTCCATCCCAGAAGGAAGGCTGTCTACAGTCCTGTACCATTTCAGATACTGTGAATCAATCCCAAATGTGTGTTGATGCAGATTAGATTAGGTCAAATGTGCTAGACACTGTGAGGGTTTTATAATCAATATAACTAGAAAAGGCCCAAGTACAATTTATTCATAGTCTCTGGGACTCTTAATAGAAACTGCATCTTCCCCCACAATATCAAGAGCATAATAAACAACAGTCTTGTAGTTAATATTCAAAGTCTTGCCTCAAGAGAACAGACCTCAGTAATTCACTCCGATGAAACAGTGCTAAAAGGGTCCATTGCTAACAGCATGTCTCCAATAAATACCCTTTGAATATCCTTTGAGTGCATAGCTTGGGGAACAAGGATCCCAAATATGCCTTTTTAGCATCTTACAAAGTTTATGCTCAGTTTTAAAAAAAATATTATCAGAGCATTTCAAGAAAAACTGATAGAATTAAACACACATGAGCCGACAGTATCACAGGCTCTGACTGGAGATTGCTGCTCCAACTCAACAGATAATGCTTGCCAGGAACGAGTTCATGATGAACCAATTGTATATACTGTTTTCTATAACCCTGAAAGCAGTCACTTTGCTTTTTTCTCTCCCTTTAAAACCAACAATAAACAAAGCTGGAGGTTCATTGTGGCTGTCAGGTTAAACCTGCCCTTCACTTATGGCAATGCCAGAAAGCCTCTTTTCCTCAGCCAGATGCCACATCTTTCAGGCATGAATCCCTAAGAAATCTTTTCTCCCTACCAGTGGCAATTAAATACAAAAATATTTACCCTATTCTTGAAGTCTATGAACTGAAAGAAATGAACTTTAAAGCAATAATTCTGGAGAGCTGTCAAGGTTTTGACTATAAGCACCTTGGATTGAAAAAATGTAAGAGCTCTCTCATTGGAACAATAATTAAAAATACAACTGTCCATAAAAAGTTTATATTGCACGAGGATCTCCAAAGTTCTGTGAAATATCATTAAAGTGCAAGCATTAAAACAAATAATTCATTCTCAAAGTGCTTTCACTGTTTATTATTTAAGTGTTACCGTCCTCCGAAATTTAAAATGTGACTCAAGCCAATGCACTCTAAGCATAGCAAGTCCCTTTGTGTTTCTGTCTTTAAAATATTCCACCTCTGCAAATACTGCAGACTAGGAATTTCATCAGCTGACAGATGGATTTCTTCTTTCTTGTGCTAAAATGAACAGATGCTACTTTCGAAGGATTGGAATGGGTTAACTACAGGGAACGAAATGCTTGCTGGCAATGAAACTCTTAAACTCAAAATTTCCAAGGTCGAAATGGGCAGCTTCAGGTTTCTGGCCATTTTTGCTCCTATTCCATGGCAGGATATGTTACACACTATTACATTCTTTCTTGGAGAAGAAAAAGACATACTTATTGTGAAACATAAAACTAGAAGCAAAGAAGTTATTGGTTCCCACATCCAGTGAATTTTCCCCTGATGACAATGAGAGGAAAGGAACCAGAGGAAGTTTACAAGTGAAAAAATAGTCAAATTTAATTTGCCTGAATCTAAAATTAACTACCTGGGAACTGGATTTGAAATTTGGCTCTTGACTTTTAGTCTGCTGCTTCCTCTCACTCTCCAGATGGATCCAGATGGAATCCAATCTGAAAAAATATATATCTAGGGAGTTCATCTTTCCAGTTGTGAGATGAATTTGGTGCTGGGAGTGAGGACACAGAACAGGGACTGGGGGGCCTCTTAAGGTGACATACCCACAATAGCCTGAAGCAAAGCAGAAAACAGGGAGTCACGGAACATTGAAGAAGAAATGTGCCATATCAAGGGAAATTGCTGAAAGGATGAGCTGAAAAGAAGGTAAGCATTCCAAGGCATATGGCAAAGGTAACGGAGCATCCGAGCCTCTCCTGCTTCCATAACAGCAAATAAATTTTGGACTCCATGATCTTAGAAGTCTTTTCCAACCTAAATGAGTCTCTGTCAGTCTAATTCTAACACAACACCTGGGCCCAGGAATGAGGCTGTGGAACAAGTCAGGCATTTCTGAGCTTCTGAGAGACTGGTTTACGACTTTCCTATACTGCAAAACCCAAGTGATAGGTACAGAAAAGCTTCTGTTCAGTGGGGTAGATCAGTATCCAGGTGGTGACTTCCAGCAGGTGATTCTTTGCCAAGTAAAGTTAACCTTTTCCTGCAAAAGGCAACTCATCTGTAGAGGTTACATTACATCTCTGCTCATTTTTGCGCTTACCTGATCAGCTACTGCCCGTGCCAATTTGTCCATCCTTGATCCTGCCTCTGCAATCTTCTTGGCTGCATTAATGACATCTGATGTGTTCTTCAGGGGGCCTTTGCCTCTGTGAAACACAAGACAATTACGCACAACCCAAATAAATCATGAGAGGCAGCGGTTTTAGTGACCCTGTTTAGTGCTTGATTTTAAAATAGTAACACGAATGACTTCTTAATTTATTAGAATCTCACCTTTTAACTACTTTACAGTACAGCTTGATTAAGAAATTGGTCTGCTGCATTTCCTCTCCCTTACAAAATGCCTCACTAGCAATTTAGTGTGATGGTGCCTTCAAGCACATGAGCTGTACTTAAAAGTATATGCATTTTTAAGTGCTCATTAAGCCAATGCTCTTTCTGGAATACACAACTATTTAAAAATTATGCAATTCCCAAGCCAGTGCTAAATGTTAAACCCATCTTGTCTGGGGCAAGAATGTCACATTTCAGAAAGCCATTTTTTAGTACTTTTTTTTTTTCCATTGGAAAATGAAGATATGTGAAGCATAATCCTTATATGACATTTAAATATTACACTTAAAACATGTATAATTAGCTTTAAGACTGATCTTTCACTGTATTTTTAAGATGATGTACAAAACTCTCATTTTATAAAGTAACCAAAGTGCATTAAGACAAAAATTAAAAAGTCACCACGGACTTTTCCAAGTTTGCTTCACACTCAAAACTTTAATCCTGTTTGTACTAATCAAATTGCTGCTGCTCCTGAGAATGGCTCAGTTGGAAGTGAACTTATTTTCTTTCTTTTTTTTTTTTTTTAATTTGGAAAATCATAATATGATCAAACTTAATTTTTTTAAAAAATTGAACCAGAAGGATTTTTTTTCTAAGCATAACATTGTATTATTTTTCCTTTTTTCATAATCTATAATGCCAAGATAACACGCTGAAACATATTTCCACTTTAATCTTCTTTCCATACTTCCATTCCCACCTTAAACAGAGAATGAAATAAAAGTATCCCACTTCTGGTGAACTTAAACTGCAGCAAAAGTCCTTCTTGGTGACCTCTTATGTTTCTACATTAATTACATGAGCAGATCTTGCTGTCACAAACTCCACACATTTGAAAAATTATTCTATTTTAACACAGCCCAGGTTACAGTCAACCAGAAAGGTGTGATAGGCTTTGTTCTTTTTTAATGGAATATATTAAACAAGTTGTTATTGAATCTGATGCTGAGAGAGGTGCACTTTGATTTTTTTTTTTTTATTTACTTCAAATGTGAGAGCAGTTTTCTCTCATTCTCGTATTAGTTCTGTTCTTTTGATGCTTGGAAATGCAATTACAAACCCTTCAATTTCATGTTCAGTGTATCGAAGGTTGTCCAGGAGGTTGCATAAAGTGTTCATATTTTGGGCTGTGTCTTTAGAACATCATTTCTTCCTTCCATGAAACAGTGACACTGTTTAGGTAGTTTTTCATACGGTTTTTTTTTAGGCAGAAGGATCAGAGTCCCAAGACAATACAAATACATAAGTAATTCAGAATCCTTAAAATATCACCCTTCACAGGAGGTTCTACCCTGACATTTAGTATCCAGGGGTGGTGAATCTACTGCAAAAAGAACAGTTGTGAAAACACAAACTGAGAGGAAAGCAACTGAGTGGAGAGAATAACAGCTTGGAGCAAGTCCAGCAGTAATCTATTAAAGTAAGCCCATTTTCTGTAGGCATAATTAAACTTAAAATGGATAAAAAAGTTTGCTGTTGCCTATTATCGATTAACCACCTATGCAAATAGTCAAGTTATTTGAAAATTAATGGGTTTTTTAAATTTATACATACTCCTTATCTATTTATTTATCTATCTATTAATCTATCTATCTATCTATCTACCTAGGGTTGGGGCAGCCACAGCTTCTCTGGGGAACACAGTGAAATGAATAAATGGATGTTTTATTTTAATTCTAAAAGAAAACATGAAGATTTTTGTCCAGTTTTGTGTAATCACATTTTGACAGATACCATTTAAACTTTTGAACTCCCATTAGAAATAAACACTGAACAAAATTTAATTTATTATGGTGATTTGTAATTCAAAGAATCTTGTAAAATGTTGTCCCTGGTGTGTTTAACTCTATGACTACAGTTTAACAAAATAATTCTGTTTACATTATTTCATTAATGAATAGCCTTTTGATGCTTTGCAATTAGAGAAGAACAAGATATCAATAGAGCAAAAAAAAATAATTATTACTGACAGACTCCCATGAAATATTAGATCAAAACAGTTTCATTTCATTTGGGATTTTTTTTTTGGAAAGAAGTTCAGTGTTCAAAATTATATAAATAGTTTTGCCATTCTTTTTGATTGACACAAATTGCAATGAAATGCTGAAAGTTCAGAGAGGCACATGCCTTCAGATGGGTACTCAACGAAATGTCAGCGGTGTGTCTGTAAGGCCACTTTGCTGCTGAAATTCAAGATGATCTGCAAGTAAAAGAGCTTCAGAAACAGGACAAAAACTTCATGTGATTAAGCCTATTTGGAGAAATATCCAGAGCTGTCGTGTGTAGAGAACTAAACAACACATCCCACTGTATGTGATGCGTGTTACTTGGCTTTGCAGCTCCAAAACCACAGCGAATCATCTCAAACAGGCTACAGATGGAACAGAAAAGGAAAGATGTGGTGTATCTGAACTCCTCAGTGCAGGTTACTTTGTCCTCACCTGGTGAAGTCTGTCATTTCCATCATGATCATGCACATCTGCTTTGCCAGCACAATGATGTCGTTACCGCTGTCATCCCACTTTGCCACCTCCGCGTCCAGTTTGCTCTTTTCTTGGTGGAATATCTCTACCTGCTCGGCAATCTTAGCCTTCTCCTCCTGGGGAAGCTGAGCCATGATAGCCTGGAGGAAAAAAAACCAGAAGTTAGGCATGAAAAAAAGGAAGCCAGAAACTTGACATTTTCCAGTGGTCCAAATGGCAAGCACAGCTTGAGCTGCTTTTCGTGGGAGCTGAAGATGCCAAGCAAAATCCAGCAGGCATTTGATTTCTGTTAGGGCAGGCAAAGCCAAATCCACAGCATGTTTATAGCTCTTCTTGCACCTTCAAGATGGTAAAAGTTATATGACATACAGATTATTCACCAGTTGACACAGGAGGATTGAATGCCTATTAAATCTTAACTTCCAGGAAGAATAAAATGAAGGACATTTATGGGAAAAGGCAGACTGAATTGTCAGTGTCTCCCCTAGTCTCATTCTCTGTCAGAAACACAAGTTTCTGATTAAGCCAACACTAAAATAAGCTCTGACATGCACGATAATACATTTAAAGTGAACTGTAGCAAACATGTCTTTTAATGATATTTAGTGTTCTGTCTCTTGGACGATGTGCAAAAAGGCACTGCACTGGTTGGTGCTAATCTGCCTCCACAGCAAGAGAGCAGAAAGTTCCCTTCCCTCTCAAAAAAAAAAAAGAAACCCAAAAAACCCCTTATGAAATTATAATAATTACTTTTGAGGATCAAATGGACACTTCCAATAATGATTTCCAAGCTGAGTCACTATTTGGCTTTAGGGGTTCTGAAGATCACATTATGCATTTAATGGGGTGTGACACATATTTAAGCGTCATTACATTTTTTTCTTGTTTATGTCACTTTCAATCAGCTGAAGTCTTTTTCTACATATTCTTAAAATGCTCTTGGCTTTTAAAAGTTCATAATTGACCTTTTCCAAAACTGAAATGAAAAAGGGTTATAACCAGTAGATCAGAAAATGAGAAATTTGCAAGTTAATCAATTTAAAATTCAACACGAGTTTTAATTAGGCCTTATCAACGTAACTCAGCAGTTTCAAATGTTACAATAATAGTCCTTCCACAGAAAAATGCTGTGTAAATCATGCTAATAAATAAATATATCAAATACACATTAACCCCTAGAACTGATGAATTAACTGAAGAGAACACGGTAGGATAGTAAAATTTGGGAAATGGATCTGGATGTCTTGCCTGCAGTTTCTTTTGGTGGCAGCTTCACCTGCACACACTTCAAACTGGTGTACAGTGTTTGAATATTCCTGTTCCAGCTGCTGAGGTGCTTTCAGAGCAGCCATATCCTACAGCAAATGCAGCTCATTTATTCCAGTTTGATTTCTACTGGAATACTAACAGCTTTATGGAGTAAGCATATTAAACAAATCCATTACATTCCACAAATAAAAATGTTTTGAATGTTTTCCACAGAAAAGGTTCAAACAAGATACTATTCCACTTAGCAGAATCATTTCAATGAGTCACTGCAGAGTGTGGACTGGGCAGCTTCTGCTTAGCATGTTTTCCTTTTAGGTTGTTGTCATTTGTTGCTCCCTGTGCCATATTGCAATCTATGCTATTCAGGAACTGTCCTTATAATGTATTGTGTTTATACAGTGTTTGTAGCTGATCAAAGCAGAAGGTTTTAAGTGCAGCAATCATAATAACTGCAATAAATGTAATAGAATTTAAGACTCCTAAGTCCCTAGGTGAACTCAATTCTCAGTAAAACAATTACTGCAGTCTTTGCTTGGTTTTCAAATCAAGAAAGGATGATATACTACCAGTACTAAATGTAACCAAACAAATGAAAAAGACAATGAAATTTGATAGAATTCTCTGTACTGTACCTCAATTCTGTTGTACCTGAGACTTACTTCAGTAGTCAATTCTTTGAATATAACAAACAGTACTTTAGGCTCTTTAAAATATAAAAATCACAAAAGACAGTCATCTTCCTCCAGAACATGGTTCTGCCATCCTTCTCAGAGTGAGGTACCCAGGTATCATTCTGCAGTTCTTGGGACTGCCTGGTTTTCACTGTCAGCTCCTGGTCACCAGCTCTCTGGGATGGGACCTACAATCCATCTCTCTTCATGTAGATCAAAATATATATTATGTCCTTGGGATTCAGTGATAGAAACCCAACTTTTCTGATATATGGTACTATTTATTTACCATCCATATTCAATATTCATGGAAATTAATTTAAGACAAAAAGAAATCTCTGCCCATTACACTGGCTCCATGTCTCACATTTCTCCCATACTTTTAAGTAAGCTTCTTTTAGATTTTTGTAATTCTTCTGTTTCTTTTCAGGGTGTAAAATCTTTGTGTTAAGTCCCAACATACTGTGAGTCCTACAGCAGCTAAAATCTTCTCTGTCCCGGTGCTCTGAATTGATTTTTCAAAGCATCATTGCCTTTTGATTCTCAGGTTCTCAGCCCTACAAATTCTCTTCCAGAAGCCAAGGTAAGAAATCCCCATTCCAGCTACCAACTATTGCTAGTGTTTGTTTAAGTGTGTGAGGACACAGTAGAAGCAACCACAGACTTGTGTGAAACAGGCATGAAAATCATTCATGCAATTCCCAGTTCCCCACTGGTTCTCTGCTGGAAAATGTTTAAGGCTTATTTTTTAAACTCTCTTTCCAGTCAAACATGTATCATTCCACTATGTCCTTTTCCCCTCAAATTATATTCTGAAGGGTTTTTTAACAATCTGATCAGAGCAGCCTATTCAGTATGAAGTAAACATTCATCAGAGGGTGGCATAATAATCCTGAGTGTTAACAGGAATATTCCTGAGTGTTAACAAACTTCACTTCCCCAGCACCTGTGACCCCCCAAGCACTCATCAGCTTCATTTGCAATTCCCATGCACAAGCTGAGGTCGCAAATCACAATGACTGGAGTTTATCATGATGTAATTACCCTGGCAAAATTACATTGACTCAGTAGCAAATGTCTTCAATTACAATTAAATTACAGGGACTACTCGGTAGCTTAAACAGATCTTCTTGACAGGTTTGCACACTGGGAAACATGACTAATGTAGGATTTCTCTGGATACGGCACATGGTGCTCTGATGGGATGTTTTTAATGTCTTTTTTTTTTTAATTTGCTGACTACTCCCACGGCTTCAGCACATTCCAAACCTGCAAAGCCTCCTCTTACAGCAGTAGCTGGAGCAAACAGCTGATAGAAGGCATCACGAAAGCCTCGGGAAGATCGCTCAGTGAAGTCAGTGCTACTAAAATAGGTGAGACGTGAACTTTCGACACTTGGGTCAGCTTGGTTCTGTCCTTTCTTAAATGACCCTGAAGACTGGAAATCACTGCCTTTGCTTTCTGAGGCACAGCTTTTTATTGGTGGCTATAGAGACACTAATGTTTTATGTGGGGTTTATACTCACCCTGGCACTCTGGCCAGCAATAAGCTGGTCGTCCTCAGTCTGTACACTTGTTCGGCTGCGAACGTCATAATCTTCCTGCTCAAAGTCTGAATCATCCTCCAGCTCTTCAGGGGTCTAGAGAGAGAGAGAGAGAGAGAGGGAGAGAAAGCCAAAGAGAGGAGATGACAAGCTTAGAAAGGGTACAGGCAAAGTCCTCTGCACAGTAAGCTCTTATTTCATCGATCCCTTGCCCAGGAAATGCTGTTCCGTTTCCCTTTTAAATAAACTTGTCTGCCCAAGCAGTCAGGAACTGAAATTGAATTGTCTTAAAAATTAAGTTGTTTCAACTCTAGTTTTCTTTACAAATAACATTTGTCATTACCTTGCCACAACTTCTCGTACTGCAATTTCTCTTAACTCTGTTAACATGATGAATGCAGTTCCAGGAACAAATATCCTTTGGAAACACTAACAACCAGAATGCTATATTTCAAAATAATGTTATTTCTTATATAAATGGACACTAATACTATTATAGTACTGGAAGCTACATGTAATCTTCAAAAGAGAAAGTAAATATCTGGGAAAAAGCAACTAACATCCTGGAAGAAGAATTTATCAAAACAAATAAGAGATTTCCCATTGCAAGAAATCATAAATGATGTCAACTGGTTTTGAAACAAATGTAAAGCTTATAACCTGTGTTATCTTGTTAGCTCACATGGTTCTTTTCAGATACAGAGCTTTGGAATTTGACTCATCCCCTAACTGAAACCATGTTATCTCCAGTGCTGGTGCTACAAATGGTGTGAGGGTCTCTAAGCAGATTGGTTAAATCTAGTTACATATATGCAGGCTTCAGCTTGTTTAAAATTTCAGAGGAAAAAAGGTAACCAATGGATCCTTTTATTTGTTGGTTGTTTTTTTTTTTTACCTTCTAGCAAAAAATTAGGAGAAAAAAAATCTCCTTATGTATATACAGAGAGACAGTATAATTAAAATCACTACTTAGTACCATATTTATTAGAGATGGTGCAAAAAAAAGAGTCTTTAGAAAGAAGATTATATTCCATTTTATGACTGAATAGCCTCTACTAACAACAGTCTGGCCATGAGCAACTTCTGTAGGTAGAATACAGGATAATGGCAACAGTAAACACCTGACTGGATACCCCCAAGTGCCCCCAGCATCAATCTCGAAGGCCATTACAGGAGAAATCATCCATGCTGGCATTCCATGCTTGGAGGCAACGTCAAGTTTCCTAGCAGAGGTGCTAATCATTGCCAGTTGTCATTACAGCTCTGTCTTGAAGATGCTCAGTCACTAGGAACCGGTCCAAACCCTCTAACATAATGTGGAGAAGTCTTTTGGCGGTGTTTATACTCCAGCCTGGTTTCCAACGTGAAGTGCACATCACTGTTTGGAGCTGCGTGGTGAAGTGCACACGATGGGGAGAGTAAAACACAGCCATCTTCATTTGGCTTGAAGAGTATGAATTAAATATGTGTTCTGATGCTGAGTGCTGGAGGAAGAGATAACCAAGTATGACAGTGTGGTAATGGAACTCGGGCTGCATCTCTGAAGAGAGACGTGTACAAACAGCGTGTGTAACAGGACAGACAGCACGAGAAGTTTAGATGAGAAGTGAATTTACCTTTTCTCTACTGTCACAGGAAAAATAGAAAGATTGGTACCCATCATTAAACTGACCAGTGGTCCTGTTTTCCAATCACCTTTAATCACTTTATTTTCTCTGCTCAGCTGCCTGAGGGCAGGATGTGACCTTAAAATCTGTCACAAACAAACAAGCTACAGAGAGAATCATACAACTCCCTGAGCAAAGAGAGTATTTTCTATCATAGGGCTCTGCCTACACTTTCCTTTGAAGAAAAGGAATAGGGTGGAGAGCTTCAACCCCTTCTTCACAAACCAGCTGGCCCTGACTCATCCTCCATGTCCATTCAACTACCCAGTTTCGCTGGTCATTGTAAAACCAGTATCCTTTCACCCCCAAATATCCTCCTCTTAGTTTCTTCTGTCTCTACTTTCATAAATAAGACTATAAAAGACAAAGTGCAGCCTTCTCCTAGACTTTCATAGTCAGACTTGTAGTAAAGTAAGGGTGTAACATTCAAAATACACATCTCAACTCTGTAACCAGTAAGGACATCCATGAGGACGACCCTTAAAAAGCAAAAACATTCTGAAAATTCTATTCAAGGATTTACTCTTAAAGAAAGATTCAGAAAAAAATGTATTGCTGTTATTGTTTGACACTCCTAACATTAACATTTGTGGTCTTTCAAAGACTGAAATTTAATGGGTATAGATGTTGAACTTGGAGAAAATGAAGTGCAAACAAAAAGGACCAGTAATGCAACTGTTACTAATACACTTCAAGCACAAGGCATCTCCATATTTCCCCTCTGTAAGTGTGAGATCTAATTCAAAATGATCTCTCAGATTCCCTTCCCTCTAGGGTTTCAAGTGTGGTAAATTTAACATCCTCATTTTCTTCCCCAAATAGCTACATTTTTCATTAAGGGGAAGAACTGGAGTTAACTTTTGTCTGCCTGATGCCATTTCAAACATCTTCACGTTTTTCACCCTTGCACCATTGCTTTGTTTTAGCTGATCTCTTGGAGATGCAGCCCACATAGAACAGAGTCTCCGTTTTGTTTAGACACGAAGGTATAAAGAGAAATATTGAAGTTCCTTGACTTAAAGACTTCTCTTAGCAGCGCCTTCTAAACATAACATACCTCTAATTTTTGTGTACAACTAACAGGACCTTGGTATTTAAAACCTAGTCTCCCCAACAGTAGAGTCTAAAACTCGATTTATCTGATTTGGAGGATGGGAGGACTGAATCCACCTTGCAGACAGCAGGACTTACAGTCACACAAATGTAGGAAACATGGATTTGAGACTGGAGACAGCTTCCAAACAAAGCCGACAACCACCAGTGGCAGGAGAAGCTACAGTCATTTTCAAAACTAACAGATTTCATGAACTGATTGATTTCAGCAGAGAAATGGGCCATTTTCATAATTTTTAGCCTGTCTGGTTTGTAGCACAGGCCAGAAGACATCCCAGCACGACTTCTTTTTCATATAGAGCATCTCTACTATACACAGGGAATATTCTCCATTCATCTACCTCAGATGAATTCTTCCAGCGAAGAAGAATCTTTCACAATCTCAGATAAATCACCCATTAAATATATACTTTTTCTTTTAAGATGCATGTTTTATTTCTAATATGAATATGGTGACTTTT
The DNA here is from genome assembly GCA_035583135.1 of Lophotriccus pileatus. NCBI lineage: Eukaryota > Metazoa > Chordata > Aves > Passeriformes > Tyrannidae > Lophotriccus > Lophotriccus pileatus. The sequence goes on from JAWWES010000133.1 coordinate 69,244,593, forward strand.
AACTTCCAGGCACTGGAATATTTTGTTTAAATATCTCTCTGACTGTGAGAGTAAAGAGCTTGCTGTAAATAAAATACCTTCCATCACTATGTTTGTTTTTTTTTTTCATCTTTTGTGACTGCTGTATAAAAATGTGAATTATACAAGTATAAGTCATAAAAAGGCATATCTACGCAGATTTATAAATGCTATTTGTTTCATATTTCACCTACTCAAATATACTTGATGAAGGTAGAAACCCCACTATGCTACACTGCTGTATGCACTTAGAAATTGTAAGATGCAATTATAAGAATTTCAACACTGTGAACACCAAGTCAAGCTAACCTTGTAATGAGAGAAAAGAAGGAAAAGACAAAAAGATACTCCCCCATTTTTTAACATGAAAATGCCCTTTTAATTCTAAAAGGCAAGGAGAAAAAAAAATAGACCTTATAATATGCTTTTATATCCAACTCCACACTCTTCTGTACATTTGTTTTGTACAATTGCAGCCTGAGTGACTCAGGTGCAAGCAGTACCTGAGTGCCTAAGTCAGAGAACCTTTCTCACTGCAGGTCTTTGGTTGTTTAATGATTTACAGTAAAATCTAACACTTCAAATTCAGTCTGAGAAGAAGCAGGCAATGGACTTCATAACACCCTTTGGAGATAGCTTGTTTCAAAAGATGATGGGATTCTAGTTTTCCAGAGGACCTGAAAACTTGCAGCACTTTGGGTTTCTCCACAGTGGCTGCCCCACAGGTGATGATGGCTAAGCCTATACTGACAAGTGTGGAAGAGTGGAAGAGCATTAATGCATCCAAACACTTTGGGGTTAAGGACCCCACACTGCCCTCATTTCATTTTTTGCAGACTCTTTGTAGTCTTCTCTCAAAATGCAGTTAATTACAGAATTGTGGAATAGAACATCCTGAGTTGGATCCACAAGGATCATCGAGTCCAATCCTGGCTCTGCACAAGAGAGGCCCCCCAAAAACCCCACCATGTGCCTGAGAGCATTTTCCAAATGCTTCCTGAACTCTGTCAGCCTTGGGGCCATGGCCACTTCCCTGGGGAGCCTGTTCCAGTGCCTGACCACCCACCCTCTGGATGAAGAACCTTTTCCTGACATCCAACCTAAACCTCTCCTGGCGCAAGTTCATGCCATTCCCTCGGGTCCTAAGATGCTCACAGAGTGCATCCTCCAAAAGAATCAAGTTTCTGTGCTCCAAGACGACTCTGTAAAATGAACTAAAACACAGCAAGAAGGAGCACTTGGAGATTGGCTCCAAAAGTGCACTCCTGACCCAAACAGATGTAACACTGAGGTTCATGTAGATTAGCTCGCCACTAAAGGGGAGGTTTCCAATAGCAAAGGCCATGTGTGAAAAGAGTAAACTGGCCTCAGAGAGACATAAGAATGAGAAAAGGTGCCATTGTGATTCCTCCTAACTGCAGAGAGGCTTTCTGGCTAATAACTGAGGGAATTTCATAAACAGCTTTGAAAAAACAAAGTGTAGTTTCATCCCTACACAGTAATAGAAAAGATGTTGGAATGAAATTATTATTTTCTATTTTATTTTTAGGTTCTATAATTATACTCTTAAATTCATTTATACTACTTCTTAAGTTGTGGAAGGGATTTTTTTTCTTCTGTATAGATCATAATAATAGTCCTCAATGAAAAAATTAGTCCCCTCTCTCCTCCAGGGGGAAAATAAATTCTCCCCTTGTGAAAGAAAAAGAGAAGAACAGAGATTATCCCCTTTTCCTTCAGCTTACCAAAAATAATAATACCAACCAAAATTAATTTAAAAAGTGGCTTTATTTACTCTATGGAATGAGGGAATCATCTCAGACAAATTCAATCTTTCATGGCTTGCACACAAACAATCACTGCCTGAAAATAATTGTGTCAGATGCTACAAAAAAGTTTGCAAGATTGGGTTTTTGTGTGTGTTATTTTTTTTTTTTTTTAATAATTCTTCAAGAAGTTTTACAGCCTGAATTAAAGGGGTGCATGAGATTTGACAGATTATTAGATAAAAATATACTAAAGACTTTCTTCTATAGCTTAATGCCTCACCCTTTAATAATACATTCCATTTCAGTGTGACACGTTTAGATGGGAATGAGTATCTCAAAGTGAAACTAATTTTGTTTTCTACAGAAAATAAGGTTCTGATTCAGCAAACTCTGGTCTGTGTAAGCTTATATATGTGGATTTTTCCAGTTAACTCACAAGGATAATGAGTCCATTTATGTGCTTTAGTTCTCTGCCTGGGTAAGGAGTACTACATTTAGCTCCATAAATACGTTAATTGTCTGAATGCAAAAATAAATCTTCCTAATCTGGGTAAGCAGAATTCATTAACTCATATCATACAAGGAGTGCAAAGTAGTAGTGATAAAATTGCAAAAGTAACTTGGGAGGACTGCAGAGCCTGCATGCTGATCAGCTTTCCAAGTAAACATAACAGTAAGGCAGAAATGAAATAAGTGAATGTGCCTCCAGATTTAAAAATGGTGCCTTGTGCTCAGCAGAAACATCTCACCAGGATGGACAGTCTTGTAGAAACCTCTCAGGGACAACTCTGATGTGCAGGAAGGTGCTGGAAGACAGAATTCTGGGTAGGGAGTGGGAAAGTGTGTGCCTACAGCAGATCTCACCTGATGGCTGTGCCTCATGAAGCGATTTCAAATGACAAGAGAAGACTAAAATGTGCTAAGAAGTTGTTCTTGCCCTAAGAGAAGTTTGGAAACTGCTGTTACAGACTAAGGAACTGGATAATCAGAGGGAAAATGGAGATACTTTGTTATGCAGATCTTTCATTTCATAGAACCATAGAATGGTTTGGGTTGGAAGAGACTTTAAAGGGCATCCAGTTCCACCCCCTGCCATGAGCAGGGACACCTTCCACTAGACCAGGTTGTTTCAAGCCCCGTCCAACCTGGCCTTGGACACTTCCAGGGATCCAGGGGCAGCCACAGCTTCTCTGGGCAACCTGTGCCAGGGCTTCTCCACCCTCCCAGGGAAGTAATTTAAGTAAAGATTTCCATCCTAGTCCAGAAGAGTTGCCAGTACTCTGATGCTGCACACCCAGGAACAGGATGGGTTTGCCCCTGTCATCAGTCATGACTATAATTCAGGCTACCTGAGACAAGGGATGAGAATGGAATTTATGTTTCGCAGTTACAAAATTAAGCCTGTCAAAAGCTTTTTCGGTAAATGCTAATACATAGTGACAGATGACTAAAATGGAGCTATTTTGGAGTGCTCCAACTGCCTGAAGTCTTACATCAGAGCCATAATACACTCCCAACCACAAGTGAATGTTACCTGTCTGCTCAAAGGGATGAGCTGGTGTTTTAGCCCTGTTATTTGCTTCATAAGAAATAAAAAGTCCTCTATGATTTTCTCCATAGCTCTATGTGTATGTGGCTTTCATTAGGGCAGATTCAAGGTAATTTGGGTTTCAAATAGCAGTTTCAATTGCTGAAGAGATGTCCAAGCTAGGTTTGGTTTACTGGTTTTATGTTTTCTTTGACTGCAGACTACAGTGAAAAGCAACACACACCTACTCTCATAATAATGATGTTGTTCTGTGGTTTCTTTTATTTATTTGTTTGTTTTATTAAAAGATGTCTAAGCAAATTGAATCAACTGGTTAGTCAACACTGAAATGACACATTTATACCTCAGTAAGCATTCAAAACCGTCCCTGCAGAGGCTCACTGGAGCAGCAAGATAATTTATTTATTCATTTAGATTTTAACCAGACCTACCTCACTTCCTAGGCAGCACACATATATTATAAAAAGAACCCAAATAAACAAGCCAACAAAAAACTACACAAACTTTGAAGACCTTGGGAAATTAATTCTATTACTATGGAAACAGTAATGAAGTTTGCATCTATTGGCAGTTGCAATCAAATCTTCTCCGAGGTGATTAACATATTAATTGTGGTTCATCTATGAAAACAACCTCATCTCTTTATTTACTAATTCTTTCTTGTTGCACATACTTTTGTTTTGCGCTTGTTTCAATGTCAAGCTTTTCTGGCTTATTACAGATTGAGGTTGATTCCAAGAAGCTTTTGTGTTTCTCCCATCCAATACGATATTGATAAGTCCCAAATACCCCTGATAAGTCCCAAATTGCACTCCCCAGGTGCTTTACGTACCCTTATCATCAGAACAGCTTTCCTGATGTCACGAACTCCGTCATAAACCAGGCGGGAGGCGTCGATGAACTCGTTCTCCTCAAATGGCTGGGGGACATTGGCACTCAGAGCTTCAATGGCAACCTCAACTTGCTCAGCAAAACGTGGCATAACTGGATTAAACACAACAAAAGGAAGATTAGGACACCTTCTTTCATGGCCATTCTCCCCCTGCTCTTGGGCAGAGACACTTTCCAGCAGATGTGGGGCGCGCTGTTCTTATAAACTCAAGTCACAGGAAGGCTCATGGCATGGGTTGGTACTGATGCTGCACATGGAGAGCTCTGGTACATCTTCTGGCAGCATGAAAATAATGATCTTCATATTATCTCCCCCGATTTCACAATAAAAAATGGAAAACTTTCTTTAAAAAATGTGATTTACTAACTTTTAAAAGACTGCAAGATACCTGAGCAATCAGTTAAGTACATTTAAAAGCTTTACAACTTGGAATGAAGATAGTACATATTCATATCAAGTGATCAAAGCAAAATGTAGCCATTATGCCCACTCATTTAGACAACTAACTGCAGTCTAGCTCAAACTGAATAATAATAATTATATAAAGGACGAAATGCAAAATCAAGCATATTACTTCTGAGAAGGCACTTACATGAAACTTCTGTTTCTTCACTATCATCATGAATATAATACAAAAAATAGTCATAGATATTAGCTAACAGTATTATAAACTGTGGTATGAACTTTTTAATGCCTAGCTTAAAGCAATTATTACTTCTGTAAACAGTTTCAGGGCATTCCTTGAAGCAGCAAGAGGCTTTTCTCCAAATTTCATACAGGATTCCTTTGAAGGTATAATCACTTCCTGCACATCATGTTTGCAAAACGACAAATCTTCCCCAAATCAGTCCTCTAACAACTTACAGCCAAATCCTACAAACAGGAACATGAATGCCAGGTCCCACTGATTATAATACACCTACACTCCTGTACATTTTCTTCTTGATAGAATATCCTACATTTAAAACTACATTTTATGCATCTTACTTACTATCTGGTTTAAAGTAAAATCACAAAAAAAATGTGATTCAGGAATAGTTTACATTATGAAGAACAAGTGGCAGCAACCATGACCTCCAACTTTCTGTTTCTGGCATTTAAGTATTACTCACTGGGTATTAATGGGGAACCCTTTAAAGTTCAGGATATAGTGATTCAAATCTTGTTTATATGTATACACACACACACATATATATATATTTGTCCATGTACACAGATGAGAGAACAAAGTTGTATCTTCCATGCAGATAACAGTCAGTAACTGCTTGGGATTTATTGAAGAAAACAGGAAAAAGTGGCAGCAACAATAGACTTTAAAAAAGTAAACATTGACAAAACATTGCCAGGCAGAGGGGAAACATTCTAATTAGAAAAGGAGTATGAGAGAGCTGGAAGTTTTGGAAAGAATATTAATAAATGCATATATCAAATTATCTTAATTAATAGAACACTTGAAAGTGTAGTAGGAGACTAATATGATTGCATAAGGAAGTCTTTAGACTGAGCATCAAAAAGAAATAATTCAAAATACAATGTAAACAAGTAAATCTAAAGAATAAACCAGAAATTATTTAGGGTCATAGGGATAAAACAAGTAAAATTAGAGATGCAAAAATGACAACAAAAAGTACGTAAACTCCCTAATATTTAGAGTTAATTTTAAATTTCTGTCTAGAATTTCTTAACTAGCAGAAGTGGTCAGGTATTTGATATAATTAATAGCAGATGCTACAGACCTCAAGAAAAACAATAACAGTGAAAATTCCAGGGATTCAGAAAAAGAAAAGAGGAAGCATGTAGCTATTATTATAAAGCTGGGGGAAAAAGGAAGGGAGATTTATAGAATATTCACCATAATTTTAGTACCCAGAAAGAAAATGAAACATGACATAAAGCAATTAATTTTTAATTATCTTGTAAATAATGAGCAGGTGTTGGACAGGCAACAGATTTGTCAAAATAGGTTGTGCCAAGCTTTTACAATATTTTCCTTGACAGGGCAGGTATCAGTGGTGCTGGAGAAGCAGAGATGATACACCTGGACTTTGGGAAGATCCTTGCAATGGCCACCTGGGGTGTTCTTAGAGACAAAGCAAGGGAAATGTAAATTAAATCACTGTAAGGTGGAAGGTTACATTTTGTTAATTTTCCTGAATTAACTCGACCACACGTGTTACCACGATGACTTCCACTGCGTGTGGGAGTCTCTTCCATCCATCAAAGTTCTGACTTTGCAGAGCTGGCTATAATTTCGTCCTTAATTTACATGCTACACGTGACCATTATCTGCTCTTTCAAAATGGAAATAGCTATTAAACTACTTTATGAATTGCTTGCTTGCCAACTGCATTTTTACATCAGTGCTCACTTCTGATTAGACAAGCAAGAAAAAGCATCTTAAACTAATAAGATGCTGTTACTTACAGCTTCTCCATGCATATGTGGCCATTTAATGCAGTAAAGGTTTTGAAAATGGAGTTGAAAACTGTATTATTCTCCAGTTAAGGTTATTGAGCTCCATGACAAAACCCTCCAGTCCTTTTTATCTCTCATTTACTATACAAAGAAGGATGTTCTTATCCCAACAGCGAGAGAATGACAAGTAAAATTCAGGCGAAGGCATGAATCTGTATCTGGAGTTAAAACTTGCAAATGCATCAGAGAGAGAATGATTCATTTATTATGCACAGAGACATTGGCTATGAATTTTAGATTCAGAAGCAAATCAATACTTCTGGGGAAAAATTAAACACTGGTTTCGTAGTTTGAGCTGTGGCCTTGAAAACAGTTGTGCATATGCTTAGACTGAAAAATGGGAGCCACTAACATCTCTGGGCCTAACTGCATGAATTAATTAGGCACCTGCATAAATGTTGACAGAATCAGGTCCCAAGTTAATAGCAACACTTCTAATTTACTGACTTTGTCATTCCAACAAATAAAGATTTTAAAGCCTTTCTGTGGATGAGTTTTCAGTGGCACAGAAAGTGAGATCACTGCCAAAAAAATGTAGGTTGAAGGGCTGCTGGAGAAAAACTGGGAATCAGCAAAGTAGAAATTACTTCCATTTTATCAATTGATTAATTCTTTTAAATTATACATTTTTTGCTATCAGCATAACACAAAACTAGCACAACACCATGGGTGAATTCGTGCCTTGATAAAACTTGTACTTTTTGGTGAACCAACCTGTTCCACTAAGAAAATATTTTCTCTAAAGCTCTTCTTGTTTTTCTCCCACCCACCCCTATCTCCTACATATTAAAACTATCAAGTAATTATCTGTTTTCTAAAAATATATTCCCTATTGCCTTTTTCTTGTGTGGCAATCAGTTTGTACTGCAATTCTTGCACTTAAAAACATCGCTGCAAATTTTGTTTAGTGGTATGGGAACAATAAGATCACTGACAGGGAAATGTTAGGTTATGTAATGAAATTTTTGAGATAAAAATTTAAAAATGTTTGGGCGTTACTGTTCACAGCATTAGAACAAAAAAGTTTCATTAATATGCAAGATTAAATGAATGCCTCGCTAATTTACTGCACTTTTATGGCCTTATAATTTAGGAACTTGGATTCTTGAGAATCTTAATTAGATGTGAATGTTCAGAAATACAAAAAGGGATAATTAAGACATAAAAAAAAGCAATAAAGGTCAAGGACCCTCCAGGTGCATGAGTTTCTAATTCTTAGCAGCATCGATGGGAGTCAGGAAACTTGGCCTGCTTTTGTCCTACTTCATACACCTGAAAGTTATAAATCTTTCCCTTTACCAAGCAGAAAGCAAGAGGTGTTTCCATGAGACAATTAATCACACCCACTTTAAGAAAGCAGTTCAAGTTCAACTGGATCAAATTCTGGCATTCCTCTGCCCACTGAGTAGAGAGGGAGGACAGATGTTTGGCTCAGAGCAGATGCCAGCTTTGGACAACCAAGTTTAGGCATAAATAATCCCATTCATGCACCAAATCCTAGAACAGTTTTGGCTCTTAATCAGGAGGGTGCTGGCTGAGCAAGGCATTGCTCCTTTTCATCCAAATCTCACCGGAACTAAGAGTTCCCAGAGGTCTCATCTTTGTGGTATTTTTCTAGCCAGAAGACTATTTCTGAATGGCATCAGCAGAGCTATTTCTTAGAGCTTCACTTTAAAGAGAAAAGCAGCTACTCCATTCTTTCTAGTACCCAGGAACTTTGATCCAAGGGGATCAATCACCCTTCTTGAAGACCAGGGGTTGTTCCCTGGAGCCAGACTGTCCCCAGACAAACCAGAGAAGTGACTGATCTCCTACACCCTGCTGGGTCCATCTTTGCCCCCTGGCTAACTCTTGGTAGCTCTGTATTCATTTAAGCATTTGCAGTTGTCCTTCAGAAATTTGATTTTCCCCATGCCATGTTCATAAGGTGCCAATCACCTGATCAAAGAAGCCCTTAAATGGCTGTAAAAATCTGGTCTGGTTTGGGTAGGATTATTCAAGAGGGACATTTTTTTTAATTAATCCATTAATTTAATTAGCTGAGTAAAGAATGTGGTCTACCAGGAAGTTTAAGATTTTAAACAGATATTTAAAAGATAATTCCTATGGGATATCTGACATAGTCAAAGACAGCACAGCTTCTCAGATTCATCTGAAGGATGAATAAGGAATGAAACATGATACCTTACTTAGCTTGAAGTGTTTGTCAAAGTCTGTTTCTAGAAGAACTGTACATTCCTTATCAGAAGAGTCTAAATATTTCATGAAATGTTTTTAAGTCCTGGTCTCATATAATATAATTTACATTTCAGTCATGATTATTATATTGCTAATGAAAAAGAAAAAGCTTTATAAAATTCTACTGAAATATTACACAATATATCACAGAATCACAGTATCATTTCTATTGGAAAAGACCTCTCAGATCAGGTTTTCAAAGAAGTAGATCTGATTTAAATATTTTGTTGCTTGGGCTGATGTATGTTCTGTAGCACACACTGTGCATGGACGTAGCTTGCCTACAGATACATATATTAATTTGCTGTCATGGATGAAGAAATGACCATCTATAATCATGTCTGTGTTTCCTGTCACTGGATTGGGTTTTCAGACTGGTTACCCTTCTGGGCTCAGAGAAGTGGTCACCAATTTCTGTCACAGCTAAAACTCACAAGTAGAAATGTGACTTCCCTCTAGTTCTGGATATCAAACCCTATGTGTCTGTCACTGGTGAATCTGGAAGGAGGAAAAGCAAAATCTTGAAAAACATATCAGAAAATAGCTTGGGCCTGAAAAAAGTCAGATGTAAAATAATGAATATCCACACCCTACAGCATTTTAAACACAAGACTTTCAGGAAGAATCGGCCTTCCCTGCCAATACACTGCACCACTGATTTAGCCAGGGACCATAAAACCAATGTTCCCAATCTTTCCTGAATTTATGGCCAAGTCCTGACCCTTTGGCCCCTATGTGTTAAGTCTTCTCTTCTGGCACTTCACAGAAGGCTCCACCTTAATCTGTGGGTTTATGCAGCTAAGCAGGATGACGTGGGAATGGAAGAAGTGGATTTGTTCATGTGCAGTCCAGTGAGCTGTAACATTGTGGAACTTCTGGGGATGTCTGGAGTTATGTTACCAAGTCTTGGGAGACAGGGACACACACAGAGGAAGGAAAAACAAGCCTTCAAACTTTTTTTCAGACTGAATTGTCATTTGCAGAAAGATAAATGTCAAGGGAGAAGTGAGGTAAGTGTTGTTTGCCTCATGGCCAGGTACATCACAAGGTACAAGGACAGGTACATCACAGAGTGTTCAGAGAAGAATAACAAATGGCAGCTGCAGGGACAGATGTGTCTCACCAATTTCAGATTCTCATTCTCCTGTCTACTTGTGCAGGACTACATGCAGTGAGCACCCCTGAAATATTATTCCTACTAAATGGAACTCCTTTCAGGTTATTATTTCAAATAAAAGCTAACTTTTCAAAAAATCCCCTCAAGAAAACAGTCCCATGCTGTTGGAGACAAAATGGGTTATATAACACAAGCAAACCACCCTTTCTGGCTTAGTTATAGGTTTGTGTATATCTGTATGTAGGTGTGTGTAGGCAAGGGGATGCAAGGAATACCAGTGTTTTTATTTTAAAAGATTATTGTACAATTCTCACTTGTGTTCACAAAACATTCTGTTCGATTCTAGTGGATATTCACTGCATTTTTCTGCCTTTATTTTCTAGACTTGATAAATTTCTTTCCACTTCTACCATCATTATTTTTAAAAAAATACCACTTCTTATATTAAAAACCGTTTTTTTTAACAACACAAGATTTTTTGAGAACAGATTTGAACAGCAACTAAGTAATAACAGTTTGTGAAAATGGGCATTTCTATTATATTAACCTCCTGTTCATTATATAAGGTGTCTGGCACATCCAAAATAAATAATCCTGGTATTTTTAAACTCTCACTGAGTTATACTACATCTAAATCTCGAATTTTCTTTAATTACGTAATCCTTAGCTTGACCTTCTCCCATTCTGGAAGATCTTTAGGTTGTGGAGATCAAAGTGGAAACAACTAGTTGGTGTGTTTTTCCTGTAATTACAGCCTAACATCTTCCACACTGCTGTGAGGGCTGTTATGCATGAAAAAAGTATCTTTGCTCAGCTGCCCCTAATGATGCCATATTTTTTCTGAGAGGATGGATTAGAACCTTCCTGTTCCTGTAGATAATACAGTTTGAATTGCTCCACTCACCTAGAGAAATTAAATAAAAATATCTTTTATTCTTCTCTTTCTGACAAGGAAACTCCCTCATTCCTACCAGCCAAACCAGCATTTTCCTTGTGGCAAATTTTTGCTTCTGCCTAATCACCTGTTAATTAATGCATTGTACACCAACCACAGCACTGATCCCTGAAGGGAGTTACCTTTCTGCCTGCTGAGAAATGGACATTTGTGCTTTGCTTATGCCTTGTAACCAGCTCTTAATCCATCAAAGGCCTTAACACTCACTGCATGGTTACCCATTTTCCAAACAGCTGTGTGTGCAGGACTTTATGAAAAGCCTCAGAAAATCTAAATCAATTATGTTGTATTCTCCTTTAGTACTGTATTCTATTTTTAAACTCTAAAAGTGGAGAGAAAAAGAAATAGTGTTTCAGCTTTCAGCCACAGTGGTGATTTATTCATCTCTTATGTGGCTCATTTAATTGTTTTATAATGCATTTTCTATGATTTCTTACTGTGTTTCTCTGTATGTTGATCACAGTCTCTGTGGTTGAAAATTCTTTGGATCAAACCAAGCACTGGTGGAACACAATCTTGGGTATTCTCTGCTCCTTTTGTAAAATGCTTTTTCTTTAATAATGCATCTTTTTTTTTTTTTTGGTGGTGATACCTTGACCTTTAGTTTTCAGTTTAGCAAAACTTTAAAGAAAATGCTAGAGTACTTTGCAGAATAAGAGTCATAATTTCATCAAAATTCCAGGATAAATGATCTCATGTTCTCAGGATGATGGTACCCATAAGTTGTACTATAACTACCCTAGCTCCCATAAAACATGAATTTAACATCATTTATTTTTTAAATAGGCTCCATTTTGCAATTTTTAGCTCTCCCTCAGATTCAATACAGGGTTTTTTGATTACAGCTATGCTTAAATTCATCTTCTTGCTTCTACATTTTGTTTCCCTTCATATCACTGCTGAAAAATCCATCTTTCCTACATTTTAGTATTAGCTTTGATAACATCATTGAGCTGCCTTTTCCTAGTGATAAATATCTTTAAAGTTTGTCCTACTCACACTGATAAAACTCTCACAGGGTTATTGCTGAATTGCCAGTAGTGCTGATTTTCAACTTTAGTCCATTCTGATAAAGACAAAATAAAAAAATTTGTGTCAAAACACAAGTCAGAGTGACCTACTTAAAAACAGCCGGTTACAAAGTTACTGGGATATTTTTAAAACATGCTAAAAGCTGAAACTCAAAATTTCTGGTGTGAATCAGACGATTTCATATTTCCAGTGTCCTTCACAGGAGTAACCCAAGTACTACGGCACTTGCTGTTCCAGGATGGTTTCCAAACATCCCAGTGTAAACTGAAGGGGAAAAAAAAGAAATTGTTGGAAATTTTTCACAGCCCTTCCCAGGCATTTCTGGTCTTCACTTGTTCTGCTTTTTTCTCCTTCATTTCCCATTCACCTCCTTTCGTTACAACCCTGCAAAGTCTACTCCAGTTTTCCCAATTTAAGTTCGACCCTCTGACCTTTAAAGAATGCCACAGCTTTTTCTCCTTCCTGAACCTCAGAAATCTTGAAAAATAACATTTAGCCTCGTTGCCTGTTACTTGATTTCTCTCTAGGGTCAATTCTTTTTACTTATTTAGGAAACTTAGGCTTCTTCCCTGCAGTTTTTACAGCTTCTCAAATAACTGCTGCGTAGACTTCAATCTCCTATTAAAGGCAATGGGACAGTCTCAGCTGGCCTTGGTCACTCTAGGAAAGGGTGCAGAGCAGTATGAGAGATCTCAATACTCAAGCAGAAATTATGCTCTGTTTTCTCTTTTCCCTTTCCTTTTGCCTTTATCCTTGCTTTTAACATTTTCTTTTTAATCTCTTTTCCTTTCCATCCTTCTTTCCATTTTTTTTCTTTAGCATGGACCACCTGTAACAGGATCATTTCACAGTTCTCTACCAATCTGAATGCCAATATAACATTTAACAGAGGCCATCAGGGCTGTGTCTGACCCTGATTCCCCTTCTTTGGCCTGATCCTGACTCCCACCCACAGCCTGACATCCCAGCCTGGCCTTGGGCCACCCCATGCTTATTCAGGTGCCAGATGCCCCCTGGGTCATGTTATTTAGGAAACCAAGCTATAGATATTGGTAAAACTTCACAGTGCCCCAAAAAGCAAGCAAACAAACAAACAGTGAGAGCCTGAAGCTCTGGTTTACTCCTGTGCACAATTAACACCCACTAAAATCTATGAGGTTTGTGCTTGTTCCCAGCGAGCCCTGCAGACTCTGTGGTTTTATAGGTTTCATCCTGGATTTATAAGAAAGTCAGCATGAGAGAGTTAAGCTTTTATTTTGGTTTTTAAGGGAAAACGAAAGTACCCAATTTCAAAAAGACATGAACCAATCCCTCACTCCCAAATACTGCTGTCAGAGATAAGAGTCCAACCTCTACCAAGTGCTTGGCTTTAAAGGCAGTTCGTTAGTCAAGGGCAGGCAAGAAAGCACGAAAACACTAAAAAGCCCACGCTCCATGTTTTCCAAAGCCTGCAAATTAACACAACAAACAAATAAAACTTTGAGCTAAGACTGGTTTTTAAAGTAACATTTGCGGTTTCAATTTCTCAGAACCCAACAATATAATTTTCATTAAAGATTAACTCTCCCCTAAAAAAAAAACCAAAACAAACGATTAGCAAAGTTTTTCTCTTTCCAAAATAGCCTATCCATATTTCTCAACTGTGGATCCAACCCACTACTCACATAACAAATTAAAATCCCTGGAAAAAGAGGCTTGACAGAGGCTTTCCTTTCCCGAGCTGACAGTTAAAATAATAAGAAAAAGGCACTGTGCTTATTTCCCTTCCATTGTCATTTAACTAAATTTTTCCCAGCTTCCAAACCAGCTTCATTTAAAAATAAATAAAAGTCAATTTAAAAAAAAAAAAAAGGAACAAAGATAAAAGTGGTGAGGTGTTCATGACCGTGCTTGTCACAGGGATTCTGATACACACATCTGTGGGTGGAACCTGAATCCAAATAAATCACTTTCGTATCATTCTTGAGTGTTTGATAAAATCTGTGCAGGATCTCGAGGTGATGAATAGAAAGAATGCAGAAATAGATGTATATGTATTCATAGGTACCCACATCACAGAACTGTTGAGGTTGGAAAATATCTCTAAGATCACCAAGTCCAACCATTCCCCCAGCACTGCCAATGCCAGCACTGAACCGTGTCCCCAGGTGCCCACTTGTTGAACACTTCCCAGGATGGTGAATGCACCACTGCCTGTTCCAATCATTAACAACTATTTCTATGAAAAAAATGTCCTTAATAGCTAATCTAAATCTCTCCTGCTGCAACTTGAGGCCGTTCCCTCTCCTCCTGTCCCTGTTCCCTGGAGCAGAGCTGGACTCCCCCCCGGCTCCCCACTCCTGTCAGGGAGTTGCAGAGCCAGAAGGTCCCCCCTGAGCCTCCTTTTCTCCAGGCTGAGCCCCCCCAGCTCCCTCAGCCTCTCCTGCTGCTCCAGCCCCTTCCCAGCTCCGTTCCCTTCCCTGGACATGCTCCAGCCCCTCCATGTCCCTATATCCTCTACCCCAATGTATGTGTAGACAGGGATCTGTTCTCTTGGGGCACAGAACAGCACAGAGCCATCTAAATACCATTTTAACCACTGCATTTTAGGGCAATGAATTGAGTCAGTAAATTCTACCTTTTTAATCATAGAGAAATAATAATCAATGCCTTTGTAAATGGCCTGAAAAGCTGCAGATAGAAATTGTGCTGTAATATTAATGATCCACATTCATGCCTGGCATAAATTGTTTAAGCTTCATCAGCTCCATTGAATTTGGGCCCATTTTGTCTCCTGAAGTTATGCTGCACAATTTGTACATGATTTAAAGTTCTCAACATTAAAAACATAATTTATTTTTTTTTTTAATACTCACAAGTTTTCTTAGATTTGACAAAATACAAAATAAGTAATAACTTTGAGGAACAGGAACTTGTTCTTAAGTATTGAATCTCAGCATTAACAAGTTGATGTCATCAAGATGTACTTAGCCCAGAGTTTATAGCACTTAGTTATAATTTAAATTATATTAAGAAGTACAATAAATATGGAATATAAGTATTTACTGGGCCTATTATTGATCTATATAATGGCACTTTATACCTGACAGTTACACTGTTGAAAAATTTTTAACAAAAAATTTTATAGAACATTAAGTCAGAATTTTTAGCTGATTTCTTGTTGGGTACCTAAAACACACACAACTCAAATCACTAAACTTTGAGGAAAAAAAGAAGCAAACCTCACTGCATTATCTTCAAGTTAAGGCCAAGAGGCATTTTGGACATTTTTAAGGCAAAAAGGCATTTTGGACATTTTTAAGTTCAGCCAGATGTAAAGGGAACAGGAATGATGCATAAGAAATAGCTTTGTAGAGCCCAGTGGAGGGTGCACAACAGGCTGAAAACTATGTCACTGATTTTTGACCTCCCCCCAAATTTTCTCTCTGCAGCTCACAGGAAAGAGTCTGTGAAAGTCAATTCTACAGGATGTTATGGATCTACCAGTGTTGCACATGTTCAAGGCACAACTTTCTAGTCATAACCACAATCTCAAGAATCCACACTTCAGCTATAATTTCTAATAAAACCTACTGGAATGTCAGAAAAAGAAGAAATTCTTGATTTGGGTCACTGGGACTTATCTGTGGTCCCTATTAGGGCTAAAAGATATTAAGCTGGGCACAACAATAGCACAAGTAATATTAAATCATCCCAACATATTTTTTTAGCTTGTTTTGTTGATTTTTGTTCTCAAAGCAAACACAGAGACTGCCAGAGCCACAAAAGTTTTTGCTTTTCCACCTCACAGGGAAAGGCCTGTTTTTTTCTGTCCAAAAGTTACATTTGCTGTGTCCTGAACTGATGCAATTTTCACTTGTTCCCTCTAAAATGATCTTGATGATTTTTAAATCCTAGATGAGCAAGTGCAATCCGGTGGGGGAGGATCAGCTCAGACATTTTCAGCCAACCATAATAGGTGAATCTATATCATACCTGGTCACCTGGTCAGGGATGGAGACCTAGTCTGTGAAGGCAGTAAAATTTAAAGCATGATTCATCAGAAAGAATATAGACCTCTGCTTCAAGATGAGAGCACTTGACTGTGCTGAATTATTAAGATCACATAGCAACAGAAGGTACTGAGCATAAAGGGGTTTAAAATGACCAGCTTAGATGTAATCACCTACATTTAGATGAATCCAATCCCTGCTCTGTCGAGGTAAAAACAGGTTAAAAAAAAAAAAAAAAAGGAAGAGTTTGGTTTTCTTTTCCCCAGTCTACTTTTCTATTTTCATATAATCTACATATTTTATGTAATCTAGCAGACTTTTATATTTTTTCAATCAGATGATACATTTTCAGTTGCTCATATGTATTTTTCAGCGAAAAATTGTTCTGTTTAGAAACACAATTTCAGTCATTAACAAGCACATTCACCTGCACAGAACACAGAGTAATGTTTGTAATGATTTTCTAGAGACACATAATACATAATCAACTGACTCAGAAGAAAAGACTGTGCATTATTTATTCAAATCTAGAAACTTTGATGAAGCAGCCCAGTCTGGATGGGTTACTGAATCTCTTTTGTCATCCTTCTCAGGATGACAAAATTGAGCAGAGAATAAAAAAAAAACATCCATGGTCATGAATTTATTTGTTCATATCTTGTTTTCAAGCACAGGTTTCCCCCTGAGTTACAGATCTCAGAGAATCAACTGAAAGTTTTAGGTGACCAAAATAATGAATATTTCAATAAATCAATAATTCAGACAAACTTACCTGTCTCAGAGAGCAGTTTGGTAGCTTCCAGCACCTTCTCGGTGTAAACTCCAGTTTCATAGTTCTCCATCTCTGCGTTAATGATGTGAATAACTCTGGCTGCACGGCCCCGGATGGCACCCGCGGTTCTGTCCAGCGTATCCACATCCCCCTCTTGGAGAGCAATCACACACTTATTCACATCTTCCAGGATGTGGTTTTCTAGAATGGAGGGGGGAAAAACACAGCTCATTTAATTTCCTTCTTCCTCGTGGCAAAGATTTGGGTAAACAGCAAATGTCAGTGTGTTAAAAAATTGATATCTGTCTTTATCCAGGTCTGCAAAGCAAATGCTCTTCTGTGATATTATGCCACATAATAGTAAAATTCCCAAGTGTGATATTTATCTTTAACAGGAACAGGACTACATCATCTTACCTGTGCTGTGAGTCCCAACCTGTAATTCTCTGAAAACCAGTCACATTAATTTCAACCATCACACTGAATTTTGGTATAATAAAAATCAATGCAAAAAGGAAGCTGGTCAAACATTATGCAGATCCTCTAATAAATAGTCTGAAGATGAATTTACACACTCATGTGAAATTTAATATGTTTGGTTTATTTGTGCCTAAATGAAAATAAATAACTTTGAAAACACAACAGCAAATGGCCTTTGTAGATAGCAGGGAGCCTGGGCACGGGCAGTTCATCTCCTGCACTCCATCTATGCCAGAAAATAAGCTCTGAATTTTTCATGACACACACTATAATTATATGTGACTGTGCATATTCTGAAATAAGAGTTAACACCAGTGAGTCTGCTCAGATGAGGTAATATTGACCAGCTTTATTGGATTCTTGGGAGCTGCACTGTTTTTTTTTTTTGGCTCAGCATCATGTGCTGCAGTATCATAATTTACGTAGTATTCTCATATAAATAATGTTAAAGGATGAAGCAGATTTTGATTATGTCAGGCATTATTTCCCAGCAGTCAGGAGAGTCAAAATAATTTCAATAAAACCATGACTGAATTTCATATTTGACCAAACTCAGTCTGAGACACTTAGCAACTCTAAAAAACAACTTGTTTTTCTGTTACAGACACCTCTAAACTGAAAATGAAATGTTGTTCTTTGTAGTAGCAGTAAAACAGAATTAATCAGTTCACCAACTGCTTTTGTTAATTATCCTTGGCCACTAAAAAGAATGACTCACTAATCCTCACTGTTAAAAATCCCTAGGTTGGTTCATTTAAGAGTTTCAGAAATGTATTACATGATGTTGAATTTTACACTTTAACAAGTATGGATGGAAACCAAAAGTCCCCTGAGATGTGAATCTGAGTAACTTGCAAGGCAAAATCCTTTGTTTAAAGAACTTCCTGTACAGAATTAAAAAGCATTGCTTGGCCAAAATTTTTCTTCACTCTTTTGTTCTCACAAACATCATCGATTTCCTTTACGATGGCAGAACCAACTTTTGCCCAGCAAGAAGCGCTGCATGGATTTGAACAGACACTGCATTTGCAATACAAAATAACTTATTAAAATCATGGTCAGCTTTCTCTTGGTAGCCATCCCATTATTAAAACATACCATCAGATGTGACGCTCAATATGAAGAGGAGGAGGTGTCATTTCAGGAGTTACGTTTAATCAGGCAGTAGCATTTAGAACGGTTCACTGGTTTAACATCCAAAAATAAAAATACCCTGGGTAAGCTGAGGCTTCCAAGCTTACAGTAAGCAAGCAACAGGATTTGTGCATACATGTTGTGTTTATTTATGGACAGTATTAGAAAAAAAAAATAAACTCAATGGAAATTATACTTCCCAGGCAGTTTGGAAGGTTTGGATCTAAGTCAAGACTAAGTTACAAGGAAAAATGATTTGAGAAAAAGAAATGAAAACCCTCGTCATCCATTCAACTGACTTCTGGTTCATGGATACAAGCACTTGGAGTAAACAAAGTCCTCAAGCAAATCAGGAAATGGCTATTTGAGAAAGTCTGCCAACCCTTTGGCTTGTGGAGTGGGTCAGCAGTTTACAGCCTGGTTTGCCCTTTCACTGCAGAAGCAGGTCTGCTGAAAAGTGTTTGTTGGTTTCAAATCTCAAATAAAAATCAATGTGCTCCCAGATTCTGAAGTACCCTTTTATTCTGACAGTTCATTTTCATTTTCTTGTCATGGCTTGCAGAAAGCACTCCAGCAGGGCTGTTGAACAGTGGAATGTAATTAACTAAGTCAAACCATTTTCCTGTTAATAACAGTAGCAGGATACAACCAAACAAAATAAAGAGCAAGGCAAAGAGGAAAAATAGGGATTTTTTAAAAGAATAAGTATTTTTTTCCCTCCAAATCTCAAAAACGTTTATTAGAAAATTTAGGTAACATCAAGGAAAGTAATGCAGATTGAAACCTAACGTTTTGGCTGGACTATCTCATGAAGTTTGCCTCTTCTGAGACATTCAGGTAAGCCAAGCGCTCTTGGCACACTGTGTCCTTATTCACAACAGTGAAATTCACCTTTCAAAACGAAATAGGAAAATGAGTTTTCTGCAGCAGACAATTCCCCAGGACACGCAGCAATCTGCAATCACCATGCTCGTTGTGTATGACTATATCAAAACAATCCACTCTGCCACGAGTTGTAGCACTTCACCAGGAGGATGGAGAAAAGACTGTGACCCAAAGAGTCAGTGTCCTTCTCTTCTCTATCTTTTCTTTACATAAGGACTAAGATGCTTTGTTTATTTCCATAGAAGAGCTTGCTTTGCACTGTAAGTCTCCCAAGTGACGTCTGAGAAGTGCAAAGATTTGCTGTTTCTTGCACTACTTTATTACTTCTCTCTGGTTTTATTGTTACACCAGTAACTTTGAGAGCCACAAGTGCCTCCCAGCTCTCTGCAGATGTACACACTGGTCATATCTGACAACATACCCAGGTAAGAACCATAGAATCATGGAGTTATTAAGGCTGGAAAAGGTCTCTAAGATCATTGAGTCCAACAGTTAACACTGTCAGGTCCACCACTAGCATATGCAGCATCTGTGTATTTCCCTTCTTCCTATCCCTCTTCAGGGCCTGGTAACCTGGTACAGATGGTCAGGGGGCAAGGACTGTGTGGTAAATCTGCCCCACTGTACAGACACAGCTGATCTGAGCAAAGCTACAGAATAAAGCAAGGAAAGTGTCAAGGCCGGGTTGGACTGGGCTTGGAGAAACCTGGTCTAGGGAAAGGTGTCCCTGCCTATGGCAGGGCATTGGAACTAGATGGTCTTTAAGGTCCCTTCCAACCCAAACCATCCTGTGAATCTGTGATTCTGTAAAGTTCATCTTTCCTCCTCTTGCCTACAACTGCACAAGGATTCTAACAATATCCACAAGTACTATCAGCCTGTCACAGGTCTGGAACACATTTTTAAAAGGTGGCTAAAATCGTACTTTGTGACTGAGTTGAAACAAAACTTCTCTAGAAATAGAAGTGCAAATAGAATGCTATTTTCTGTGAGGTGAAAAGCCAACCATTGCTACCAGGGACTAATTGACATGGTGTGGCTGCTCCTACTGAGTGAAGAAGATCAGCATTCCCATAGACACAGACTAATGGATTAATGATGCTTTAGTAATTATAGCTTTTATCCACTCTGACCCATTACTTCAGTTTAGGAGTATATATGTAGAAGAGTCCCTTGGTCCCAGTACCTGAAACAGAGAGGAAATCATCCACCGAAGTGATGTCATCAACAGCTTCAGTGAGGACTCGCACCTGCTTCTCCCACTGATCTTTGAACACATCCATGTTGTCCTGGGCTACTTTGCTCTGGGGTCTGGCAGCCAACGTGAGTGCAGCATTTATTACCTGTTATACAAACCCAGTTGTTAGGAGAAGGGAAAGTTTTTTTTCACAACAGAAAGAACAAATAGGTCATGGGCCATGTTAAAAATGCAGCATTACACCCCATTTGATATGTGGGTCTCGAGGCATGAATGAACTTTTCACAGCTGGTGGAAATCAGGCAACAATGTCATGACAAAGACAAGGTTATAATCTTCACCCAGGCTCTTTTCCCTCTCTCAGCATCTCTCCCTAACTGATGCTTTTAAATGCTAAAAGAGTTCTCAGGTACTTTTTAGTTGGAATCTTACTTACCTGTGGGCACAGACTATCAATCTGTGTGGCTGCCATACGGACCAACTTCACACCTTCCTCATTATTTGAGATTGAACAGGCCAGATTTGCAACCTGCAATGAAATCAGCAGATGAGAATCAAGTTTTAGGCAAGTGAGCCATTAGGGTCATACCTTTCTCTGTTCCTATTGAGCCTTGCCTGGAATGAAAGAATTGTACACAAGAGGAATAATGCATCATCTTCTGTGCTGGTGAACAGAAACACATGTAGATTATTTCCTTACCAGCAAACTGAACTACCCATCTTCTTTAGATTTCTCTCACAATCTGCCCTCACTGCCAAGTGTTTTACATCCTCCTCTACAGCTTGAAAATTATCTCCTGAGAAGTCATGTAGAGAATGCAGAGCACCCAGACAATGATTTGTGCATTTCCTTTCCTCAAAAATTCTTTTTTTTCTTATTAACCAGGTCTAAATGAATACAGGAAATTAGATGCATCCATATACTTTGAGCTTTGCAAAATACAGAATCTTTGATGTCCTAACACATGGAATTGTACTTCTCCATCCATAAACAAAAATCTGGGAAGCTAAATACCTCTCCAATATTTTCATTGTTTCAGATCCTGATGGTTTTCTGAGGGTTTTATTTCAATTCTCTTTATTTCTGTGTGATTGCCTGCCCTACAGTAAGATATCCACCTAACAGTGATGTGAAATGTCTCTGGTGAAAGCCTCATTCTGTAACATATGCCTGAAGATCTCATTCAAAGATCTTTGTATCTACATTGGTTCACTCTGGCACAGCTCTGGGAAGTCTGAGCCTCATAAGACTGAAGGCTATTTGGATAAGATGAAGACAGAGGAGACTTAGAGAGACATCTGAATGAGATCTAGCAATCAGACCATGTCTCCAGAGCTGCATCTCTGTGGCTTGGATTCAAGTGGAAGAGCATGTTCTCCCAGCTTATACAGTTCTTCCAAAAACTGCATTCCCAAAAGCTTTGGCCAAGTCCATGAATCTGTCATGGTTTTCCAAAGAGCAATTCATGGCACAGTACATATAATTAAGCTCATCAGTGATATTTAAATCACAAAGGTACATTTTGGGACAGGGGAATACAGGATATTTTTTTAATCATCCCAAACTACAGCTTTTAATTCTAATCTACATTAAAACAAACTTATAAATTTTAAATATGCTTCCTTGATATTATTCACTGTGCCTGTAGGCATAACTATCAGTTGGAAATGATTCATGAATTAGTTCAAATACCCCCATCCTTCCAATTTTCCTGCAGTCTCCCCTTGTGGTATTAAACTGTTCTCATCTCCAGTGCACATCCCCGCATTAGCCCCGATCCATCTGTTCTGCATGGAACCTATTTCCCTTCACAGTGCTGGGGAACGTGGTCTGCATATATCACAGTGCCAGAGCTCAGGAAAGAAAAGAACCCAAGGCTTCAAAGAGTCTTGCAGGCATTTCCTAGTCAAGATTTTATCATGGTGTTGTGATTTTTATTTTCATTTCATGACGAGACAAATGAGTTAGTTTGTTTGTTAACAGCCTTACAGCCCTCACGTCAAAAACATTCTCCTGAGCTGACATCTTCCAATTAAGTCACCATTTTCTGTAGTCACTTCTTTGCACACATCAAATAGACCACTTTAATCTTCACCAGAAACAAAAGCTAAGCAGGATGATAATTAGAATGCATTAACATGAGTGGAAATTACAGACCTTAAAGACTAGTAAATAATATTAAGTTCAGCAAGTGCCATCTTCCTGTATTTGAAATAAGTGGCTTTTCAGATTGCCCTTTCATTTTGTGATTATCGTGATGGGAATTTGTCCTAAGGCTTCAGATGCAACATACATCTTATTTTTTCACAGAGAGCACTGAAGGGGGTTGGGTGTCATGAAATGGCAATCAAACTATGAAGCAGGTCTTTGAGTTCTCCTGGAAGAGATCTTGGCAGATATAATCAGCAAAAATAAAACTTATTTTGTCTCTGTTAATTACTCTTTCAATAGAATCTGATGAGATAATATTTGGATGCTGTAAAGTGCCCTGTTTTCCAAGGAGGCATTCAGACATAACCAGAGCAAACTTTTTCTCCTCTGTTTGTAAAGCAGAGTTCAGTACATTGGTTTGGATGCTCCTACCAATATAGGAGTACAAATGTAATCTATTGCTGCATTAAATATGCATCAAAAGAGCATTACAGCTACCTGCTTAAAAGAAATAGTGATACATATCATGTATAATCCTGACATGATGAGCCTAATAGTTTCTGTGGTATATTTCAAGTCTTGCATAAATACAGAACTGTATCATCAGCAGTCAGAAAGCAATATTGTGTCACAATTCAGCAGAGAGTGTGCCAGCCTGTACCATGGGAAGATATGATTATGTCAAACAAGTACAGAGATAAGCAAATTCCACAAAGGTAGATGCAATCTGGATAAAATTGAATTTAGCACTGCAAACATAGAAACACTATGACTTTTCCCAAAACTGATTTTTAAAACATGGCAAGAAATAGCCATTACTTGCTTTAAGGCTGCATTTTAGTGCCACTGCATAAGCATGGATATGTGAAACAATACAAGTTCTAAGTGCACTCAATCACTAGATACCACACTATTTAATTATTTTGATTAACTTTGTTATCAAATAAAGAGTCAGACCACCATCAATTAGTATTCCTGGCACAGCAAGGTCGACATGCATGCTCTTTGTTGACAGAAACCACAAGGTAATTCACCATGCTTTAGCTTACTATAAATTCAGCAACTTCAGATATTTTTCCTATCTAAAACTATGACAAGAAAAGCTTGGACCCAGTTCCTCCCCACTTAGCTGAGACACTTTGACTAGGTGCCAAACTGACTGCTTTTATCCTCTGGATAATGGATAAAAAGAGGAAGGCCCTTCCAGAGGCTGTTTTCAGTCTCTGGTTGACTCTCTCATCCTCTAGATGTGTCTAGTTTATTATTTAAACTTGCCTGGCCCTGATGATTGTTGAAAAAGGTATTACTGAAATAAAAGAGGTTTTAATGGTGCATTATAACTCATTTTCCATGGGCATAGTAAAAACAACAGACTCTTCAAAGTTGGGAATTGTTAGGTCCTTAAATATGCCATTCCTGAGCTGGATGGAGGAGACAGCTTGGAAAGGAAAATGAAAAGGCTGTAAATTACCATAGCTGCCAATTACCAAAACTTTGATTTTACAGCCTTTACCTTTATGCTTCAAGTGCTCTGTCTCCACCAAAGCATTGAAAAGAAGATTTCATGAAAAGGCTGTGGAAGCAACCAGGTAATTATTTTTTTTTTTTTTTCCTGTTTACTAAGTTCCTTGAGCAGCCTAAATTCACCGAGTGCCATAAAGAACTTAAGATTGTATTAAGATCAATGTGAACTGTCTGAATAGTATTTATATGAACGAATACATTTTAAATACCAAAATCAATGAACTGTGAATCATCCCTGAACTGCGTGGAGAACTTAATAACAGTGAAACTGCTGTGCAGATAAACATTATTGTCCAGAATTTCAGGTCTGCTAAGCTACTCTTATACCATCAAAACAATTGCTAAACACCTTAAACCTGTCCTGCAAGAGCACGAAAAGGTAATGAGCAAGAAAATCAACGCTCCAGGTGCAGCGACGCTGTATTTTTCTGTAATCACCGAACCCACTGAAGCTGCCCTAGAACTGGGGATGTGAAGAAGCAGGTACCAACTGCTTCATATTCATTTCCATCACTGACTGATAGCATGAGATGCAATTCTGCACCTTGCCAGGTATCCCTCTTTAATCATGCAAAGAGTTCCAGAAGTTTCAGTTATTTAAAATACACACAGGAGCAGTCACAATAAAATCCATCTGCATGTATTTGGTTGCATTTCAGCTTCGGTTTCTTGCTGGATAGCAGATTGGGTTGGGGAGGGACTTGGTTTCTAATGCAAATTTTTATTACTCTGTGTGGTGTCTTGACCCTGGTTGGACCTCAGGTGCCCACCAAAACCACTCTGTCTCCCCTCCTCAGCTGGGCAGGGGAGAGTAAATGTAAAGGAAGGCTTGTGGGTCGAGTTCAGGGCAGGCAGAGATCACTCTGGGCAAAAACAGACTCGGCAAAACAGACATCATGGACAAAACAGACCTGATTGTGGGAAACCAGCTTAATTTATTACCAATCAAATCAGAGTAGGATAATGAGAAATAAACTAAACCTTAAAAACACCTTCCCCCCTCCCTTTCCTTCTTCCTGTGCTCAACTTCACTCCCAAGTTCTCTCCCTCCTCCCTCTCAGTGGCACAGGGGATGGGCAATGGGGGTTGTGGTCAATCTAACATGTTGCCTCTGCTGCTCCTTCCTCCTCAGGGGTTGGACTCCTCACACTCTTCCCCTGCTCCAGCCTGGGTTCCTTCCCACAGAGTGCAGTCCTTCAGGAACAGGCGGCTCCATCACACAAATCCTGCCCAGCAAACCTGCTCCATGCGGGCTCCTTTCTCCACGGAGCCACAGCTCCTGCCAGGATCCTGCTCCAGCACGGGCTCCCCACGGGGTCACAGCCTCCTTTGGGCATCCCCCTGCTC
>JAWWES010000133.1:69270221-69292198 GCA_035583135.1 Lophotriccus pileatus
GCCTTGTTTCTTCCTCTTCTTACCCCCATTATCCCAGAGGTGCCACCACCATCTCCGATGGGCTCAGCCTTGTCCAGTGGTGAGTCCATCCCGGAGCCAGCTGGAATTGGCTCCATGGACATGGGGGAAGGTTCCAACAGCTTCTCCCAGAAGCCACCTCTGTATCCCCTCTGCTACCAAAACCTTGCCACGCAAACCCAACAGATCATGCCAAGGACAGAATTTATCCAAAAATACATTTCTATGGCAGCTGGGAGCGCAGGCCCTGCTCGGGTGGGCAGTGCCTACACTGGGTTTTCATTAGGAAGCAACTGAAGACTGGATCAGCATTTTTTTCATTACTTTTGTCATCCACACTAATTTAGGACAGGAAAGCTTTATTTCTGCCATAGAATTGCCCTCCAAGTTATAGAAGTAATCAAGGATCTTTCCTATTAATTTACTTTATTTTTACACGGATTAAAATCAGGTGTAGTTACTTTTCACTGTATTTTTAAACTAGACCATTTTCATTTTTGACTTGAGCCCTCTGTATTATTAAAGGTTACTGTGACTATCAAGATGTATTGTCCTTGTATGACTATCAAATTGTATTATCCTCTGGTTGAAAATTAAATTCAAAGATTTAACATGGCCACTCTGAATTCAGCAACAGTGAAAAGGTTTGAAAAAGAAATCCATTGCTTAGAGCAAAAATGTAAAAAAAGAGAGCATTATATGCTACAGCAAAGGAGCAACAGCAACACAAAGGCTGCAGAATATAATTTGTTAAAACTTTTTTCTTTATTCTTTTTTTCACCATGAATTGCTAGAAGAAATGATACCAAAAAACCTCTGTTCAGCTTTCCCAACCATTTAACCACTGAAAGGTAGAGAATGCAATCTATTTCTCTCTTAGTTTCTTAGTTTTCCATATTGCTGGTATGTGATTTTTTTTTTTTTACTTTTGTTATCCATGCCTTTTCTATTTACGTAATTTATTTTTTCACTGCAATTAACTGTTGGAAATATTAGGAAGAAAAAAAATATAGCAAGTTATTCTTTATTTAGGAAAATGCAGAATTAATAACTTGCACAAACCCAAGAAACTGGTAGATTTAATGTGTCTACACCACACATTTGAGAAGCTGAAACTTTCTGAGTTACTCAGCCTGAATTGAAGTTGGTTTAAGCCAGAGACTTCTTTAACATTCACAGTGGACTAAACTCAAGCAAATAATCAGTTATGATGTTCCAGCTGATGGGATGTAACTTGCTGAACTGTGGTATCTTAACTATTTGTAATTATTTATCCATTCACTTAGTAATTTATCCAGATATTGTTTCAGTCTCCGAATCCTTCAAAATTTTGACATATATTAATGCTGGTGCTGCTGTAGGCAGCCCAGTGATATTCATGGAGCCACAAATAAGATTTCTTTTTTTAATAAAGGAGAGCAGAGTTGAAGCCAAGTTACCCAAGATCTTCAACTCATTTATCCTCGCTCTATTCATTCAAGCATTATATTATGAGCAAAACTCTATTTATCACTAGACAGGATGTTTTTGCACATACACAAACAAGTGCCAAAAATCAAAATGTCACTGAGAGCACATATTGCAGCAGATTCCTCTTCCTCGTCATGCACTGCAGTGCCAAGTTGTACTACCAGGAAAATACTGGGCTGTGGTCTCTTTCTCAGTACCTTTTCCATATGGCATGGGGGGAACCTCATACTGGAAATGGGGACAGTTTTCCCCTCGTTTATATCCACCTAAATAAGAGATGTATTTTTCAGTTGTTCACCTGTACATATATTCCTGTGTATTAAAAAATCTAATTGCATGCACAGCAGTAAAAAAGGGCATTTTTAAAATAAATTAATAATGATCTGATTTACTGAGTTTGATGTTTGCTTAAAAAAATTTTCAGTGCCAAACCCTGAACATATTTAATACAAACTGCTCAGACATTTGCAAGATACATCTAAGGAAATCAGTAAAAGCAGAACTTTAGAAAGCTACAGAGCATTTTAAGCACAACAGCTGAACGTTTTATTTCATGTCTTATATGCTGCCCACTGAACCTGTGAAAACTCTTTGCACTCTCAAAAGGTCAGCAGCATATTCTCTCATACTCAGTGCAGGAATAAGGCTTTTCCACTCACTCAAACTCCCTTCAGACTTGCTCTGTATCAGATTTAGTTGAAAGAGCTTTAAGAGATGTCTAAAGCAACTTGAATAAATTCAGTGGGTCTTGGGCTGAGATTTTTGAAAGAAGCCTAATAGTGTTGGAAGCCTCATGTGTACAGAAAACTCAATTCTAAGAGAAAAGATTCTCATTTTGAACAATTTCAATGAAGTGTTTTTAATACAACTTGAATCTCCTCCACTTTCTAGGACCATTCTCTTACCTGCAGTGATTATGGCTTATAGACTGGAGTGAACATGAGATTAAAAATGAAACACCTTGAAAAAATCCTTCTACTTTACTATTTTCATAACTG
Organism: Lophotriccus pileatus; assembly: GCA_035583135.1. Lineage (NCBI taxonomy): Eukaryota > Metazoa > Chordata > Aves > Passeriformes > Tyrannidae > Lophotriccus > Lophotriccus pileatus. The sequence goes on from JAWWES010000133.1 coordinate 69,272,708, forward strand.
AAAAAAGCCAGCATTGGTTCATGTTCAATTACCGAGCTGCCACTAAAGCACGGAAGAAAAAGGTATTCTATTATGTTTGATCCTTTACTTTTAATATTGAACAATAATAATGATTTCAGATATGAATAAAGAAGATATTCACTAGAAGTAAATACTGACTCTTCTTTCCTTTTTTTTTTTTTTTTCCCTCCAAATAAAGGGAATTTGGTCATAAAACTGTGTCCTTCTTAAACAGGTTAAGTTTCTACACAACACTGATGAGCCTCAACCATGATAAATATGCCTAACTGCAAGCACAGGAAACCCCTGGTGTGGTCTAAAGGAAGAGGGAGAAAATGCTATTGTGCATCTGGGATTTTAGACCAACTTTCCAGGTCTTAGTGATTTTTCAGCAGGATCATCCCAAGAATTCTCCCTGGAAGACAGGGGAAAGCTAACTGATCATAAAAAAGGCAGGTGAATGTCTCAGAGCACTTTTCCAATCTACACCTGAAAAAAATAATACTGGAAACTTCTTCGTTTCCTTTGTAAAATTATTCAAGCAATGCTGTTGGAAACTTGGAGAAAAACAGTGCCCAGAACTATCACCCTGCATCCTCCTCTAGAACAAATGGGCTCAGAGCTGCCCCAGTTACCACATGAAGATCCAATCTCATAATTAAAAATTAGGGGTTCTCTGTTTCACTGGATCTCTAAATAGCTTGGAATTCAAAGACTTTAGAAAAGTGGGTGTGGATTTTAATTCCCAGAGATGATATCAGTTGAACTATTTTGTGTTTTGATGGAAAACTCCCTTAGGAATTACAGATGATCCTCCCTTGCTTTCTTAAGAGTTGGTTTCTAAGCAGGAATAGAATTCAGCTGGAACAGAATTAAATGATAGCACTAATGGGGTTCCTGTACAGCTCCCAGCTGGCCAGCTGGGAGGTGAGGACAGAGAAAAGGGCTTCACTCCTGAGATTCCCTCCTCCAGGAGCTGGGACTTTCCAGGTGCAGTGGGACATTCAGCTTAGATATGTGGGTTTTCTCCCTCCAATGATTTGCTCACTGCATTGATGTTACTTCTAAATTTTCTCTCTATACATCTGCATCCACTGGTGAAGAAATAAACAGCAAACAGCTGCCATTAAGCCAAGAAGAAGAAGAAGAAGAAGAGCAGGATTTCATCTGAAGAGCATAGTTAAGATTTATACTTTGGTTTTAGCTAGTCTGGAGCAATACAGCACTGCACTGTGAAATGCAGAGAGTCTTTGTCATACAAAAAAGAAGACTATAAAGCCAGAGGGAATCTGTTCCCTACTGTCCATCTATTCAGGAGGGCCATGGAGTAGATATCCTGTTCTAAACCACACCACTAACATGGTCAGAGCCTAGAGAGTACAGCTAAGAGTGATTAATTTGATTTAGTGACCTCTTGAGGTACAGGTATTTTTACTTCTTTTCACAGAAAACAAAGGTAAAATATCCAACTACAAGAATTCCTTCTGCATAGGTCAGAGACCAGCGACACATCTCAGTGCTTTTTTGCCTCTGTTAGCAGGATTGGGTCACTTTTCTATTTAATTTGACAACAGGTAAAGGATTTCTGACACCATTCTTCCACAGCTGGTCTACTCACACTGAAAAACCAGTGAACAAGGAATGCAGAGGAACACACCAAAAACTACAGCGGTATCTCTGAAATGCCAGACAACAGAACCTTTAACCAACAGCAACTGTTATGTTCCAAAGTGTGCAAACGGCCCAAAAAAGGTCTTGGTTTGTTATACCAACAAATGAGGAAGCAACTCAGAAAGTTTGTGACCTTTTTGGTCACTGCAATCAAGGCCACTGCTATTAAAATTCATCATGAATTATGAGCAACGTATAGTGAAATAGTCAAGGAGCAAGAGGGCAGTTGGTGTCCTATGGAAACAAGATTTACAAGACTGCAATGTGTCTGAGTCGATCCCATAAAGCATTTTTGACAACATACCCCTGGCAGTGCTATAATTAATAGATATTAATAGCAAGTAGTTACCAAAGCAATCCATCTATCTAATAACAGTCCACTATTTTGGCAAACTGCTCAGTGACCCTGGGACGCTGATGCATGCCTGACTAGGCTGTGATAATTAAATGTTAGTTATATTATCAGGAAGCTGCATTTTGACAGCTGCTGAAGAAAAAGAGGGGACTGTGGTAGGAACTCAGAAAAGTTCAAGACATTAACAGAAGCTTTGAAGGCATTAACAGCGTGATAACAGACACCCCAGGGTATAAACAAAGCACAAATTATAATCACTGATCCCTAAAGAAACATAACTTGCGAGTTAGATAGAACCAATTTTATTTAGCTGACCAATGTGGATGGAGCTGAACTTGGCAGGGGATGCAAAGAATAATAAGGACTTCCAGGGGTATGTCAGCCAGAAAAGGAAGGTCAATAAAAGTGCATCCCCCTGATAAGCAAGACTGGCAACAACAGATGAGGAGAAGGCTGAGGTGCTCAATAACTTTTTTGCCTCAATATTCAATGCAAACCTCTCTTCCCACATCTCTTGAGAGGATGGACTGCCAGGCAGGGACTGGGGGAGCAAAGTCTCTCCCACTGTCAGAGAAAATGAAGTCTGTGACCACTGAGGAAGCTGAACATACATAAATCTATGGGACCTGATGAGATGCATCCCAGAGTCCTGAGGGAATTGGCTGATGTGGTTGCCCAGCACTGTCTGTGATGTTTGAAAAATCAGGGCAGTCAGGTTAAGTCCCTGGCGACTGGAAAAAGGGAAACTGTGTACCCATCTTAAAAAAGTGCAGAAAGGAGGAGCCTGGGAGCTATCCTGTCAGCCTCACATGACCTGGGAAGGTCATGGAACAGACCCTCCTGGAAGCTCTGTGGTTTGAGACATCCAGCACAGCTTCCAGAGGCCAGCAGGCTGAGGGAGGGGACTGTGCCCCTCCACTCCACCCTGGTGTGACCTCACCTGGAATCCTGGGTCCAACCCTGGACCCTCATCACAGAAAAGACATGGGTTGTTGAACTGGGTCCAGAGGAGAGCCACAGAAATTATCAGAGGGCTGATTTCCTTCATATGGGTAAGAAAAGAATTTTTTTGGGGGGTAATAATTTAATGGTTTACAAAGTCCCATTCAGAGACCGAATTTACACGTATCCAATTTTTGTGCAAGGATAGTCTATAAAATGTTTTTACAATAATGGCTCAACAGTAATGCAAAACTGTGACATGTGCCCAGAACCAGAATGTGTAGACAAGGCAACAGAACTGGATGTTCCCTTTTCTATTCCTCCTCTCAGTGTGTTTTAACCCTGGCATGGAGAGAGCTCATATTGGCTCCAAACATCATTTCGCTTACTCATCTGCCTAGCAGCCCTTTTTCCTGCTAGTACATCACCTTTTGTTTTAGAAACATATATATTTATGACAATTATTTTTACAGTATGAGTGTCTGACACCAATAAAGATCCAGAGTACTTAGCAGAAAAAATATATGTTGATACGAGGTATTTTCCCATTTGTGTATTATAAAATACCAGTCAGTCCATCATTCCTGCCTTTTTGTCCAACCACTGTCTGTCCATCCTTTTTGTAGGATCATAAACAGGGGTAACTTACATACAGTTGTTTAACAGCATTTATACCAGTAAGGTGACCACAGCCAAGACACAGAACTGAGCACTTGCACACACTCATCCACTTTTTTCAACTGCAAACATAATCCTCAGCAGATGTTTAGCCTAAAATACCTGTTCTACATAACACATGGTCTACCTCATATCTATTAAAAAGATATTTGGTCAAAAAGATGGCACCAAGATACCTGAGATCTTGATCTGTTCTTACAGGAAAGGACAGGACAATAAGGTGAGAAAAACTGCATTTATATCTAGGTCTCTCTCCTCCTCTAAAATGGGAATACAATAAAAAAACCCCTACAGTATTATTTTATTATTAATATATTATAATTACTAATTATTAATATTACATATTTAATATATTACAGTGTTGTAATTTATATCCTCAAATTACAATTTTTTCTTAATTTAAGGCTGCATTCATAGGGCTTTTCACAGTGAACTTTGGTTTTGTTAAAGCACTAACAAAAATGTGGAAATTTTCATTTTAGTTGTAAACTCAGTCATATGCTTTGTTTGATTACAAACTGTTACATCCTGACCCAGTCTTACATTTTATCCCAGTTGTCACAGGTTTGCAGTTCTGTGTATAAAAGCTCATTACCTTTGCAAAGAATCATCATTAGCTCATAAATATCCAAACACATCTAAAAAAACTCCCAGATTATTTTCTGATTTTATCTTAAACTCCTCAAAAATAAGTGTCATATGAATGCAGCTCACACACAATTCATTTGCTTTGTGTGACTTTCAGCACTAAACCCAATATGGAAACAGATGTATAGTTAAGAAATCAACACTGACATCAAAATTCTAAATAGATACCTGTAATTTACTGTGCTTTGATTTGGGGTCCTCCTGGCATGGAGAGATGAGTATAATAATTCAATTGTCTCTGCTGTTAGTTTTAATGGCAATATCAGGATGTGTTTGGGCTCCTTTGCAAACTGCTGGGTCAAAGTCAATGGCCAATGATGAAGCTGCAGGGAGTCTCTCCACCAGTCCATCTCAATATTTTTTTTAAGTTTTTGATTAATTTAATTCAAAGTAACAGACAAGCCTCAGTGTCTGAGTGAAAATTAAATTCAATTAAAAATTAAAACTTAATGAAAGTTAAATTTTAATCGAAATAGGCAACTGTTTTGAGGACCCAAACCTTATTATCCTCCTAATGCCTCAGTGAAGAGTGAGTTTACCTGATGGGCCACACTGAGGAGTCTGAGTAGGTGAGAGATGTCTTAAATTCTGTGGGAAAAATTTCAGCTGGATCTGACACTTTACCACAAAATACAAATCCCTAAAAAATCATGCTTCGCCATGCCAGAACTGCTTGTCTAATAGAAGATTTTTCTTCTTCCTACCAAACTACAGCAAGAGTTGCACAACTGAAAGACCTCTGACCAGGAAGCAGGAGAGCTGCTGTATTTCTGAGGCAAAATGCCTCCTGTTGGTTCCATGAAAAAGGTTTGGAGTCTAAAGATGTTTGAGTTTGCTGCCATAGGGATTTCCTGACCCTTGTGTGTGCTGAAACCAGCACTTCTGATATCACTCTGGACATGTGAAATCCTATGTTGGGCCAAGGAGTAGCTCCAGGATTTTGGTTTCTTGAACTTTTCAGTAAATCACCTTTAAAATTAGCCACAGGGGAATGAATGTATTACAAGAGTAGGTTTTCCCCCGGTGTTGATTAGGAAGCTATCCTTCATCACACTACAGGTTTTCCAAGATCTGTCTTTAGATTAAATGATTTCTGAGATATCATCCTGGAACAGGAAGAAAACTGAAAACCAAAGAAAATGCAGGGTCATGTACAATAAAATGGAGCATTATTAAGTCTGGTCTCAGGCCCATTCCACGCTGCTTTGAGAAGTGATAATTGCACCCAACAATATATCCAGATAAGGTGATGGATTGTACCTGTATTTATTTTATTTTTTTAAACCCATAGATTGCCTATCCGTGAAGCAGGTGGGGAATAAATAACATCTTCCTTTGGGGTTGGCAAATGAAGTTTATTTTAATGTTGGGGACGCTGTGGCCAAGTTTGATTCGCTTTGACAGCAGAGCAGACGCCACAGCAACATCCACGTCATTACACCGAAATTAATATGATATTACTACAAGTCGTGGAAATTGGAGCCGAAAGGAAACTTGACAGATGATGCCCCTGTCTGAAGGCAGGATCAGCTGTGCCCAAACCACTCCTGGCAGGTGTTTGTTTCACTTAGTCTCACAAGCCTGCATTGATACACATCGTATGGATTTCTATTCCTGTACATGAAACATTTAATTAGGGAAAACAAATAGCAGCAGTGTGTGACGAGGTCAGGATTACTAGACCAACTGCAGGCAGTGTGCACTAATCAGGGCCCATTCAAATACGTATTAGGAGATTGAGTAATGACAGCAGGCAGAAAAAAACCAACTAAAAAACCCAGCCAAAAACCAACAACCCCCCAATTTTTATTTCCTCTGCACATTTCTCCTTTGCAGACTCGCTGTGAGCTAAAATATAGGTCTGAGCTATTAGGATTTGTGAGCGAAGAGAACAAGCTAAAGACCACATTTATCTAGTGCACAGCAAGAAGGCTATTTGCATCCTATTTGGACTATTTTTACATGATTGGAGTAAACTCAGAGATCTTTAGGACCTTAAAAAAATACAACCCAAAAAAACCTTAAAATGAGTTCTACCAAGAAGCTACTACCAGTGGAGGTGACTTTTTAAGCTAAAAGATATTTTGATATCCCTTCCCACTGTCTTCTTTGCATGTGCATTTCTGTGCTTGAAACGCCACCACAAAGGATTATTGGCTGAGTCTGAACAATTCATCTTGTAAATTAAATTGCCACATATAACTCAGGTTCTTGTGATATCTTTATGCACCTGGAAGAGGAAAAGAATATAATTAAAACATATCTTTGAAGGATTTTTCTTTGAAATAACTTCTTTTTACCATCAGAACAGGTGACGTGCTGGTTCCTCTGATCTGTTTTAACACATTGTTATTGCTGTCTCTACTCAGGTGTCTCTCAGACTCCCCAAATAATTCAAAAATAATGACAAAAATTTTGATCACTACTTATAGTATTTAAAAGGGATTGCAGTCAACTCGATTCTATTTATTTGAAAACGAATCCCTGTTCTCAGAGTGAGAAACTGCAGCAGGAGCCCTGAACACATTAAAAAACATTAGCAAAATTTAAGCATTAATTCTTTAAATTATGTGTGTGAAAGTAAGAGACAGAGGGGGTTCAAGTGCAGCTATAAACTCAAACATATTAGCCCTTGCACAGTAAAGAACTGCAGATCACACTGAACGTTTCACTCAATAATTCTAAAGTAGAAATACAAAACCCACCAACTCTTACATGAAATGATGACGCCTCTTCATTCAACCCATCCCATGAGACAAAGATGAGGGTCCCCAGCTCAACGTAGAGCAGCTTTGGTTCCACTTCAGCAAAGCTGCAGTGATTTACACCAGCCCTGCCTCATAGAACACACACTTTGAGGAATATGTTGTAGCTTTGAAAAACCAAGGTAGAAATTAATTCCACAGCCAATCCACCAACAGTACACAAATGGTAGTAAACACTTCTGTGTTTTCACTTCTCCATCTGCACAATGGCATTCCAGAAATGTTTAAGAGACTCTGTGTAGAAGTGTCTCTGTAGTGCCAGTCCATGTATAGAAAGGAGTAAATAAAATAGTATTTTCTAAATGTGGCAATTGATCACTAAAGCTTTCCTTTCTCTGGCATTAAAAAGACACAATTTGTTGACTGAAGAGCACGTCATAGTCTGTATAAAAGAAATGCAGGTATCTTTGCTACCAGAAATGAATAACATATTGCAAAAATACATCAATCCTTTATCCTTTTATTCATCTAACCCCTTCTTTTTAATGGTTAATTTATTATGGATTCACCGAACAGCCATCAGCATACATTTGCACTACTACCAACTGGAATTTATTCATCAGACTGCACAGAGGGATTTGTTAGTTATTGGGGGTCAGTGAACATGTAACACAGTTTTATAAACTGATATTGAACGGGAAGAAACTGCATTAGAATGAAGCCAGAATAACAATAAGCCAAAGAGTCAGGTGAGTATTTCTTGCTTCATCTCTTATATACACTTTTTTTTTTTTCCTACTGCCAGGAAGTGAATGCTTTTTATATTTATATATATATATATATATTTAAAATCTTTACTTTCTTACCATTACTGTTTTTTTAGCTCTCTGGGCCCCCTGACAGCCTCCTGCCAGCTGAAAGGGCAGGGGAAGGAACAGCACCAGTGGTCTGACAGTGCATGGCTGAGCCAAGCGTGTGACGGGGTTTCGTCCCGCAGACAACGGGTCCCAAAAGGCAGCACATGCTGCAGCTTCTCAGTGCTAAAAGCTTGAACCCTGCTTTTTTTACTCTGTCTTACTTGAACCCTGCTTTTTTTACTCTGTCTTACTTCAAGGGGTAGTTTGCAATGTATCAAAGAATTGATTCTTTCTATATATTTAGCACTATCCAGTCATCAGCTACAGTGGAATTAATCTTGATTTCCACCGGCGTGAGTGACAGGAGAAATGAGCTCGGGGATATAGTTTGGGGATAACAGCTGTTGAAAATGTTTATTTGCATAAACACGAGGAAATCAATTCCATTTCTGAGGCAATGGAAATATAACTTACCCCAGGCAGTTCTCACCTGAGAAACCACCTTTCCTGAGAGAGTGACAGTCAAATTGCCTGCAAGATATTACCTGCTACCTATTATACCAACATTACACTGCAGTCTTAAGAAACAAGGTAAAATCTTACAGACCTGTGTAGTAACATAAGAGTGCCACTTGAATTAGGTTGGGAATGTGTTGGTACAATGCACGTTCACCTGTTAGATTAAAATTATAAAAAAAAATATAAACCCAGTAGAAATAGAGGCAAATGGACTTGTGCTGAAGATATTTGAATAGAAAAGATGCTGAGAAAACACTGGTGTACTTGAGATCAGCTTTACTCATTGTAGAAGTTCAGAGAGGAACAGCTGATTTTCATGTTCTGTTATTCCCAGTTTAGGCAAGCATTCAATTTGAGAAGGGAGCACAGAGGTGATTTAAATTTAATATCTCGATCTCATTGCAAGAGAATGGCTTAAACACAAACACAGTCAAGTTGAAAGTCTTAATGTTCTACTTGAATTCACATGATTTATGGCGGGGGAAAAAAACTCCTGCAGTTTCTCAACAGGCTGAGAAATGCCAGTTTCATCTACATGGACTAAAGGAACCCACATTCAAACAACAGACACTCAAACTAACATTTAACACTCCAGCTGACATTCAGCACTGGCATTCAAATGAACATCCCAGCTAAGAATAAATCTTCTTTGGAAAAATCCTAACTATGAAATAGGGCAGATACTGCATTCATCTGTACTGGTATAATTAGACATACTGGACTGAACTCATGTTCTTACCCAGGATTTATGCAGGGCAATTGAAGCCTATCCCTCAATTCTCAAACAAATGCCAAATATGCTGCTGAGAGTGCTCAAGTGGCAGTTCTTTCCCCTAAGAAAGTCTGTTCAAATTGAAATTTAGATGCCCAAATATGCCAGTGGAGCCTTGCAGCAGCATTATCCTGAAAGATTCTAAAGTATTTTGAAGCATTTTTATCCATTTTCAGAATCACTTTTTGGCTTTGGTGAGCTGTTCTTCACAGTAGAACTTCACTCTTGTATTAACCAAAATTTCTTGGTTTTTTTTAATAAAAGGCTCTTTTTTTTCCAAGGTTGAAGTCTCTGCTGCCCAGTTTTCTGTATATTCACCTCAGTATGTGCAAGGTGACTCTACAGTGGCAAAACTTCACAACTGTCTAATGTTTACTTGCAGAATAGAAGCCCTGTTTATTAAATAACTAACCAAACTCTCTTATTTTGTCCACTCCGAGAGACACCTTTTGTACAGTGGATAAGCCAATTAAAAAAAAATTAAAAAACAAACATACCCAACCCCGATAAATAACTATTCTATTAAATTCAGAACAATTTGGGGGGATCTGTGGGACTAGAGTTTTCTTTTCTAGACTGCAGGCTGTTTTTAAATTAACTAAGAGAATCATCTTCCTTAATATTCACTGATGGCACAGCTGCTGCTATCAAGCAGTTTCTGCTTTAACCGGTTAAAACCTCAAGCCCGCTGTAAAAAGGTAGATAATGTGTAATCAATTGGTTTAAATTTGGAGAGCAGTTTAACTTAGCAGTGATGTCTCAACTCTGTGTTATAGGGAATTTATTCTTTGCCTGTTACCAAAAAAAACAAACCAAAACATCTCAGAGAGATGAACCACAGACAATAAGTATCATGGCATTTTTTTTGATGCTTTTTTTCCCCCCCAAGCTAATTCCACATGGCAGGTGCTTATGAATGGCTACAGAAGTTCAGAAGAGAGGACCAGGGAGGGCTCAGCTTCTGTATATAATATTACAAATTTGAAACTCATAGGTCATTAAAAATGTATGTACCTGAAATTTTTCTCCAACTTTACCAAGTTATTTAATGAAATATAGAAAACTATTCTTACTCAGGCTCTCAGGTAGGTTACTATTGCTTTCTGTAGACAAAGGAATAGTTGGGCTTTTCATTCTGCATTACCTTCAGTATCTCAGAGCAATTTGTAAGAAAACAACTTTACAGCATCTCAACCTGGTTTTGCTCTCCCAGCACAAACGAGTGAACCAAGGGAAAAAACCTCTGTACCTCTGTCTGTTCACAGCTAATAAGATTTTCCAGGAGGTGAGAAAATATGTTCTCTCCCTTTCCACCTTCCCAACAGCTGTGGTGTCTCCTTGATTTTGAAATTTTTGGGGAAGAAGAGTCAGTATCTTTACCCATCCTTGAATAACAGCTTAATTTTTAGACATCTAGGACTATTTCCATTCTTTGCCTGAAGGTGCATAAACAGCTTTAACCTCTGTAGACTGTGCCCAAAGCACCAGGCTACAGAGCACTTTTACTTTATTTTCTTTTCTTTTTTTTTTTCCTCACTTTCTTTTTCTTTCTACCAAAGTTTTAACACTACGAAGAAAAAACCTGTAAGATTCAGTGGAAATCGAGAGGTGTTTTTTGTTCCAACCCCAAATACAATCAATGGCACATAATTCTGAACCTCCTTCAGTCTGAAATAAAACAGAATCATCCTTTGGCAAAACTCAGGCTAAAGCAGGTAAAAGTGCTAATGCAAGGAAATTCTGCTTCTTGCAAATCAAAGAATCCCATCTATACATTTTTGTCTCAAAAAGGAAAAAATGTCAGCATTTCTTTATTGGTGTATTTCTCCAACGCTTTAGCAAAACTTAATTAAAAGAGTAATTACACGTAATCCTTTATGTCAAAAGTATATGATTGTGTTTTAAACTGTTACAGGGTTTAGAAATGATAACATATATACTTTTCCTGATCACCATAATATCATCTTATTTGTTTTTATATAATCTATATTCCTTCAACTTAAGTAAAATACATCTTTACAGGATTTCCATTCCATGTAAAATTACAGATCATGTATCTGAGTCCATTGATTTCCAAGTAAAAAGAATGATAGAATGGTTTGGAAGGGACCTTAAAGATCATTTAGTTCCAATCCCCCTGTCATAGGCAGGGACACCTTCCACTAGAGTGGGTTGTTCCAGCCTGGCCTTGGACACTTCCAGGGATGGGGCAACCACATCTTCTCTGCCCAACCTGTGCCAGGGCCTCCCCACCCTCACAGGGAAGACAAGCTAAGAAAACTGAACATTAAAATTTATTTCCTCTTAATGGTTGTTTTGTTCCTGGACAACTATGGTTCACTAAGGACCTTAAAAAAATCAATTTACATCAAGATAATATCCTCCTGGTATTGCATTTTCCCCTCTAATGTATGCATTAAATACAGTGCCAAGATCAACTTTATTTTCTCCAACATCTATCTGCTGTATTTCATCAAACTCACAGTTAGTAATTTTTGGGTTGTTTATTTTTTTTCTTCCAGAAAAGTCTGTTGGCTTTTATAACAGAGCATATCAGCTGTTTACAAAAGAGCCCTGGCATTTTCACATTTCAGCTTAAGGGAGGAAATGAAGAATACATCAACTAAACAGAAATGAGGGGGATTCAGTAAAATAGTTCCAACAGCAATTAGTCAGGGCATTATGTTTGATATTACTGCAGGAAACATGACCAAGTATCTAAAATACACAAGAATTCCCACACAGTTTCCAAAGATATGATTAATACATTAATTTATCCTATGTTTTTCCTCCAGATCATTATTGTTATTTTAGTAGAAAATATACATGGGTGAAGGTTAAGATTTATTATAAACATATATGACAGATTCAGGAAAATTCTTTCATAATAAGAGAATAAAAATAAAGAAACTGTGCCAGACACACTATCTGTATGTGAAACGTGTGCCAAACAAAAAATAGAGCTGTTTAAATAATATTTTTTTTTTTCTGTTTGGTGGCTGCAAAGAAAAATAATCACAAAAAACTGTGTCAGGTTGACACACCAAGTATATTCCTATTGGCCAAATTCAGCAAACTTTCACAGGTAGTTTATGTTGACCTAAAAGGAAAAAACTAACATGAGATATTTCACACAGTTTCTCTCTAGTTCCACGTTTTCCCAGAATAATTCAAACCTATGTTTATACAATATGCACTCCTGTATTTAGCATCCCCAACGTACATTTGCTTGGAGGGGTCAGAAGACTTTGTGTTCAGCTCTATGGATTCATTCATCAGCTTCCAAATGTCTCCACCTGTTATTTTTAAAATAAACCCACTACCCACTACCTACCACCCACCTACCAGCTCTACCCTCTATTATCAAGGCTATTCTCTCAGTGTTCAGATTAGCATCTGACATCGCCGGCAGAATTTATTGAGCTCTCTTATTTTTCAGTGCTCTTTTCATTGACAATTTCTGCCCATTTTTCAAGGAACTGACACTGTGCTGCATCATCCTGCCGTTTGTCAGCCGCGCTGGAGATGCAGTGGATATTTACCAAACAATTAGCCATTACCCGAGAGCTGGAGCTTCACAGGCATTCTATGAATTCCTGAGATTTTTCAAGGTACTGACATGACAAAACACATGTCAGCATATTATAAAATAGTTGAAACAGCATAATCAAAAATTGAGGTGGGAAAGAAAAAGGTTTAGGGTTCGGATTAAGTATCATTTGCTGCTGCTGTTAACAGGATCACTCTGCCTGTGCAGACTTCAACAAACACTATTCTGGGAAGGAGCCTTTCTTTTCAAGGACAGTATCACAAAAGTCTCCAGACACAAAGTGAGCCCCACAAATGATTAAACCCTGTCTCTGTGTCCCTTTTACATGATACATATGTTCCAAATAGACCTTCCCGTACAATGCAGCTCACTCATGTAACAAGGGATGCAAATGGTTGCTTCAGAAAGAGATGTTATTCTATGTCTGTATTGTTAAAGCAGAGAATTCCACTGAATTATCCCAGCTCTTGCATTAGCTCTCTGATCCTCTTTTATTCAGAATTATAGATGTATCTACAAGGCCAACAGGCTTGGTCTTCATTCACTGAGGAACTGCCAAATAAACCTGGATTACCTCAATGCCCATCAGACCAAGAAACTACAGAGCATAGAAAAGATTAAGAAAACACAGAAATTCTATTGTCTGATCAATCATAAGGAATTATATCAACTCTGACAGGTTACAAGCACAGATGATAACCTATTCTAAGACTCAGACTTGTGTAATCAGTTTTAAAGACTAAATAAACCAGATCAGAGCTAAAGCATCCAAGGCACTGGAGCAGATAAAGATGTTGAAGGAATAGTGATAAATTGAAAAAATATATTAAATTCTTAATACAAACCATTGAAAAAACTTCACTTAGACCAGTCATGTAAAAAGAGCAGCGTGAACTGCAAGGTACAAAGAGGGAAATAGGAAATAGGACATTAGGGGAAGCTACAATAGTGTTTTACAAATGAATTTGAGATACGTGCTTGGGAGACAAAAATAACTACGGTGTCACATCCTGGTAGGATTTTCAAAGCCAATTTTAAAAGATCTGTGATCATTATGGGAATAAAATTCTGGAATCACTTACCAATGAGCTCTTTGACACAGAGCTTGAAAGTTTCTGGAATTTACAGATTAAAAATTGGACTGGAATTAAAAATTAGAGTGTTGAATAATCAGAGAATTTGGATTATTGTTTACTATACTTGATGGTCTTTCTCGCACTTCATTTCTATAACATTCGGCATACAAGGAGGATTTTCATTGCCACCTATTAAGGCTTTTGGTTGATTGTGCTGTTTTTTGACTTTCCAGGCAGCCTCCTTCACTTCCATAGCAGTTATTCTGCTCTCTTGGTAAGTGCAGGATCTCATACACCTTATGAGAAGAATTTAATTAATTGAAAAACTTAGTTCTGCCATAAATGTCTTCTGACACAATGAAAGAGTCTCTTAGTCACGAGGAGGAAAAAACAATAATGGTAATTATCACGTAAATATGACAGAGTTGCAGAATGAGGTACAAACATGAAATTTAATTTGATCAAAAGAACTTCCTGAAGATGATTAGTTATATAACATAAATATATACTCTTAACTTTGTAATAAACTTTCTCATAAAAAGAAAGTAGAGTTTCAAGTCACAATATTCTTCCTTTATTTCTCTCTCCTGCAAGCCTGCCACAAATCATCTCAGTGAAGGTTAAATAAGCCTCTCTTGTAAGATTCAGTTTTTCATTTCTTTATGCACAGAAACGCAGATGGGCCTTTTTATTTCCAAATGTGTATTACAACAGAAATGCCATAATTACAGAATAAGATACGAAGCAGAACACACAAGGGTTTGTTTCATTTATTATATTACTGAAGACAAAGTCGCACAGGAAGAATGAAAACAAGCACAAAAACCTCTGCAGAAGAAGCTGTAGAGAACAGGAACAGTGAATAAAAGAAATAGATTTCTGACTCCCTACTTTAAGAACTGCTATTGAATTCATCTTTATTATTTAGTTGCATAAAATTTGCTTTGTCCTTTTTTTTTTTCCAAAACACTGGAATAAAAAACGAGGCCATCTAGAACCAGACTTAGCAGGTGTGCTCACATCTGGTAAAGGAAAATCAGATTTCCAGTGTCTGTGCCATCAGATCATAGCACAGTTGTGGTTATATCTGTAACTAAGTGCATAACATTTGTTGTTGCTATAAGTGTAAACATCAGACACAAAGGCCCTTCCACAAAGCTCGTGATTCATTCACAGCAGCCCAAAGGAAGGAAGTATTCAAACGTATTGCTGTGTTGTCTCAGTCAGATATTTTTTCAAATGCAAGCAGACTATAAATTTTGCACATTTTTAAAGAATGTGTCAAACTTTTTTTTTAATATATAATTCTATGATTTGATCATGTATCTATTTTTTAATATTTGTGAGCTGGTTCAAAGGCATCCACCCTGCAGCCCGACAAATGGGATTAGGAGCTGGAAGGAGGGAGCCTAAATTCACGTATGGAAAAACCAATCTAGGACATGAGGAGGTGTAATAATAATCAGCTTTAAAGGAAAAAAAATACTGAAAAAGGGTCAAAAAATTATGAGACCTTTATCCCTCTGTCAGAAGCCAAGGTCTACATGGCAAGTGTCCTTTTTACCTCCTTTTTAGTAACACCAGTCTTCTGATTTTTACATTGTAATAGATATATCAACTTCTACTGTTTAGTTTTCTTAAGGGGTTGTATTCTCGAGTTTTGTGTAATGGTATACTTGAATTTTTCCAGGAAGTCTCTGGTAGGAAATAAAACCTGGCCTGCTAAAGATTTAGAGCTGGTAGCTAATGGTGTTACAATCAGCCTAAAAGGAGGGTAAATAACAAAGGAATGGGGGCATCAGGAACTGAAAACAACACAACAATGATACCGTAAAGAAAAATTTCTCAATGAAGTGGCAGCCCTGAGACAAAGTGTGTTGACCATTTTTAAGCAACATTTTTCAGTTCCCAATATTCCAAGGCCTGTTTGTCTCCTGTCTCTTTTTAATGTCAGTGGAAAGTACGAGTAAGAACATTAATGAAATCTGTGTGTGCTGCCACCAGTGTTATTTTCACTTCCTTGTCTTAGTTGGAGGAAAACATCAATTTTCTAGGCATTTCATCCCTGTGTTCCTCATTAAAATCCACAGAAATACCTTCCAAAATCCCACAAAACCGTTATGAAAACCGACCTCTTCAGCTCTTGCAGTTACGGGATCGCAGCTGGCACTTGTAGGCTTGGTCTGCAGCGTCAGAAGTTCTTGGAAGTTTATTTTGTGGCAATAAAATCAGTTTAGCTATTTAAATGCTGCAAGTAGAGGTCAGCCAAGATGCACTGTGTGCCATCTGTTGTGTTACAGTTACATGCCAAGAAAGCTTTCCACGCACACGAGATGGAAACAGGAGCATCTCTGACAGACACTGCAGACTGAAATAAGCTCGGAGAGCTCAAACAGGTTAAGATCCAACCGACCACAGGCAGTGGCTGCAGGATATGACTCTTTTGCTGCAGCTTAAAAGAAAATATTAGGAAAACATATCTTCAGCCTGCACGAGGTGGGAAATGCCGATGCTCCCCTAAGACACATGTCCCACTGGTTGTCTCACTTTCAAAGAGACTTGATGCTGTGGTGTTATTACAAGGGAAGAGTTTGATGTAAATGAAGCATTTCAAGCTTTCACCAGAAGGTAATTACAAGAATATATTATCCTCACTGCAAGAAACTTGAGGGCAGAACTAGAAGCACACCACAGGCAGTAGCAGTGTCTACTGTGGGAAAAGCCTTTTACCACAGACAGGACTTTTGTCATTACAGACAGAGGTAATGCTATAAATATAGAGAGGTAAAAACTGCTTCTTCTGTGTATGGAGATATTTCAGTCTCTAGAAATATATCAGTCTCTAGAAATTGCCCAGGTAATTTAATACAGTAGGCATTTAATACAGTAAATAAACTACTCAACATGACCAGTCTAAAATGCGTTTATTGCCACCTAGTTGTCTAAGATCCACAGAATAATGGAATCATTAAATACCCTCAGTTGGAAGTGACCCACTAGAATCATCCAGTCCAATCCTGGCCCTGCACAGGACACCCAGCAATCCCACTCTGTCCCTGAGGGCATCGTCCAAACCCTCCTGGAGCTCTGGCAGCCTTGGGGCTGTGCCCACTGCCCTGGGGAGCCTGTTCAGTGCCAACCGCCCTCTGGGGGAAGAACCTTTTCTTAATATCCGACCTAAACCTGCTCCAGCCGTTCCCTTGGGTCCTGTCACTGCTCACAGAGAGCAGAGATTGGAGCTGCCCCTCCACTGCCGCTCATGAGGAAGCTTCAGACCACAGCGAGGCCTGAGCTCAGCCTCCTCTTCTCCAACTGAACAAACAACTGACCTCAGCCACTCCTCATATGTCTTCCCTTCTAGACCCTTCTCCATCTTCACAGCTCTCCTTTGGATGGTTTCCAACAGCTTTGCTTTCTAACAGCTTTCTCCCTACATCTCCCTATAGCGATGTCCCAGAGGGTGTAGACAACAGCCATCTAAAGGATTAAATGATTAGTCAAAGGCAAAAATTGGGCAAAAATAATTTTATTTTGAACGTTAGCAAGGCTCTAGCTATTTAAAACTAATCCTGGAAGTATACTATGTTTACTTTACTGGCTTATAAATAGTAAAGAGTAGGCTGTATCTAATGATTTCTAAATGCTCAAAGTTTTTTGCTCACTTGTATCTAATTTACTATTTTAAGTGATATGCAAATAGCAAGTCAACTAAAAGTCAAAAGATAGTATGGCTAAAATCTAGAAATTGGAACAAGGATTGTGAAAGCCTCACTGGTAAACCACTGATAGAAATCACAGCCATCAGATCCTTTTTCTCCATCTGCCAAAGGTTCACTAACACACTGTAGGCAAACCATTTCACCTCCAATGTCACCAATAAAGTGGATCTCATATTAATGATTAAATTTAAAAAGCATTTTGAGTTCAACAACAGCAAAAAAAAATCTGATATAAGACAGACTTTTGGTGCTTTTGAGCACTAAAAGGTGTTTGAGGCAAGAAGCATCACCCAAATCCTAAGAGAACCTGAGCTGCTATAATTATAAATTAAGTCAACTTAGAAGGCTTGTATTTACACCTGGTTGTTGGGGTTGAGTTGGGGCCTGTGAAGATGGACTCAATATTTTACCCCAACTGAGCCTAAGACATTCACTTATTGCTTGCAAAACATGCAAGCAAAAATGTTTATGTCAAACATTACAAAAATGAGAAGGAGTAGAAACTGCTATTTTCTTGCTTTGAAGACGTGGGAAATAATTCTCCTCTAAAAGACAAAAATCTTTCTGAAGTCAGGTAACAGCAGGGAGTGGGATAACATTGATCAAAAAAAAATTGGGAAAGAATTTTTTGTATTTGCAGTTCTGATGAAAAAAAATGACATCATTCTAATGATTGCTACCAATTTTGGGTATGTTTCGATAACACCTAATTGGTTTGCAAATGAGCAAATTTAAAAATGGAGAAAGAAGTGCAAGTTTCTCAGCAAAATTTATTAGAAATAAAACCAAAGTAAAAGATGATTTACGACCATGCTGTGGATGAGAAAGAAGGAAACTTCTGCAGCAAATGGCAAAGACAGAAAGATGTAAGGTAAGACTTCAGGTGTAGCTGTTCTTGCACATTTGCTCTCCAGAGCTCCTGCTGCTGTCTGGCTTTTTGCCATCTCATTCTCTGAACATCATTTCAGATGGGAAAACTGCTATCAGCGACTTTCAGAAATGAAAATATATGGGGTGACTCAGAAGTTCCTCTCTAATGCAAAAAGGGATGGAGAGGAGAAAAAAGACATAGATTTTCACCTGGGGTGGAAGAGCAAAATAATGAACACTAAATATTATAGTACCTTTGAAAGATTCATTAACCTCAATTTTTAATTGAGCGGACAGTAAATAAAAGACTGACTGGAAATAATCAGATTAAATTAATGATTTATGATCTTAATGCCTTTATTTGTTAGGCTTTTGAAAATCATGTGTCACAAATTAGTGTAATTAGCACTTACAATGATGTAGAACCTTTTGTATGAGGTTGCCAGTGATCTGTTCATTCTATTTATTTACCATTGTTCAATGAAATGGACAAATACTACAGTAATACTGAGAGATTTGTTTGCAATCCAAGGTACAAAATTTCATCTCCTCATGTTTTCTCTTACACAGATGGGGAATATGAAATGCTACAGCTTCCAATTTGTGTTATTTAAGTGTCTGACTTCCTTTAAACTCATGGGAGTCAAGGTAACTCGTTGATTAGTTGCAATACTACTCATGATTAGAGGTTTAGTACTACACGATATTGGAAGAACAGTGGGAAGCAGCAGCTGGTCCTACCTACTTCAATTTTTATAACTTAAATCAACAAAATCACCAAACATTCTTTTGTTAAAAGGGATGTCCTTTGACACTGTTATTATCTGAGAGGGATAACACAAGGCCTGATTTGCCTCTCCTACATAAACTCTATTTATACTGGCATCCCAGCAAGAATAATTATCCCGTGAGGAAGTTACACTGAGTCAAATAAGGCACCATTATTGCTTCTTTCTCGTTTTCCCCTCTCCTATCTAAAAATATCCTTGTTCTATTGTTAATAAACATCACTGAGCACCTTCATCTGCCTCCTGATGTTATCACAATAACAATTTTTTGTAATAGAAACGTATCCAGGGGCCTTTCCAGTCCTGTCATACCCAGTGGTTTAAGATCTTAGGGCTGCTCT
>JAWWES010000133.1:69292298-69375672 GCA_035583135.1 Lophotriccus pileatus
ACAGATGGGGAATATGAAATGCTACAGCTTCCAATTTGTGTTATTTAAGTGTCTGACTTCCTTTAAACTCATGGGAGCCAAGGTAACTCGTTGATTAGTTGCAATACTACTCATGATTAGAGGGTTAGTACTACACGATATTGGAAGAGCAGTGGGAAGCAGCAGCTGGTCCTACCTACTTCAATTTTTATAACTTAAATCAACAAAATCACCAAACATGCTTTTGTTAAAAGGGATGTCCTTTGACACTGTTATTATTGGAGAGGGATAACACAAGGCCTGATTTGCCTCTCCTACATAAACTCTTAATTTATATTGGCATCCCAGCAAGAATAATTACCCCTGTGAGGAAGTTACACTGAGTCAAATAAGGCACCATTATTGCTTCTTTCTCGTTTTCCCCTCTCCTATCTAAAAATGTCCTTGTTCTATTGTTAATAAACATCACTGAGCACCTTCATCTGCCTCCTGACCTTATCACAATAACAATTTTTTGTAACAAAAACGTATCCAGGGTCCTTTCCAGTCATGTCACAAGCAGTGGTTTAAGATCTTAGGGCTGCTCTTAACTGTTTTCTTGGGCATGGTAATATTTACAAACCCCTTTAAGCTACAGAACAGCACATATTGTGTCTTGGAAAGGTGACAGCTGACCTGCCACATGCTTTGCATAGATATGGGTAAGAATTGGACTTATTTTCTCTACAAGTAAAACTCGAGTCATTTAATTGGTGCCTCAATTACGTGAAATTACAGACTACAAGGGGACACGTAACACCAGCATTTTTGGCTCTGTGATAAAAGGCTCTCATGGTAAAGCAGTGGCTTCACTTTCTCACCCAGACATAATGACCCAGACATTAGGGTGGTGTCACCAGCCTCTAAGTCACTCATCTTTTAGAAGCCAGACCTCTCTCCTACAAACCTTTTCATTGCAAGAAGTACAGGCATTGATAAAATCTTGACTTTCCCTCCCTTCTCTATCTTGTGCTTTTCAAGCATAACGTATTCTAAAGAGATTAAGGCTCAGAGAACCACTTTTCCTCAACTCTTGAAGTCTTGGAAGTACTTCAGGATCATCAAAACATGAGTTTTATAACCTGTGTACTGTGAAACCCAACTTACTCTTGAGATTACACTTTCATGCTAAAATCATTTTCTGAGCTACTTATAAGTTTCTTAAGAAGTTGTCCTCAGGCTGAAGTTCCTCCTGCTTGCTCTGAGGCCATAAGAAAAAAAAACTTTCTGGAACTTTGAAGAAAATCCACTTAATTGTTTTATTTGATTTTCAGAAACCCAAGCTGGGAAATAAAGCAGTGAAACCAATGCTTTTTCATGCTAAGCCATGGAGTCAGCCTTCCTTTATTATCATCAATATTTCATCAAAGATTCTCTAGTGAAGCGTGATCCACACATTTGCTATAATGTCACTCTAAAGGAACAGTGAGGTGGTTGTTTTCATCTTTGGAAATTTAATTAAGGTATAAAATAAATTTACAAACTCTAAGGAAACTTGTTATTAGACTTATAGCATTTTACTCAGTAATATCTAGATATTTTCTGAATGAGCTTGCTACTGTTCTATCTCACAAGGTTGCAGCACTACAGGCTTTCCAGTGTGTCTTCTTTGTAACTGAGCTCAAGTTTTTATTTAGGATAATTATGACTAAGAATATTTACTTTCAGATCCATATCTACATGAAACGATGAATTTTCTTCTTAAATCCATAGGTTGTCAATAAGTTAAAAAAAAAAATAAAATCATGAGTAAACTGAAGAAATCTACTCCCATATGTACTTGACATTCAGCAGCAGCATTACAAGCACATATAAATAAATCCACTGAAAATTCACCCTAAAACCGTCGCTTTCCCCAGTAGCTCTCCCAAATTCTCATTTCTCACAGCCTGCTCTGTGTCCATTCATATTATCATCCTGATTTCTCTTGCCATTTCCCTCATGCAATTCTGCAGCAAAAGCTTCCAGCAAGAGATGTATATTTTGTCCAAATAACAACTATCCTGGGGGATACAAAGACATGGATTATCTGACTCCACTGGTTATCTTGGAGATCTATTTTGACAGCAAAACATTTTAAAGCTGCACAGGCCATTCCAGGCTAAGACTATAGGTGTCAAAACACAAAAACAACAGTTATTGAACTAATCCAAAACGGCAAAAAGTGCATTTTGTTACGGAAAACATCTGGAACTCCACGAAAGCACACAAAAGGTATTGGTGTGACAGATTTTTTTCATTCAAGTAAAGCACAAAACACTGTGTCTACAGGTATTACTTCCACTTAGTAAATGCTAAGAAAAAGTGGGACATTTTATGTTTGTGCACAGACATGGAAGTGAAATAGCTGGAAAAATAAGTGGAATGGAGATGAGTTACACAAGTACCTAAACTTGGGACAAAAAAAGGGGCTTAGAAACATAGAATTGTTTAGGTTGGAAGGGACCTTAAAGATCATCCCGTTCCACTCCCTGCCATGGGCAGGGACACCTTCCACTAGCCCAGGTTGCTCCAAGCCCCGTCCAACCTGGCCTTGGAGACTTCCAGGGATCCAGGGGCAGCCACAGCTTCTCTGGGCAACCTGTGCCAGGGCCTCACCACCCTCATAGCCAGGATTTTTTTCCTAAAGGAGCCCATTTAACAGCCTTAAGTTTGGGAGTTGTTGGATCAAAATTTGCAAGTATCTACAGAGAGAACAGATTTATTATAAGAAAGGTCCTTTGTAACAAAGGTGCAGATGAGATGTGGAATAAAGTATAAGATCTAAAAAAAATATAAAATACCCCTCTTTAGATTACAAATATAGTGATAAACCTCAGTACTGAAGGGAATTCAGTGTTGAATTACTTGGCATAATTTATTGTGGATTTGGTATCAGTTAAATGTTTCTAATCAAAACTTGGGGTGGACGAGTTTTAGTCTTCCTAAATTAGAAACACACCAGAAGATTGTAAATATACCAAGGGAATGGTTGTTGGTGCCACTAAACACAGTTGTAAAGTTTCCACAGTTTTCCTCTGCCACAGGAACTTTGAAAAGCCAACACAGACAGCACCCCTGCCAAGAACATCTAAGCAATAAGGATTAATTTAGCATTCAAGTGCTATTGTAACACTGTAGTAGAAGCAGTATGATATACCTATGATGGGTTTATCAAAACCACTATGTTTGTTAGAGTCTAGACAATGGGATGCAGGGGAAAAAAACAGGATAAGATCTACTATGAGCCACACATTGCATAAGTTGAAGCAGCAGAGACATTCCAGTGCAACTCCAGTGTACCTGTGATGCTGATATTTGGAGATGATGCTTTTTGCATTTGCATACTTTGCTCTGGATTAATAAAATTTATTACTCAATGGACTGTACTGGAAAATTTGTCACATATAACTTGATGTATTTTTTTAAATCAAAGCTGCTTTAACTTTTGTTCAAGATCATGAGATTTCTAGATTACAGTTTCTTCTTTTACATCAGTTCAAAACCCCATCATTAAACATGCCATTCTGCTCTCAAGTATCTGACATGACTTTTCCTTGGCCATCTCCTGCTCATTTTTTGAGTATGTCTGAATGCTCTCCATTATTCCTGACTCACTATTTCCTTGTAAACACTTTTTTTCAGTTTCCTCAGAAGTGTTTACTGCTTTTACCGAACCTTTTGGCTTCTTAAGTAGTTCTAGTCCCTCTATCTCTGTCCCAAAAAGGTTCAGTTGTGGATGACAAACTCCCTTTCTCTGTAGTAATATCAGCTGTTTGTTTTATTTCTCACTTTTCTGGGAGTCTGGAATACCAGTAGAGATTCTTGTATTTCACACTTTCATTCATTCCCCACCATTACCCTTATTTCTCCTAAATTTCGTGCTCTAAAACAGGTTGTTTGATTAAACTCTTCTTTCTCACAGTGAAGACTAAGATGCACATGTAAAAGCACAGTTCTTAACATTCACTGATTGAAACATAACCCTTCTAATACACCACAGAACAAAGGCCAAGATGCTAAACATTTTACAGAGTAGCAAACTGTTAATCTGTTTTGAGTAGCAAAAATTAACCCAAACACACAACTTCTAGAGTATAACACTTGAAAGAAACACAGGTAAAAGCACCAGTTCTGGTTAGGGCTTGTTACCAGAGGCACAAGTAAAACACTTTATCAAACAGGATATGAGAATGAAAAATAAAGAATGAGGATAACAAGGGTGGGACTGTCCAGAAAATATCACCTTTGAACAACTAACGTGCTGAATGTTGTGTTCCATCTTAGCACGCCAAGGTTTCAAAACCAACTGGTTCGGGGGAGCTAAATCATTAATTTATGCAATCAACCAATTAAAATAGTACCAAGAGCTCCTGACTGTATTATTGACAAGTTATAACTCACACAGGCTGCTGTGTGGTCGCGTTGTAGGGGATAGTAGGTATAAATGGATACTAGAGTTTGTAGGAGTCAGGTTATTTTGGGAAAATATGAATCACACAGCACAGTAGCGTGATCGGAGAGAAGAGAGTCCCCAGCTCAGAGGGTGTTATTCACTGGAAAAATATTTTTTAAAACATTACTCAGTGATTAAAAAGGGAGTAATTGGATTTGTTGTCTTCTACAGAGGCCTTAAATAAGCATGGTTAAAGGTTAATTATCTTTAAAAAAATGATCAGATAACTGGAAAATGTTGTGAAATTGCTACAAGTAAGTTTTTCTGCAAGGAGAAAAGCAGGTATTTCTCATGAAAATAATTAATGTAGTACACATGAAAAATGTGAAAGAATTAAAAAAAAAAGTAAATAAGTGGCAAAATTAATTTATTAAAAAAAAAACTCCACCACTTCTTTTCCAATGTGTAAAACCACATGACACAATCATTTGCTAATGAAAGATGACTTGTAGGAAATCAGACAACAGAACCAGCACAGCACTGGCTTTATGTTTACAGTCCCAAAGCTGGAGATGCTTTCAAGTTGACAAGGGGGGTTCTGCAGCAATTTACCACCTAGAGTTTTCTTTAATTTCTTTTTTAATCTTGAACTTTCCTGGGAAGGAAGAAAAATATCATCATTGCTCACAGGTTGCTAACTTTATGTAGTATTTGCCTATTATTTACATCACAGAAATATGAGTGAAAAAAAATAAATTATCCTTCAACCCTTTTGGTGTTGCTACAAAATGGAGAAATGTAGAAACCTAAGGAAAAAGGAAAGGGGCAAATGAGTAAAAAGTGATTCTCCAAGACATGTTTATGGTCTCACAGACTCTGGTGTGCATTAGTGGGAAGAAAGTTGGGAAACCAAGCTGTATTACCAAAAAAGCCATGAGATGGGGAAGCTCCTCCCCTTTCAGCCACCCTGGGTTTCACCAGAAACCTGCTAAGGGCAGACCTTGAGGGATCAGCATGTGCTGTAGCCAAGTTCTCTGTTGTCAAATTGTTTAATTTCCCCCAGTTTCTGTGTTAATGATGCCTGAAAATCACAGACAGGTTCTCCTCCCCCAGCAGACTTTGTAACCCTCAGAGATGGACCAGTTTTGCCTGAAGGCAGAGATGGCTTTTGGACAAAAGCAGACTTGAAAATGCAGACGCTGAGTATTTAACTGCTTTAATTACCTGCCTTCTTCAGGGACAGATACTCAGGAGGCTCAAAAACTCACAGAGCATCAGTTATTTCTGTGGCTCACCTTTTCTATAAAGAAATTTGATTTCACTTCAGTGTTAATCTAGAAGCTGGAAGGGGAAACTGGCACAGGTCCCGGTGGACTACCAATATCCAGTGGTTAAAGGAAGGGAAAAATGCAGCATAAAGAGTTCACCCACGACACTGCACTACCAGAAAGTTTTATCCTGAAAGAATTTGAGTTCATTTTGCCTCCAAAACTTCCTTCTCCACCCCTCCAAGGTGGAGAGATGGACATTAGATCTGGCAGCAGCAGGGACTCAGAAGAAATAAATGCAAAGAGTTCAAGCTTTTCATTGCCTTGTTGAAAATTGCTGGACTTGTGGCTTTAGCTATGTCAGTATGCTAATAATGTTTACTAGGAACTGAGAACATCTGTTGCCCACACAGGGAAGAAAGGCCTGGGATGGAAATTAAAGCTAAACTGAGCAGATGAAACACTGGGACACAAAGGCAGCCCACAGCTTTAATTTGAAATAAAATCTCTCAACTTGAAGAGCTTGAATTAAACTAATCTATGACCTTCCTAACACTCCTTGATTAGAACCACAGATTACTACCTTCTAAATAGTATTTCTTATCTAGCTTAATGTCAGCTAAAATTAAGACACAAGAGTAAAAGCTGAAGAGAGGAAACCCAGGCATGTATACATTTTTGGGAAGCTGTATAGAGAAGTTATGAAAGAATATTGACACTTTTTTCTTCATTATCAGAAGCAAAAAGTTAGTTGTATACTCTAATAAAACAAGTACCTGTGAAATACATCAACAGGAAAACTCTTTGGTCCTTGAACTAAAGTTGCAGAAATAAAATGAGCCAATTTTTTTTTTCTTAGGCTTCTTCCTCTGGGTTTTGTCTGTCTTTAATAATAATGTGTCAGTTCCTGAATTTAGAAAATATTTACAAAAAGCACAAATAAAACAGTATCATCTACTCCTTATGAAGACCACTAGTACCTCCTGGAAGTGAGCTGGAGTGCCACACTGTGAACCCTCAGCACTCCATCGACCTCAAGGGCACTGCAGGATTGCAGCAGATGCTTTTCACTCCCTAAGAGAAAGTCTAGTTTTGCATTTCCTATGAACCAAATGCTCTATGTGCTTTTCTGAGAGATATTTCTGGAAAGAAAAAAAAATACTGGGCTGGATATTAGTTCTGATAATGCTGATGGAAATCTAGATTAAATTCATTACCAACCACCAGAGTAAAGTCTTCCTTCACGCTTTCCCCCCTCTCCTCTCATTGTCAAATCAAGCAGTCAGGGGTCACTGAGCAAGTCCAGTTGACTATTTTGTGTGCTGGGCATACTGACAGTGGGTTTTCACTGCTTTCACCCTGCTTCCACATTTATAATGGGACAATCAGTCTGAACTGGAGCTGCAAATAATACAAAATGAAGGGTAGCCTGCATTCTGACTCGTAAAGAAGTTCAAACACTTCTTCCCCTTGAGAATGTAAAAGAAAGAAATCCCAGACCCCTAAAATCCCAAAGTAACCCCATTATCCTCTTCAAAGTGGAGAACATTAAAAAAGGCTCCTGCAACCTTAATGGACGAAAGAGAGAATAAAACAGAACAAATGGTGCTGTTGGATTTCATCTGCTACAGATTACCATCCAACCTTATGTTATTACTGATTTGCTGGCACTATATCAACTTTAAATCACCATAAACTATTGCCTAACACAGTTCTTTCACTGGCCAAGTGTTCTTAGAAGACAACTTTGATTATCTGGTGTGTCTCAGAAATCTGTAAGTTTGTATGAAACTAAAATGATTCATGTAAGGCTCCTCAAAATTCTTCATAAAAATCCCTTTAGGCAAAATTGGGAAAGTACTGTCTTTTCAAAAGTTAATTTTTAGATGCTTTAAATTTGGTGCTGCATCACTTCACGTTGAAGAACAAAAAACCCTTCATTCCAATTTTGTTGGAAATAAGTTTCAAGGACAAAAAAATGCGACTGGGTTTAACTCTTGTAAATGTTCACTGACCACCAAATGGTGAAGTCCTTCAATAAAAATATTAAAACTTCCCAAAACTGAAATAATAAGTAGAATTCCCTTGGACTCATGTCCATCTTCGTGAGGGTGGAAAGTCTAACCCAATCCACCAAGGGCCTATAATTTGAATTTCAACTGAGCAGCCTGCAATCATGGCTCTTGAGAGTTTCCTGGATGCTGAATTCCATCTGCCAGGAAAACTTGTTGCATTTAATAATTTAATATTGCGAGAAACACTCCAGAGGACTAAGAGTTAAACCAAGGAAGCTTTACTAAACAAAATAATGAACATTAATTAATTAGCTGCCATATAGTGCTTTGATAGATGCACTGAATAAATCTGAGCTGATTTATCAGTCAAGTGCCTTTGTGTGGTAGGTATGTGAATTATCTGTCATTAACCTTGTGCTACAAATGAAGGTGCCTGGATAGAGAAGTTCAATGACTTCCCAAGGTCACATCTGAAGCTGGCATTACAACTCAGGCATTTACTGACTTGCAGTCATTAAGAGATATTTTTTTTAAAAAAGATTAAAGGGATTCATGAGGTAAAGAACATGACCTGGAATAGGTGCCATCACTTCTCTAACCTGAGTTTCAGAAGGCAGAAAAAAACTGAGAGGTGACTGCTGAGAAATGAATTCGAAGGAAAAGAGTCAGCCCTCCAAGCCTGGAGTGGTACCATCTAAATTCTGCTTGATTACATTATTATCTTTAACGCCCAGAATCTGTATGACAGATCAAATAAATCTGATTTATTCTGGATGATTTACATCATAGTAAAGTACCACCTTGCTCAGTGTTTCCAACAAAGCCCACAGACAAATCTGATTGTCAGTGGATGCCCAGAGAAATGACGATTCACCTTTGTGGTTATTAATGTTATTATAAAAGGCAGGGAAGGGAAAACATATACATATATATAATGAAAACAGCTTTTGAGAGCAGGCTTGAGTATTCTGCAATATGGACTATAAATAAAGGATAACCTCCATAAGCCTCATGCTTACAGCAGGTATTTTTTAAAATGCACTGGCCACGCAAAGAAAATTTTGCCATTTGTATTCATCAAATATCAAGAACTGCTTTTTTTTCCCCCCTCAGGTTGTTGAAATGTAGGTTTTGTGTAAAGAAGTATTAAAACATGGATTATTTTTTCCTGACCTTTTGATAGGCTTTCTACTGAGCTTGGTAAGACATCCAAGAAATTCAGATTCTGATTTTAAAATTGATTAATACTACAGAGTTTTCACAGTATTGAATTTGCAGTGCCAAATTCCTCTGACATGAGTAAGTGCAACTCCACATACTTCAGTGGAGCTGTGTTTGCATATATTAGCAAGGAATTCTGGCCCTGTGCCTGGGAAAGGATCTTACATTTCATAGTCACTTGATTATGTCTCATCTTTAAACCACACTTTACTATTTGCAAAATACTTGACCCACAAAGCCACAGAAGCCCATCTGCTGAGATTCCTTTGTGCATCAATAAGTAAAAATGATGAAACTATTTTAAGTGTAAAATATAGTGGAGAAGGGACATAAATCTATTCCAAATACTTATTTCCTTGTGCAGCCCGATGAACTTGAGATCTGGGTTTCAAAATTTCACTTGCACTAGAAATAATTTCAAGACACTTTTCACCTGAACTAGAAATAGTCCTTCAACTAAAAGGGCAAGATCCCCCTAAAAAGAAACATCCTTGGAAAAGAATATGGATGCACCCAGAAACAAGTACCAGCTGTCCCAAACATACAAGAATCAATTAAGAATCTGCTTCTAATAGTCAGGAATAACCTAAATGGAATAAAAATATTAAATATTAGACCCAAGACATCTATTGTTACTACCATCATTCCTTTGTTGGCGGGGTACCTAAAGATGACCACATAAAGTTAAAAATCATTAACCAAACTCCAGTTTGGTCTAAAATATGAGTCTGTTGTAATGTCAGGCTTGTAAAACCAAAGCTAGAAACTATAACTGCTCTTTGCTTGGGTTTCATAGAATCACAGAACAGTTTGGGCTGGAAGGGACCTTAAAGCCCATCTCATTCCACGCCCTGCCATGGGCAGGGACACCTTCTTTAATAATGCCATTAATCCTGTCACTGCAAAACATTGTTCCAAATCGGTAAAGTGACTGCTAAATACTAACCCCATATGTTCATTGCATATAAGACTAGAACTCTGACTGACACTATAAAAGAACTATGAATATTGTGGAGGGGTTTTCAGTTTGTTTGGGGTTTTTCCCTGTATATACCTACTGTCTATTTTCTTTTTTGTTGCCACAGCTCCAGTTACAAGGCAGCAGTAATAAAGCTTTAGTCAAGAGTAACTAAGAAACCCTTACTCCTCCTTTCAGCTCAGGCACTGCAGAATTAAGATGAGGCCTGTTTTAAGAACAGAAAATGTTCAAAGGTACAGTTCAATACCTGTTAAATCAGTAGTTCCTTTGCTAGAGAATATTGGAAAGGGTGTTGCACAGTCATCAAAATAATGCTAGTACAGAAAAGTCAATAATGCCACACAATATTATCAAGGAAATAATATCTGTCTTGAAGAAATATAAGCTTTTTTTCATAGTTCTTGATCTGTTAAAGGGCAAACTGAGATGAACACTATCATTTAAATAAAAGTCCATTCAATGTGGATCCAAGGTTTCAATCATTATGTTTTATAGTTTTCATGGAAATAAATAGATAGATAGATAGATAGATGATAGATAGATAGATAGATAGATAGATAGATAGATAGATAGATAGATAGATAGATAGATAAAACCATTTCAATATCATCCCTGAAGACTTGAAATCACCCTTGGTTGACTTTACACAGCATGTCTCTTCAGACAGAGAAGATACTATAAATATATATATTTATATATGACATACAGACCTTTCCAGACTATATGTGTTCTGAAGGCCATGACTTCTCTATATGTAATTTTCCCTGTTTTAGTTCAGACTGACAAGTCTGGAGCAGCCTTTGGCCAGGACCAGACACAGCACTGTGAAGCCCCTATTTGGCTTTTTACTTTATAGGGATTAAGATCAAATGCATAGTTAGTAAAGCTGAATTAAAATTTACTTCTTGTTGCTCGTGCTTGTTGGGAAAATACTGGAAACACCACTTTTAACGTGCCCAGCTGCTTCAATGAGCTGCTAAAACACAGCACGTGCTTTTCCCTGCCAATCATGCAGGTATTTCCTGTGCAATCACTGGGAAAAAGTTGACCAAAACTCCTGAAACTGTAACTGCAACATTTCGTCCAACAG
Organism: Lophotriccus pileatus; assembly: GCA_035583135.1. Taxonomy (NCBI): domain Eukaryota; kingdom Metazoa; phylum Chordata; class Aves; order Passeriformes; family Tyrannidae; genus Lophotriccus; species Lophotriccus pileatus. Next base: position 69,303,265 of record JAWWES010000133.1, read on the forward strand.
ACCATTTTTCTCGCCTCTCCTGGAGAGGGAAGGTGGAAACGTGGCTGAGCCAATAAGGTCACTTACCTCAACCAACTTGTTGGCGTGTTCACGGAAGACCTGAGCGTATTCCTTCACTTCCTTCTCATTCCCACTTTTTGCAGCCTCGATGAGAACCAGCAATGGGACATTGGTCTCCAGGAAGGAATCTGATATATGATCCATCACTGCCTTCCGTAGCTGTGACAAAAGAAAGCAGAGCAGTAAATAAAGGAGAGTTATCCAAATCCATTCCCACTATTCTTGGCTATTCATATTTAAGCATCGGCGTGTCACATCTCACAGCAACGTATGGAAGTTTGGAATTTTTTCCTTCTTTTCCCCAAGTTAAATACTTCCAGCAAGCACACAAAATTAAACACTTTAAAGGCCTTAGGCTCTGCCAAACCCTCCTGAGATTCATGCTGGCGTACACCTAATCCTACAGGCCTGGATGGATCCGTACAGGATGATGGTGATTACCTGCATAACACATTGCAAATTGATGAGAACTGAAAGCTCCCCACTACTTGAAAAAAAAACAGTTCAGCTCACTTAAAAGCCAAATATGGATTAAGGAGCTTAACTTCAGGCAACCATAAAAAATATTAGCCTGAATATTTCTAAGCCTTCTCTAATTCCTGCAATGAATAGTTTTCTATGCAATAATTAATACTTCGTGTATCAGATGCCTTGTGCTTCATATTCTTTTTCAAACACTTTCAACAGGTATAAACATAAAGCCCTTTTAAGCATCTTCCAGGCAGATTACAAAACATACCAAAATTTATTACAAAGGAAAAGGAACCCATATCCTAAAAGTTACTGAAGATTTAACACCTGTTACTTCATAAAAACATCTGTTTGAAGCAATATTACTGTAAGAATGATGCCACTAACTTCTTCTCTACCTTATTAATAACCACTCATTAGTGTCAAACTTCACTAAAATTTGAAAGACAGCCAGAAAGATGACTGAAATCTTAAATAATTCTTCCTGGAAGCATAATTGCTCTGTAGGATTGTGGATCAGAAACATTTTGAGTATGCCTTCCTGGGCTTTTTTGTTGTTAAGAATGAAAAACTGTGGACTGGAACACAAGCTGGGAGCTATTCAGCCTGGAATCCTGGGTAGCCACTAGTCTCCTTAAATCATGCACTTTTAGTTAGATGAAACATCCAGAAAGGTAATTTTCTCTATTTTGCAGTCCAGACAAGAAAGCTTTAGCTAGACAAGGTGTCATCAAAACACCCAATCATACTGAAAACTGGTATATTGTTAAGCACTGTAAATAAACCAAGATCTATTTGCTGCTTGATGGCAGCAATTCTCAGCTCTATTTGAATAAGGGCAAAGCTAAATTCATTGAATTTTCATTCAATCTCGGAGTGGTGCAGTGAAAACAAGCAAAGCAAAATATCATATATGTGTTTGCATGAGGTGTTCCTTTTATTTCTCTCACAAATACAGCAGTCAGTGTATTAAATCCAGCAGTTCTCCATTCCCCTGAAAAATTAATTCTGCTCAGATTCTACCTGGAAAGTTTTTCTCCACCTCCAAAATGATTAAAGGGACTCAGAATAGCTAAGTCAGTAACACATGCAAACAGGCAAAGGGAAGAGACAAAAAGAAAAGAAGAATAATCTATCAGAGACCTGCCAAGAGTTATGAAGCTGGTGTGTGTTTGCTACCACCTATTACATTTACATCTTGTACTACTTTTTTTTCCTCTCCTCAATCTGCTGCTATCCCCTTGCTGACTCTTATTTTATTCTTACATTAAAAGCTCTTTCAGACCATCCTTTGTGTCTGTTTGCACAGCATCTCACACAATGAGATCCCTATCCATCAAGAGTTTTCTCCATATAAACACTAATATTGCTTCAAAAATATCAAAACATTACAAAAAAACCCCATATTCTAAGATGATGAGAGTCAGAGAATAGTGCACCAGCACAGCACCCTGCATTCAATGGCTGAGAGATTTCCAATCACTATGTACATCAATCCTCTAGCTTAAAAATCAGACACATGGAGAGATTCTTGGGCTTGTCCTGTGCAGGACAACCAGGAGTTGGACTCAGTGATCCTTCCAACTCAGGATATTCTGTGATTCCCTGATAAGTGAAGGGTTTCACCTATAGCCAGCATTAAGGGAGAGATACTGCCAGGGAAAGTGCATCATAAATTTGTTTAATCACCTTTTGCAGATGTCTGCTCTGAAGTCAGATGCCTCACTTGTGTACCTGTAGCTGGACTTTGATGCCCACTGTTCCAAACCAGGCCAAATGGTGGCAATTCCAAAGGAACACACAAAGATTTTGAAAACCCCATGTGGTTTCTGTCTTCTACTCAGTGAAAATTCCTTATGATAATCCACTTGCTCAAGTTCAATGTGTCAGTGAAACCTACTGTCCACTGCACTGAAAAAAAAACTTGCTTTAAATGCTAAATGAACATTGATGCTTTTCTGCTTGTACTGTTCCATAAGGACACATCTGTTCCAAAGGGTTTTATTCAATTCAACTTTTAATCACAGTTAATGTGGTGTTATAGATCTGGCTATAACAAGATGTCCCGTGGAATGCTAAGAAAAATCTCGGGATGTTCAAGGAAGCAGCTTATTTTCAGCAGTGTTAAATATCTTCAGTCTAAAAATCAATAAAAAGGACAGCAAGAGCATCAGCTCACCAGCAATGTGGGGTTTCACCTAGAAAATATTCACTAGGGTTCTATCAGAATCAAAATGAATGAATCAAATGGATATCTCATTTCTAATGGCAACGGTGTGTTGCCTTCTGAGGTTCATAATTGCAGCAGCTGAAAAAAATAAATCTGAATTCTGACTGTCACAGGTTTGATAAATACAAAATTAATGAATTTTATTTCCCTCTGCTGTGTTAATCATAGATATCAGTAGCATATTTCTGGCCCCTCTTGTAAACAGGCATTATAATTTCTTTAGAAATTTGTTATCTGAGTTTTAGGATGCCCTTGCATTGAAGTTGAAAGGTGTACTTAATGGGTTTTATGCATGCAGGAGACCACAAATTTTGCCATCCTTCACCACAAGCTATAAAGAATGACTTGACAAAATCATTTGTTAAATGTGACAGGAGCGTGAAGGCAAGACATTCATCCAACAGCTCAAATGGATACATGACAAGGTAATATTAATGGCACAAGAGGAGACATTTGAAAGTATTGGCTCCCCCATTACCAGTCTATTTGATCCAATTAGGGCTATTCATCAAGGTAAATAACTGCTGGAAAACTAACCTTGTATGTTCCTCTGCACAGTGCAACCAAGTCCAGCCAAAGTGATGGCTTTGCACCCAGGGATTTCACTGTTTCATACAAGTAACATCAGCTTAGGAGGGAATGGGAGAAGTCTGTGCCTTGAATTTTAATGCTCATTAAACAAGCAGCAAAAGCACATCATGTTTTATTCTAAAACCAGCACGAGAGCTCGTGCACCTACCTCCATTAACAAATGTCTCTGCAATGCCTTAATTTATGCTGCATTCTGATGTAAATATTATGACAAAAACTATTACTCATAAGACAATGCTTTAGGTTTTTCTCCCCCCACACTGAATTTTTAAACTAGAGGTGAATTCAAAGCATAGGTAGTTTCCACTACATGGAATTTCATTTGTTAGAGGGCGAAGCACATTAAATTAAGGTCTTGCTTAATTCATTTTGTCACAAAGAAAACTTTATTAATCAACATAAAGCTAAAAGAAATAATAAATTTACCAGGGTGGCCAACAACAAAAAAAAATAAATTATAGAATGAAAACATCAAAACCTGCAAATATCTTTAAAAGCAATGAATGGTGTAGCACAAGGCAGACTTTATGTCTTTCCAGTTCAGTCAATTTAGTCAGTTTATGGTGCACAATCAAGTTGCTGTTTTTGATAGCATCATGTTGTACTGTTCTAAGCTCTGTTTAGGGCTGTTTTATCATTGCCGGTTCACAGCTATAATTGAGCTCAAAGAGGTTAAATGCCCACCAAAATGATGTTTTCCACAGCCATATAACAATTTTAGAACCAAAATGTCTCACTGCTACTTACAGTCTAGTAAAGAATTAAATGTCTAATCCTGACACTGGAAGGTAAAGTCACAGCAGGAGATTAATGACTCTAACAGATTGTTAAACTTTATAAAGCCTGGCAGTATCTGTAACAAAAGTTTACCAAGGAGCACCTGATTCACCATTTTCCATTTAAAAGTGCACTGCAACTCCAATTTGCACCTGCAGAGTGCTCCCAAACAGGTATTAATTTAATTGAAAGGGAGGAAAATAAAGTTTTCTCCACTGCAGCTAAAGTGTGTCACCTCCAACGTGCTGTGAAATTGAGTTCTGGAGAATAAGGCAGTGACCATTAGAAGCCTCTGCAGTGTGGGGCTAAAGAGAAAGTCCCAGTCGATTCTGCAAAGAACGTCACATGAAAAGGTGATCAAAAAATGGTAACTTGGGGGACGTGGACGGTAATGCCATCAGTTATGTCTTGATGGATTAAAGAGCAAAAAGATTAACATTTCAATCATGTATCACACTTGGACACTCAAACTACAAATTGCTGGGATGTATTAAATAAAAATATTTAAGATTTGAGCCTAAGATAAAAACTGGGGTAATACTTCATAGGATCATGAAGTAGCTTGGGTTGGAAGGGACCTTAAAGATCATTTAGTTCCACAACCCTGCCATGGGCAGGGACACCTTTCACTGCACCAGGTCGCTCCAAGCCCCGTCCAACCTGGCCTTGGACACTTCCAGGGATCCAGGGGCAGCCACAGCTTCTCTGGGCAAGCTGTGCCAGGGCCTCACCACCCTCACAGCCAACAATTTCTTCCTTATATCTAATTTAAACTTTCCCCCTTTCAGTTTAAAATTCTTAATATATTTTTACATGTGTGAGGTTTCTTCTCTCTAAAGAGAAACTTCCCGAATCAGGAAAAAAAAAGTGGGCGAATTTACTAATAGGAAACAATTGAAATGACAACTTTTGACCAGAAATTTGAAACTGCATAAGACACACACACAGAAAAACATTCTTTCTAGTCATAGGCCACTGCAAAGAAGTCCTCAAAATGGTATAAGGCCTTAAGCACAGAAGAACCCAGTTAGCAAGGACTTAGATACTTAATCCCCATTGACTTAAGTTTCCTTGTTTGTTTTTGAGGGGGTGGGGTGGGTGGTTTATCAACTTTTATGACAACAAATTTTAAACCACCTTTTCAAAGAAAAAAAAAACATTTTTCAGCAAGAGCAAGCCTCAGGCTTGCTGACAATATGAGTGCAGTTATATAAAAGCGGAGAAAAAATTGTGTGTTTGGGGGAAAGATATCCACATACCCCTCAAACACATGAGTATTACCAGGGCATGAACTGTCTTTCATGTCTGGATACAACAATGAAAACCAAACTCTGACTGTAGTTCTGGGATAATATTAAATATTTATTATTTCTAGCAATAAAGACTTACACAGGGCATCAACAGGTAGGGAACAGTACAGAAATTCTCATCAAAAATGTTGGAAAAATAAAAATACAGGTAGGGACTGAACAGAAATTGAAGAGTTTTAGTGAAGTCAAAGAACCCAGAAGTGAAAGACAGAGATTAAATTTTGCATTCTGTGTGACCTAAGAGAGTAGAGTTGTGATAAGATGAATGTGGAAAGATGAAATTGCAGAACAGGAAATTATATGTAGGAACAAAGAAGGGAAAGACAAAGAAAGGAGGTTACCCCAGTAGAGAAAAAGGGGGTCAGGACTTTGAAAAAATAACACTGTGAAAACTGAAGAGGACTGTAAGGTGTGACAAATGTCACAAGACTGCAAGTCTAGAGGGTCTGATGCAAAACAGGTGTGACAAAGAGGAGGGTAATGAGCAAAGATAAAAATAATGAACTAAATATCCACAGGTTAAATGGAGAACCAGAACACATTGTGTAGCTTCCATGTAAAGTCTCAGGTTCTGCTGAAATACTTAAATCGAGTGGCTTTGGAGCTTTATGGGTTTTTAAATAAATACAGTAAATAAAAAAAAAAAATAACTGAGGAAAAAGCTATTTGGGGAAGTTAAATAGCTATTTGGCCAAAATGGGAGGGAAATTGCCTATGAAAGCCCTTAATGAAGTTATCCTCACTGTGATGAACATGCAAAACAACTTCACTTGAAGGCAGTCAGATGCAATAAGCTTAAAAGGTTTAACAGAGTAAATGCTACACGTGTCACACTTGCATTCCCACCTGCCCCAGCTGCAGGAACAGGCTGGCACACTAAATATTATCATCAGCTTCTCCATGGCCTAGAGATTTAGCCCAGTGAAAGCTGATGAGAGCTCTGGGGTAGACCAGTCTATCAGACAATGGCTGAAACAAGATTAAAAATTGATCATGTGCTGCAAAAATGGATTTCTCATCATCCTTTCCAAGAGCCAGTCCAAGTCACAAATGGATCCTGCCCCATGGACAGAGATGATTGATATCTGATACTATCAATTACCATCCATGCCTTTCAAGAAAGCCCTGACTGCAGCAAGATCACAGCCTGGCTTACAGAGCTGGGTTTGGTTTTCACTGTTTTGTTTTTGGGTTTTTGTTTTTGCTTTGTTTTGTTTTCTTCTCCTTTGCAGTAATTTCCACAAAGTAAATAAGTAAATAACGAAACCAAAACTTTTTATATTTCTGCTTGCTTTCTACAGGAATAAAGTAACACTAAAGACATTTCATAACACTTAGAGCTACTGAACAAAATTAATGTCAATTAAGAAGCAAATGCAATGTTGAGATCCCATTTGGAAATTAAATTCCACGTACTTTGCCATTGCTCATAAATCCATAAAGAAGACAACATTATAGAAGTCTTTGGGAAAGGACTGTGCTTCCCTCCACAATTACTGTGCTCTCTACCTCATGCTGCTGTATTACTGACAATGAACATCACAATTTGAAGCTGATTTTGATTCTTTATGAATCCAAAATTTGGTTCTTTATGTATCCAAGCTTCTATAAGTATCTTTAGCTGATGTGACTACAGGTCAGTCTCTAGCTGACAATACAGAACAATCTAAGCTTCTTTATGTAAAACCGTCATATCATTTTTTTTCCTCTCTGGTTTGTGGGTTGTTTTGGTTTGGGTTTTTTTGGCTTTTTTTTTTTTTTTTTTTTTTGAATGTAGCAACATGATACATTTCTGTTCAGAATTTTCCACATTTACAGTGCCTTTTATTAAAAAGAGTTCTAAAAACTCCATACTTGTTTCTCTGCAGTGACTACAGAGCTTGGCATCTTCTAAAGGTCCTGGAGCAAGCGCAGAGATTTTTTTGAAATATGCGAGCTTTTATGAAGACTTATTATTTGAAGATTAATACACAAACTATGTGCAGTAATCTCCTCTAATGCAATATAGCTGTCACTGAGTTTTGCCTCATAATTCTTCACAAGCCACTTTGAAAGGCCAACCCTCTGTGCTCACAGCATCACTCAGTTAAAATATATATATAAAATCAAGTCCCTATTTCAAAAAGCAAAAGCAGCCATAGTTACTACACTATGGCTTTTGCCAGACAAAAATAATCCATCATGGGTATTATGCTGCAGATCAAAGTTTCCCTCATTTGATCAAAATGTTCCACACTGCAGCCTTACCCAGAACTACCTGATATGGGCACGGTTTCCTGAAATATGGCACCATATGTGCATCAGTAAACATTATGTGTAGAGTAAATTAAACACGGCCTTATAATTAGGCAGTACGGAAATTACTGCAGACCTGGAAGAGTAAATCAGCAGTATTAAAGCGCTCTCCATTTCCTCTGAAGCACTTCAGAGCACCATAAAAACCTCAATGTCACAGTGATAAACCTCTGGAAGCGCATTTTGAGGGAGGCAAACACATGTGCGTTGTGAGGAGGTTTAGGTTGGATATCAGGAAGAAATTTTTTGCAGAGAGAGTGCTCAGCCATTGGGATGGGCTGCCCAGGGAGGGGGTGGATTCACCATCCCTGGAGGTTTTTAAGATGAGACTGGATGTGGCATCAGTGACATGGTCTGGTAACCACAGCGGGGTTGGATCAAGAGTTGGACTTGATGATCTTGGAGGCCTTTTCCAACCTGGCTGATTCTATGATGCTATGAAAGAAGCTCAAGCCAAAACCGTTATTAATTAAAATAAAAGTAACAGTTCATCGTCTCTAATTGTTTAGATCAGGTTTTTTGATATGTTTCTAAATTTCCTTTCCTCTAGTAAATACACCAGTTATTCTACCAAATGAGAGCAGACAAAAAGTGGAATGTTGAACAGCATGCCAGGGGCTCACGGCTTTTTCAGTCCAAGATGGTGACATTTGGGATATCCCCACCTCTGTGGTGTCAAGGCCATAAATTCAGTGGAAGCTGAAAGAGTAAAGGACTTTATCAAGTGGAGCTTTCTAAGCCAGTATTACAGAGGACTCCTGCCTATTACCATCGTAGAAGCTGCTAGAAAAACCTACTAAAGAAGTACATGCAGTGCAGTGCACCCACATTAAAGGAATCCAAGCCATAAACACGTAGCACTGGCACAGAAATAAATCTGTATTAGCATTTGATAGACTGCTTTTGGAAGCCAGCTCCCAGATTTCCATATTCAAGAGCACTGGAGTCACCTCAGATGGAAACGAAATGTACTAAGCAACAAGGGAAAAGAGCTGAGTTTCTAATGAGCACAAGCTGATGCCACAAGTGGCATCAGGTTCAAAGACATTTAGGCTAACTTATGGCTGGCTCCCTTTAAAAACATCAATATTTTGTCAAGGAGCAGTTTCATGCAACAGAATATGGCAATATTACCAATAGTACTGCAATTCCCTTTGGAAACAGCCAGCACCTCCTCTTTGGGAATGCAGCACAGCCTTGGCAAGACTCCTGTGGATCGTCTATTTAAGTGTGGCCTTGCTTCAACTTTGCCTTTACAGAATAAATCTTTAGTAAACATTCATGCAAGACTAAATTCTGAAGTTATAACCTTCTTGGATATTCTGCTAGTACTTCACACTTGCATGAAGTTTTGCATCTTTGAGCACCCTATCAACTCCCTTACAAATTCTCCGTGTTATGTGAGCTCAGTAAAGGGCCATGACCTGCTCTTTCTGTGTTTTTAGCTCTCCTTAAATTATACAGATATTGAATTAAAAAAAGGTGCCTTCAGGATTTGTAACTTTACCTAGTGCCTTCTTGTCTGCAACAAGGGGCACACCAGAACCTCCTTCTTTGGTAATGAGAAGGGAGAACGTGCCGGCCCTCGCAGAAATGCCCCAATTGCTGCACTGTTGACTGGCTCGAGAGTCAAAGGCCTATTTACACAAACCTGCCTTTGGGCTCTTATTTTTGGTGTGCCTGAATTGGGAAGGATTTTGTTCATGACTCCCTCTATACAAAGAAAGATGAGCTTATGCAAAATGCATCCTTGAAACCACAAATCAGCCTCCAAAGAGGAACTATCTGTTGACTGTAAGGGAGACCAAAGGAAAACCACTTCCTTATGTAATCACCCAGTTTCCATAATGGACATCAGCTGGTGTGAATCCTCAGAGTTCTCTTTTTCCTCTTCACCCTGCCCCCTAAATATGAGGTTTTTATTTCTTTGTGTGTGCTCTTCATCTTCTTTGAGACACTGAAAGGAGTTTGTTATCTAATGTTAAGTTTGATTAGAATTGGGTTCGCTGTTTTCTTCTGAAGATCTTGTTTTGCTTTCTGAGCACTCATGCTTCCCTTGGGCTTCTATCTTAATATACAGATGCTGTGTCCCTCCTAATGCTGGTACGACACAGAATACCTAAACTGAGGCAGCTTCAGATTCTTTTTCTAAAACTGGACAGTAAGTTGCTTGTCAGAACACACAGAACACAATCATAATTCAGAGCTGCAAGATTTAATTTCTAGGTGCTGCTGACCCTCCCTAAAGCATCTGCAAGTCTGTCTATGAGCTTTGCTGCAAAAAGATGGTGATAAGATTTCCTCTTTTGGAGGAAGTCCTATGTTTTCTTCAAAAGCATTTACATACTGTAAAGAAGAAACCTGTGCCTACACTTGAATAGAGAGATTTAAGCCCACAGACTGAAAACATTCTATAAGTGTCTATTCATAATATAATTCCCATTGTATGGGTTAGCTGCAATAAAATGTGTTCCAACAGAAGACGTTCTTTCAGTTTTAGGTGTCCCATCAGTCTAATTCCGTGAGTTAATATTCATGGCTTTTATTCTGAGAGTGTCTCTGGAGTCTATGTCAATTTTTGGCAGGTTTCAAAGTGCTAAAGATTTTTCCTTTTTTACCACAAATAGCATTTATAAACAGCAATACAACTTAATCTATGTGGAAGTGACTGACATAAAGAGCAAGTGGAGACACGCTGCTGCTCAAGAGCCAGAACAGAAATATGTGACAAATAAGCCTGAGAACATTCTGAAGGCTGTTACCCAGTTCAGACTGTTGTCACCCATATTAAACAAAAGACACCAAGTTGTGAGCACTTTCAGAGGCCTATGAAGTTGATGAAAACTGAGTATGGTCAAGGTGTTCTCCCCCAGATCTTTGTTTTGCTGAATTTGCACGAATAAATTACAGGAGGTATTTGCCTCATCAACTTTGACCTTTAGAACGTTTGACTTGCAGCCTGACATAGCTACTGAAACAGTACTATGCAGGATTTGATTATCCAACCCAGGATACCTATGACTAAAAGATAAGGAGCATAATAACTGTAGATTGAAGGGAGGTACTCCATAGAAAATGGTTGGTAACAGATCAATGAATATTGTGCCCAAAGTCCCTCAAGTGTCTTATAAAGGTATTTGCAAGAGCTCAGCTTAGCACAAGGGAATGGAAATGACCAGTCAAATATACATAAGGGTCATGTGAGAGGATGTACTTACTACATGATACACAAAGAATTGATTAGAGGTATAAAAAGGGCAAATGTGACCGGGATATAGGCTTTTAAAAAAATTATTATTACTTTTTTATTTTTATTTTGGCTGCTGCAAAGTATGTGGATGAACAAGTCTGAGTGTGAGGCTGATGGAAAGACACCATGGCACAGTCACCATTAATATTAGTTCACGCCTAAATGTCCAGAGCTGATCCTGAGTACCCCATGTCACCATTCCTAGGGTGTTATTATTGGCTATTGGGAAAAGCAGGCACTGAGAAGAAGCAATAAATATCCTAAACTCAAGCAAAATTCATCAGAAAGATGGAGACAATTCATCCAAACCAATGCAGGAATCATGGAAAGTGCCCATCTTTCAGCTTTCAGCCTACAGAGTAGCTAAGATTAAATCATCAATAACAAGAACAAACACCAGCCACACCTGAAACCCTTTCTTGGAAAGTCATATGGGAAACCAAGTTACACATCCCTATAGAAACCATACTGAAGGGTTTATTTGTGGATAGTAACATGCCATAGTTCTACAGTACCAATTACTACAATACCAGCTGCAGATGAAAGAGTAGAGCAGAACAGGACCACAGTCTTGATCACAAAGGCTTCTGTTTCTAACTGGTTTTCTGAGGAAATGAGGCTCAAAAATTATAGTAACTCTGCCCATTTTTTCCAAATACATTTTAATCTCTTGGCCAATTTTAAAACCATCTGCCAGAGATCTGACAGAGATCTGACAGAGATCTTAAGGACGCTGAATAGCTGGAGTTTAATGATAAATGGTCTGGGTAGGAGAACAGTGACCTGAATTAGAGTCCTGTGGAGGGAAATTGGTTCTGTGAAGTCAGGAGCTGGCTGGCCATTGTACAGACACAGGTACCAGCTGGGCAACCACCAGGTGGGTACTGGCTGAGCAGTAGACAAAACCAGCCTCACATCTTCCTGCATTTCACCGACCAGCCTGGGGTAAAAAGTGAGCTGCAGATGAGGCAGCAGCAGAGAGGAGAAGGCTGGGTGTGAGAAAATGAGATAGAACACGAAAATCAGAGGCTGTAAGGGAGGAGCTGAGATTATTGCTGTAGGAAGCCCTGTGCACACAATATAATACTATAGAGAGCAAAACTTCATTAATTCAGCCGGTTTTGTTCTTCAGTCCTGTGTCCACACAATATGTACTCCTCAGAAGTTTGCAGGATGTGATCTGGAAAAGACAACCTGAGAGAGGACATTTTTCAAAGAATCATTAAGGTTGGAAAAGACCTTTAAGAACAACAAATCCAACCATCTATTTGATAGAAAGAAATGCTAAATCAGAATGTTTTGTCTCAGAGAGTGGCGTGAAGAATTCTTTTAGCCACAAGAAGAAGCACAGGTATTTTGAGTCCAGAAATTATGATAGCTTTCCATATTAAAAGTCACCATCCTAACTACTAACTGTGTGTAGCTACTAATAGGAAATTGGTGTTATTCTGCTTTTTGTGGTGCCTGTCCAAAAGGCTGAGCTGCATTGCACCCAACAACACATAGTCTAAGGCCATAAAACAATAATCAGACAGCAAAAAAACCCTTTTTATACTGCACACACATATTTATATCTCTAAAAATAGCATTAATTTCTGTTAGCCATCCTTCCATTAAAGACAAAGCCCAGGACATCAGTCTAAATGTTCAAAAGTATTTATCAAAATGCAACTGGTAATGCAGTTATTTCTGGACTTTCTATTTCACAGTTCCTATTAATATAATTTTTAAATAAAGTTTCGTTAGCTAAAACTGAAAGGAAAAGCAGAAATCCAACTTTAAGAAAAATATAGTACTTTTTAATTTTTACTTTGGTCTACTTTGGAATAACAACTGAAAATTAAAAAAAAAAAAATCAAAATGCCTTAAAAGGATGGAAAACCTTTTTGGCCATTGTAAATATGTGGGTTTATTTTTCCATATTTATTGATGTGTAAATGTTTATATTTGTGGAGCTAAGCACAACATAAATTACTAACTTTCAAAATGAAAATTTGAAACCGCCGAAAAAATCCACACTGGAATTTTTGACACTGTCAGACTTCTTTTTTTTATAATTATGATTTATTTTTTAACTTTCAAAATCCAATTTCTGGACGATTTATGAGTTTTTTTTTCAGATTTTAAGCCAGTGAAAATTTTCTTTGGAGTATTTCTTACACGTAGTATTTCTAAGCAGCTTTAGTAATAACACAATAAAAGTTTTGGTTCTTTCACCTCCTGGGGAAAGTGAGTGGCTCAAAGAGACTGAACAAGTCTTGTTCTCCATCCTGCTGCTGGACTAGCTTGCTGTACCACACAGTGAAAGATGTTTTTGTTTAGCTTTTAGATTTTGTCTTTAATTTTATTTTATTTTTTAACTACAGACTTGCATCCTGGGGGGGGGGAAAGACCTGAAATCTTGCCAGTTGGTGCAATTTATTATCAGACACAGAACTCTGTGTGTTCTCCAGCTTGTTCAAAATTAAAGGGTGAGCAGGTTGGGGCTGTTCAGCCTGGAGAAGAGAAGACTTCCAGCACCTTCCAGTACCTTAAAGGGCTCCAAGAGAGCTGGAGAGGGACTTTAGACAAGGGCCTGGAGGGACAGGATAAAGAAGAATGGCTTCCCACTGCCAGAGGGCAGGGTTAGATTAGATCTTAGGAAGAAATTCTTCCCTGTGATGGTGGGGAGGCCCTGGCACAGGTTGGACAGAGAAGCTGTGGATGCCCCTGGATCCCTTGAAGTGTCCAAGGCCAGGTTGGACAGGGCCTGGAGCAATCTGGGCTGGTGGAAGGTGTCCCTGCCCATGGCAGGGGGTAGAATGAGATGGTCTTGAATGTCCCTTCCAACCCAAATCATTCTGTGCTTCTATGAAAATCCTGTGAGAAATGGCAGCAGTGAGCTTTGGGCTGGTGAGACGTGTCTGCTTCCAAGAACTTGTTCAGTCTGACTTAGGTTGATGTTCTTACTGGCAGTTTATAGTAAGACATATAATTAGATCTCCATAATAGTTTCCCAATGCCCAGGAGAGTTTAAATGATGAGTTTAAAAGATGTAATTCCATCAGAATAAGAAATATTGAAGTGACTGTAAATTGTGAGGCGGAATTTTAGCACCGTGCATTCCATCCCCAATCATTTCACATGTCTGCGTGTTCTGTAGATAATGAAATCAAATCTCAGAAATAAAGAGCTAAGTAACCTGGGGAGAGAAGGGAAAATCAGTCTTAGATGGGTGATTACAGTAGACTTGCAAGGGAGCCTGACTATCAAATGAAATATATATATCTTCTCCATCACCGAAACGTATGCTGTAGATTGTCTAGTTTTATGGTGATAACATTAAGCCTCAAAAGCCTGAAAAGCAAGCTTTAAAAGGGATTCATTAAAACAAAAGGCTTTATGGTATTCAAAGTTGGTTGTCTCTCCAATGATTTAGCTCAAAATAGAAAGACTGAAATCGTGTAACTCCATAATCTCAGCCGCGGCTCATTTCTTCTCAGCCTTCAAGCCTCTCTCCCCAGCCATGAAACCAAGCCCTCAGTGACATCCTCACCCTCTGGAATTTAGCAGGGGGTGTGCAGGCAGGGCTGGGCAGACACATATGCTGATTATGCTGAGTATGATTCCGGAGGAGATTCATTTATAGTCAGAATGCTCATTGTGGGAAGTAAAGACTCCACCTTCCCCTACGTCTGTGCAAAACCCAGCACAATTATGATCTAATATTGATATGTTCACTAGCACTTGCCATGATTTAATAAACATTATATAAATATCAGAACCCCTATTAAAAGCTTCATCTCCAAGCAGGAAAATAATTTATATGTGCTTCACTTTACCCACGTACAGAGTTTCCAACCTTTCTGAGATTGAATATTCCAAGGGGCTGAATATACATGAGAAGCAGACAGTTTATTAAGAAAGGTGCCATTTTTATATCACGTTTCAGAGTAAATTTGGCTTTAGAGATGAGTAATTCAGGCAACTGCTGAGAGCCTCACACAGAACAGCAACTCATGTGTTAGTCTGCTACTTCCTTGAAGCAGTAAGAACAGAGGTGGGAGGCAACACATGGTACCAGCTCCACTGCAGAACTGAGGATCCCACAAATTTGGAGGTCAGAGCAGCAGAGATCTTTCTGCTGTCATTAGCTGAGCAGCAGATGTGATTCTAGGCTTCATACAGGGGAGTCAGTGATTCATATTGTCTGCAAGTCCATTGCAATAGGTTTATTATTTGCAGAATATGATCTTCCAACACGTTTGCTGGGAGTTAAGTAAGAGCTGAAATGAACTGAGCTTTAGCAGTGTAGAGCACTGATTCCAAAATAGCTACAGGGGCCACTCTTTCTGAAACTATCTTGTTGCAAATAGGTATCTGAAGACACTCTTAAGTCCTTCCTTGGTCTTGCAGTTTTATTTTTGGTGTAATTATTACTATTATTATTATTATTACTTACAGAAAATGCAGAATTGAGATCATCTCAAAAGGAGAAAAAAGAGATAAAAAGAGGCAATCTGCCCTGCCTTAACTTAAAGGCTTAAAGAAACTCATAAAGGACTTCTCCCTCTTATTTGCCAATCTCCTTTGAATTCTTTTCCATCTCAGGTCTTTTGAATTAACCTTTCAGTCTTACTACAAAACACAATGATAAATGTAATATAAGAAATGAATTATGGTTTAAGCTAGGTTTTGCAGTTATTCATCAAATCATAGAAGGGTTAGAAGGGACATTCAAAGGTCATCTGGTCCACTTCCCTGTGTCATGGGCAGGGTTATCCTTAACTGTATTCCCATCCAACTTGAATGTCTGGATGGGGATGTATCTTGGACTTGAATGCTTACAGGGATAGGGAATCCACCATCTCTCTGGGCAACTTGTTATTTATATACCCTCTCTGTATCTTCATAAACTCTTTATTTAATACAGTACCTTGGAAGTTTTCTTTGAAAATGTTCTACTCTTTTTTTTTTTTTTTTCATATTCCCCTCATCTTTCCTGTTATTTCCATGAGAGTATTCCAACAAACACAAATAAGCACATATGCCAGTGTTTTTATGGCTGGGGTTGCTGGGCTGCAAAGGCAGTGCAGACCTGGCCAATCTGCCCACCCTCCCACACAGCAGGACGTTGGGGGTTACACTTGGAACACATTCCATTCTCCCTTTTTTTTTTCCTTTGTCTCAGGAAATGCTCCTTTACTTTGCTTAATGTCATGTGTAATGTAGTACCAGGTCTAAATAAGGACACCAATACTTTATACATGTGGCAAAACCAGTCCTAAGTGGAAGAGTTTATGATTTCCTTGGAAAATCAAGAAGCATTTTAACAATCACAGCTTACCTGTCTTCGAAGGTCTCGTGTTTTCTTGGTCATCTTGTCTATAGCAATGTTGAGTGGGTCCCCCTTCTCCTTCCTTCCAGTCTGTTAACAAAACCAAAATCACAGAGTTAGAGGAAAATACTCCGGATGATATACACTCTCCAAAAAAATATAGTAAAGACTTATCAAAGGAAACCCGTGCCTCTTTTTTTGCTTTGCTTCCATCCAGTTGTTATTTCCAATGTAGTGTTTCTAACATGTTTATGTGAGGGAGGCACAGAAGATTACTTAGAAACAACCCTAAAGTGATAAGAACAAAGATTAAGGTGACTCACCGGAGAGTTCAGAACTTTTCCACCACTAAATTATGTGCATATATTATAGTTAATACTCCAAAAATCTGGCAAGACCTTTCACTATAAAATGAATATTAAGAGTTTCTAATCTCCATCCTGCCAGGCACTGGGAATGTTAAACATGATAATAAGCAGCAACACAGCTTGAGGACAGAAGGAAAATGGTCCCTACGCCTGTAGCAGGAATCATATTGGCAGACATTAGGCGGAGTATAAAGAAAAATTCCACTTAAAACACTTTCCTGCAGGAAGTCTCAAAGCAAAACTCCTCACGAAGATTAAAAAGGGGGGAAAAAAAGCTTTTTGTGGCCCGTAACCAATGGGGAAAAAATACTTTTTTAGGTTCAATGACACAAAAAGCATTAAGTGACTTTGTTACCTGTATTACCTTTCTCTTAAGAGAAAACTGCTCCTCTAAAGATTTGTCACATCTCTTACACATTGAACTCTGTTTGAAAGCTTTTCATCAAGAATCAAAATGATCTTCCATTCTCCCTGGCAGTACTCTTTCCTTCCCAAGGCTGTTTTCAAATACTCCTATTTAGAATTGTTCCTTGCATATGATTAAGAGCGATTTTTCCATCTCCAGCTGAGCCTAATAGCAGACTTTTCTGGGAACTATTGAGAAGTCACTTTTGGGGTGGGCTGGGGATTAAACATACCCTTTCAACAGTGATCCCTCACATGGACTGCACGGTTATCAGCTCTACATTGGCAAGTGGCCTCTGTTCCAGCCTTTGCTTTAAGCATTCATTCCAGAGAACGCCTGCTTTCTGTTATTGCCTGTAATTCTAATTATGACACAAGGCCAAAGCGTTTATGATCATTTAGAAATCTGTGAAAACCCATCCCCTTTTTTTTCATTTAGAAATTCAAACACAAAAATATCAAGTGCCACCAGAATTTGATACAAAACATAAATTTACCTCTTAGCTCTCTAAAAAGAATCCATTACAAATTCTGCAGTTAATCACACAAATTGACACCAGGGAACAGAGAGAGAAAGCATTTGCTATCACACAAGAGGAGGCATCTGTGTCACCCGGTGATATTTTTATCTCACTTTTCTTGCCTTCATCCTTTGACTGAGTTCTTCTGGTCCCCAGCTGAAGTTCTACGGCTCTTTACCCTAAGCAGTGTCAGCATAGGCTTTTAGTTTCAGACGTCCTGAATTCAGTCCCTGGTATTTTGTTCGAGGCAGCAGCTGTCACACGTGCACACAATCAAAGCTTGCTTTTCAGGCTGAATTTTCACAATAAAGCTGAGGCAGAGAAGTTTGGTACAGGAAGCCTCTCCTGGCTGTGGGAATGGTGCAGCAGGGTCTGCCAGATGGGCCAGTCTCAGCCAGGTTCTAGTTAGTGAGACTGCCAAGCTATATTCTAAGAAAACTTGAAGACAATTACTCCAGCTGTGCAGTGTGCACTCGCTGAACCAAGTTTTCTTGGTGACATCACTGTTCTGGGATGCTTTATTTTCCCAGTCAAATAATTCAATTTCTTTAATATTGTTTAAATTCCCTCTTCCTTCTCATTGGTAAAGCTTTAATGGTCTGGCTTAGAAAGATTCATAACCACACAAAATATGCTAAGACATTTTTTTTCTAGGGCAAAGATAACCTTTGCTTGGCTTTTTTCTCTCTTTTTTTTTTTTTTTTACCTTTGTAATAAAATCAGGGAATAATTTGCTAAACTGGGGAAAATTGCTGTAAATATTAACACAAGGTAAACAGTCAAAGAGTAAGAACACCATGATAATTAACACAGGGATTGTATTTTACAGCCCTCAAACAAAACAACTTGTTAACAACTCTTCTTCACTCATCTCAGGCTGGGCAGATGTATTTTGTGTTCACCACCAACACTGTGAGGTCAAGCAATTAATGCCTGGCACCCATTTAGGGGGTCAGAAAGTTGTCCTTGAGCAGGAACTTGGGACCTCTTCCAGGGTGGTCAGCTTTGGGATACAGTGACACTGAATAAATTAAGCATTTGATAAACTGCACCATCTGGGAGAAAAGGCTCCTGGCCATTGGAAAAACAAAGTAGAAATGTTGAGATTGACCTCAAAGTTTGTAATTTAGGTTCCTAATCTGGGTGTTTTGTAGTGCTCATAGGAGGAAACTCTCACTGAGGGCAGGCCCATGGTAGCCCAGAGCTGGAACCCCTCCCAAGCCTCTCTTCAAATTCATCCTGTAACTTTTTTGAGTCTAGTTTTAAATTAACAGTGTTTAGTAAACAGTGGCCCTTCGAGTATCTCTATTTGTGAAACACAAAACAACTGGGAGCCCTTCCCCGACCCTTAGGCCACACAACACAAACTGTCAATATCCATCTGGCCGGTCTCCTCTCCCCCCAAAACAGAAAAGAGCCTGTTCTCAGTTGCTCTGTGCAATTGCCCAAATCATGCCTACATGCTGTCTGAGATGCTAAATGGGATGAACCAGCCTGTGCTGGAAAAAAGGCTCCCAAACCAAGGGGATGGAGATCCAGCTGAGTTCTCTCTCAATGTCAATATTTTATTAGCAAATAAAAATACGGACGTAGTCTCATATTTGGTACAATTTTTCACTTATCCATGAATTTTAGGTGTCCTTCACCTGTTCCTTATAAAATGGCTACTGCCTTTTAATCTGTACACAAAACCCCTCCTTCACCGTAGCATTTCAAAGAAGGAGAAATTTGTTTAGTAAATCACATTATTGAAAAATAACTAGCGTGGCATGTGATGCTACACAGCTTCAGGGAGGTCTGTCAAACACCATCTGCTCTGTGCTGAAAATATAAGTTTATTAAAGTTTATTTATTTAAGTCCTTAAATACTCTTATATTATTGTTGCTCTGTGATAATTTTTTGGCCTTCATTCCTAGAAGAGATAGAAAAGAATTTAGTGGTTTCCTGAAAAAAATCATAAAGCTTAGTATTTAGGCTTTTGCCATTTCTCTGTTAATCTTTTTCTACAAAGAGAAGAAAGATACTTTGGGGCTAAAAAGGAAGCAAAAATTGCTGCTGGCATTGGGTTAAAAAGAGAAGGAGGAGAAACGCACAGAAGTCCTTGAATGTCAAAATATCAGCATTCAGAGTCCCTATGGACAGAATTACATCTATTCATGGTGTAATGAGAACTTTGCTACAGGAGAATATATTAATCAAGCCCCTGATTTCTTGTGACCATTAACAGCATTTGCATATTGCCTGTACTCGAGATATTTTCAAACAATTTTCTCAGTCTGTGTTACTTCCATCCTAATTTCCTTAGAGCTTTTTCCTGCCTGTTTGGTTTATTCTCAGTTGCTCAGGATGAGCCAATTCCCACGGGATCCTGGCCAGGGGCTGTGCTGCCTGGAAAACCCCCCAGGTCAGGAGTGGGCCTTCCACTGCATTTCTGCCCCAAGGCTGCAGTCCCTCTCTCAGACCACATCATGTAGGATCCAGCTCCCTGAATATAATTTTCAAGTGGTTTTAAGCCCAACTTGCCATGTGGCACGAGAAGTTGTGTAGTTTTTCAACACATCCGTGTCTGATAAGTGGAAGAAATCTAGGTATTGATTGCCCTATCCCTCTAGATTGTAGTCACAACCAGTGTCAGCAATAGTACTTGAACACTAAAACAAAGATAGAATACAAGAACTTTCCTCTTTATATTATGCAAAGTATGAAAAGCTTCACAGTTAAAACTGCGAAATATTAAGGTAAGCACTCAGTTATACTGAGAATTTCATTTAGTTAGGAAAAGAAATAAACTAATAATAAAAAGAACTTAAGGATGGTAAGAAATTACAGCATCTGCTGGAATGATCTCTGCTAAGATGTAGCACTGTCTTTCCTTTTGAAAAATGGCCCTTTTACTCTCCTTCCTTTTCTTTTCATGAGCTGTTCAGAGTTTATACTGTCAGAGTAAAATATAAAACTCCCAAAATATTTATCACAACTCTTCAGGACATTTGTATCCCATGATTTTCTTATTACAGAACTCTTTTGATCAGCAAAAGGTACTTAAAAGGACACTCTTTTCTAACCCTGGAGAATATCAGGGAGTCAAGACAAGGACAGCCAGGCCCATCAGCCCAGAGACACGGTGCATTTTGGATGAGATACGGTCAACCTTGGAAGAAGATGCCCCAGACTGGAACTGTGCTGATAGTTCTGAATAATTCCAAATACCACCAATATGGAAAACACAGAGTTTAAATTTCATCACATGAAACAGCTAAAATTGCTACTTCCAAAAGTATTATTAGAAAGATAGATGCTACTGTAATGAATATCCTTGCGTTGAAAAGTTAGGACCACTTAAGAGTTGTGCAAGATGCAAACCCACAATGTAAAGCATGTTATTAAAAAATAATAATAATAATAATCAATGCCAGATGAACAAAGCTGACAACAGTGACCTATAAAAGAAGGGGATGGAGTGCCAAGAAATACACAAGGAATGCAGGAATTGCAGGCCTGCAACAGAATGTCACGGACAAAACCCAACGGGTATGACAACCACATGAGTGATGTTAGAGGGTGGTGTTGTCCCCTTCCTCTGAAGTGCATCATTTAGAAGCTCAGGGTTTCAATTTAACAACAATAATATTATTAATAATAATAGTGGACTGAAACTACGTAAGAAGTCTTGGAACCACTGTTTTCCCACATTCTTCTGATAGATATGAGCCAAAATACCTGGGAAAGCTCAATCTCCCAACATATTCTGCGCTGCTTGTCCAGGACACTCTCACTATTGTTTCCAGTAATTCAGCCTCCAGGAGACAGGTGGAAAGATTATCTATTGATCCAAAAGCTACCAAATCTTGATATATTTTTATATTTTCACCATCCCATGGGTAGAGGGTTCCATCATTTACAGTTTATTCAGGACTTCAATACCACGGTGTTTTATTAAGGCGTAAATTGCTGCTCAAAAATATATCCGTCCTAATATTTTTATTTTAAACATTGAACAACATCACTCTTTTAAAACTGTGCTCGTGTTCAATAGCCCTTTTAAAAGTGATGAAGAGAAGCTTAGTACTAAGAGGAAGAACATTTTGAACAGCAGACACAGGCTGCATCAGTGCTTTTAAACAGAAATCTAGGTTTAAACGTACCAATACATATCCCCCTTCTGACAGAAGATGATTAATTTTGGGTCAGGAAAAGGCTAAACTATATATTACAGGAGAAGTAAGTAGAGACTAAATTTTACTGGAAGTTGAAAATCCTAGCTATTTGCTAGGGAGATGGGACAAGGAGAACAACTTTTACAAAACCTGTGTGGTTCCTGTATGGATGAGCTGAAGAGGACATGTTAAAATAAATCAAATTATGGAAAAATTGAATAGCAAGAAGTCTCTTGGGAGCACGATATAAACATGAATTAGTGTTTTACTCAGCTCTGTTTATTCTTATAAATAATTTTGGGTTTAGAATTTATTCTAAGTAACTACATGGGAGGTTTGCAATCACTGAATTACAGGCCCTTCCACGATACTCCACAGTTCTAGAATGCCACTCACTAAATAATCAGCTCATAAATGTATCATACAGTAAGTTCTTCTTAAATAAAACAAATTCAGCAGATTTTAATTACCTTGTGACCAGTGAATTTGGTTCCAGTGTAGCACAACTGATAACAACTGTGCAGAAAGCTAGGGAAGACACGAACTCGCAGTGCCAGAAAGTAAATAAAGTCAATAAAATTAAAATGGGTCATGAGCTCGACACAGCATCAGTACCTGAGGTGCACAGATCTTATCCTTGGCCTGGATGCAAGCAAGTTTTATCTAGATCTGTACACACAACTAAGACCAAGTATGAAAAAAAATAAAGAAATAATGAAAATTGCATCTGTGAATGGTTGAGGAAGGTTTTCTTGTTATATTTTTTGTATGGTTTTTTTTATGCAGGCCACATCAGCACAACCTCTGAATGCCTTCAAGTGGTGAATCAGTGAATTAAGTGACTTGTTCAATATCAGCCACGTGTAGTTTGCTCTTTTATCTTTTCCAAAGTGGGAAAACTTGTGTGTAGGGGAGTATTTTGCT
Organism: Lophotriccus pileatus; assembly: GCA_035583135.1. Lineage (NCBI taxonomy): Eukaryota > Metazoa > Chordata > Aves > Passeriformes > Tyrannidae > Lophotriccus > Lophotriccus pileatus. Next base: position 69,325,942 of record JAWWES010000133.1, read on the forward strand.
TTGATCGGTTTCTGGCTATTATTTTTCTTGTTTTGCACAATTCACTGTTGCAACCACTTCTTGTCTTTTGGCAATATCCAAAGAATTTTCAGAGACATTATCAGTGACTGCAGTTTGATTTGAAACACCACTTAGGGTTAGGGCTTGATCACACTGGTTCCCAAGTGGCAGCTGCTATTATTAATTGATATTTACCCATAATCATGTACTGGCATCTAAGCTTCCAAAAAAAAAGAAAAGAACTGGCTGAAGAATTTATATTTATGATGATATTAGAGGTTGCCTAAGATGGAGAACTTTTTCACTCTTAAGAACAAGGGCAGCAATTTTGGGGGGGTTGGTGACCTTTTTTTTTTTTCACTTGTAAATGATACACTGAATATTCCTGCATTTCTGTGTATTTTTGAAGTAGAGTTTCCAGGATCACTGTGGTGAGGACACAGTCCTGCTCTTCTAGATAGACTGGATTTTACAGCATATTGAGGTACCAAAAAGTCAGAAAGGGCAAGCGGTGGGACTTTCCTAAGGGACAAGGCAGGTGTGACTTCCAAATCTCATTGATTTCCATCAGGCAAAACACATGCATTGTTTGGTTTTTTTTTTTTTTTGGAAGGAGGGAGAGCCATGCAGCTATTAGAAAGTCTTCCCCAAGGCAAGAATATCCTGCTATCACTTAAGAGTTGTGTCATTTAATTAAACTCATTTTATAATGCCAGTCGAGAAAGCAGTGACAGTTTTCAGGGAAGGACCATTCCATTTAATTTTACCATCTAGAAATACTGAATCAAATCTAGTTATTTTAGCTCCTTCTATACTCAATATATAGTGACAGGCACTTTTAGAGCACCCATCTGTCTTGCATATTTGCTTTAATATGGAATACACATCACCACATGGGATTGCTCCTCTCCATCAACAACGGAGGGGATATTGCAGTACTTGATGATTAATTCTTAAAAAAACCCTAAGTTACATGAGATAAACTGCCTACTTAATAACTATAAAGACTGTCCAGCCCTCCTAAGGATCAGTCTGGAGACTGTGTCTTGGAAAAATGATGTGTGTTTTGGATGACTTTTTCCCAGAGAATTAAAAAATACAGTGTCATAAGGGTGCCTTTTTTACAAGCTTCCACAAAAGATATTCCAGTCCTTCCAGGATGTGATTATTTTGAGGTCCTGAAAGTAATTTGCTTCCTTCTCACTGTCTAAAAGAAACACACTTCGTAATTTGGGCTCAGCATTGGATCTTTACAGTCTCAGGTTCTTTTCAAACTGGCAGCTTGTCCCACGTGGGGTCTTTCAGGGACTGATGTTGGGCTCAACATTGTTTAATGTCTTCCTAAATGACTTGGCTGATGGGATCAAGCACTGCCCAACTGAATGTGAGGAAAGGCTGAGGGTCACAGAAACACCACAACCTAATGAAGAAAACCAAAATAAACCCCCTCCAGTTTAACTGGATTTCTCTAATCTGAGCTTCCTCAGATAAATCAGCCAACATCAGCCTCATTTAGAACTGAGGTTTGCTGATAACGGGGGGAAAACAAGGAAATGCACTTGGAAGAACCAGAACTAATAACCTGGGACAGGTTTTCTGATATGTCCTCAAGAAATCTGTGGCAGTGTGTGTGTAATGTGATCTCTGTCACTGGCAATGATATGAGTGTTAGCATGCAAGTCCACTTCTGATCCAGGTTTCTGTCCTAATGCCCTTGAGAGATGTCTGTGAAGCTTCCACTCATTCCTTTTTGTTGGAGGGGCTGACTTTGTAACAACATGTATTAAAATTTAAATCTGGCAGAATATTTCTTGCAATTAAAGAGCATCTTTTCCTTTGCAGTGCTTACTCAGAGGAAAACATAAGGGTTTTCATAGAAGAAACTGCCTATTTCTATTCAGAAAATGTCAGTACAGAAAATTGATGCTGTTACCCTTAAATGCATATAAAAAATAGAATTTCTGAGGAAAGAAATGTGCATGATGTAAACTGTTATAAAAACATCAGCTTCACTGAAGCCACACTAATTTACACCAGCTGAGAATCTCCCCACTCATCATATAAATAAAATCCTGCAGATGCTTCCATTTAGAAGGTCAGAAATGTTTACTCCAGAATTCAAAATTATTCTAATTTCTTCACAGACTTCTACTTGCAAAGGGTCCAGTACAAACTCCTCATTTAACCACCAGCTGCTTTCCAGCTGCAAATTGCAATCTGCTTTTAAATGGCTCCTGATGTCTTCTCTTAATCTAAAATAACTGGAGGAAAAGCAGAGAGGATACATTTTTTTCTTTCCCTTCAGATAAGGAAACCTGTAGTGAAGGACTATGTAAATGAAAAATGTTAAAATTTACCCACTCTGATAAAAGCTCTTGAGAAAAGTCTATTCTATTAAGCATAATAATGTTCCTAAGTCATGAAATAGTTACTAATAAAACTTCCTATCATGTATTCTATCAGTTAAAAAGTTGATGCAATATGAGGCAACTAAGAAAAGAGGAGGGTAGAGAAGGACAGAATGTCTTAAAACATGTAACAAAAAAATGCTTCATGGATCCAAACTCAGAAATCTATTGACTAAATCTTTTTTTTTAGTCTTTGTTACAGATTAGTGGAAATACTTTCCAGGACTTTTAAAGAAAGATGTACAGTATTTATGTCAGTTTGATGCCTTAATTATGAGAAAGCTCTTGTAGCCAATCTCTCCCTGGTTGGTTTTAGACTAAAAGATGTCTTATGAGTCACAGGGAGGAGTGTTTTTCACTGAATTAACTGCAGGATTTCTTGAGACATCTCAGCATCCCTTGAAAACATCCTTGTAGCATTTTTCAGCTCTCTCTTGGAGCAACCCAAGAACCACACACAATGCTGTTTGGTTGCAAGCAAAGCCTTCTTTGTTTGTTCATGTATTTAAGGAAAAGGCTCCATGGGATGATGACATTTGACTGTAACACTGGCTTCCAAAGTGTGGAACTTCATGCATGTTTTTCAGCAGAGAAGCTTTTTAACCAAACAGGCACCTCTGACAGATGAAGTGACCTCTGGGAGTTCATCACAGCATTCACAACATTTACAGGTACTAAATGAACATTTCTTATGAACATATTGAAGCTCCAGCTACGCCATTCTATTTAGATACAGAATTACTGTTCATGGCACAAAGGTATTATAGAACCTCAGAGTTCAACACCCCCCCCCCCCAAACTCATCTGTCTGTGCCTAAGAGGCACAGAACTGTTTGGGGGTTTTTTTTTGAGCACTTAGAGTGCTTTGATTATCAAATATCACTGAAAAACAGGATTTCAACTAGTTGGCTGCATCTGTCACTATCTAATAGATTTCTGTATGAGATGTGTATTGGCTATTACATCTGCATTTCTTTCTCTTTAATTGCATCATGCTTATATTCCTTGGATGATCCACAAGGAGATGAGTCTTATGTCCAATCAAAAATGTGTTCATCAATGTAGGCAGCTCAAACTCAATGCCAACTCGATACTTATAGCAGAGTATTAAATGCTTTTTCCAATTAATTGCTACTTTCTTTTCCCTTACCTTGCCAGTTCCTTCCAAGCCACCCAGGTAGAGGTTGGTTGGTTCTTTTTTGCACGTTCTTTGTCCTCCAATCTGTTCTGGACACCTTTAATTACAGTCCACACTGGGACAATATTTGAAATTATTATTTGAAAGCACTGCTGCTTTCCAGTGCTGACACCCTACTTGGCAATGAACTGTGCAGCCTACACAGCACCAGTGGATGTGTCAAACTTTCTGAGGGCAGTGATGTGTCTGGAAACACGGGTCTCACCCTGACACATCTCCTGTGAAAACCCCACCTGCAAGCAGACAATGAGCCTCAGGTTTAATTGGACATGTGCCATAACTTCAGCTCCTGCTTTGAATGATTGGTGACAGAGCAAAGCCTGGGAAGGAAAATAACTCAATCCTCATTACAGTAATTAATCTTTCACTTTGAGTACAGGCTGCCTCTTCATGTCCACATGTTCCTTTGTAGGACATCACAGCCACGAGGCAACAGGGATGAAATGAAACCAAATAAAACACAAAATGAAAGAACTTTTTAAACTCCAACCAGACTTCCAAAAGAATGCAGAAGCAAAGGACCAGCTCTGTCTATTTTTACAGAGCAAAGCTGTGGTCTATTCCTGTCACTGCCTCAGATCAATGTGCTAAGTGATATCCATTCAAATTACTTGTCAGTTTAATCAGAGGAAGTAAAACACAATTACAGGGCATTAGTGTAAAAGCCAGCACAAAATAACAGAATGTCCATGTGGGATATCTGAGCAAAAGCCTGTTGAAAATAACTCTGTGACATTTTCATCAACAGCCTTTTTTTACAGAAAAGAAAAAAAAAAAACCACCACACCAAACCTTTGGAAATGCTATTACAAACTAATTAGGCATAAAGTAATGCTTTATTTCTACAGATTGATTAGAGTCCTTATTTCTTCTTGGAGAAATCAGGAAAAATTTTGGGTTTTGTTCCGTTATTAGAATAAAATTAAATGCATAAAGATAAAGCCTTTACTGAAATGATAACTGGTGCATTTACAAAGCCTCTCTGTGCTCCCTCTCAAGTCAGCAGGAGTTTCACCATTATCTCCATTGAATGATTGGAACATTCATTTTTCATGGACACTCCAAATTTCCATTGAATAAAAGAGTTATTTTTGGAATCATCAAGCAGATGACTTGGATTAAGTGGGCAAAATGGGAGCAGGGAAGGGAAGGGACCTTTCCTTCTCCCCCTGAAGGCAGGAGTGCAAGCTTGGGGGATTCAAAAAGGACAAATGAATGCAAACCTGCCCTCAGAGCCCTGCCTGGAGCCCCCAGGTGAGATATGGGGTGGGCACTGGTGCCTGGAGTCCCTCTGACCCTTTCATCCCACTCTGCACCACGGCTCAGTTTCAGTGCAATAGGTAAACATGCACCCAGTCCAGAGGTACAAAGGGAATTAGGATTTCTGAATGCCCACAACTGGAAATCAGCCTGAAGCCCTACATGACACTCAAATATTAAAATAAAAATATAGGGGTTTGAATAATCTCTATGATATTTAGAACATCACTTCAGGTTTTTTTCAAAAAACACCTATCAATATATGTCTTCAGGACACAGCACATGCTGGAAAAAGCCTTCTCTTTCCAGCCCTAACTTGCTTTTTAAGATCCAAAGGGGATGGGGGCTTGGACTTTACTCAGCACAGTGAATCTCCTTCAATGAGGTGACTTTGCTTTTTTCAATAATGCACAGCCCAGGTTTAGGTACCCCTGTGGTAAAAAACTCACTTAAGATGTTCGTGTTGTAACTCTGAGCTCAGAAACCCCGAGGTCTTTAATTGGATTTGGCCCTTTATCTTCTATATTCATAAGATAGTAATTAATTTGCCCATCCCTGCCTGGTCCACAGGGTAATTGAATGAATAGCTCTGCACAGGCACATAAATGCCTCCAAAAAGAGTTACTACTGTGAATGTGCAATATGACAAGTTAACTCTGTTGGTAATGATGGCACTGAAATTCTTAAGGTAAGTGCTGCTGGAGTCCAAATAACAGCTAATGGAAATGGAAGAAATTATGCATATGCAACATGCAAAACCACTGCACGTTTTCCCTTTGAAAATAATAATAATAAAAAAAAATTAATCCTATTTTTTTGTTAATTTCCTTGCTATACCTCCATCTTCTGGCACTACTAAACCCCTCCAAATATTGCAAAAGGGGTTAAAAGCAAGATAGTTCTCTTGGTAGATTGCCACAAAGCCTTCCTGTAGGAAATGGAGTGTAAAAAATGTTAAAGAATGTTAAATGAAATCACAGCAGACTGAAACCTGTGGTTCCAGTGCAAGACCTGAAATAAATCAGAGACAGATGCTAACTGGCATCACCTTCATTCTGATGCTCATAAATGAAACTGAACAAGACTTCAGAGGTGCCAGAGGAGGACCAGCCATCCAAAGAACATTAAAACAGGCTTGGATTTGGTTTGCCAGCTCCAAAGTTATTCATGCCCTGCTGAGTTATCTGGATGCTTCTGACAATTCATCCAGCGGGACACGTGTGCACGTTTTTAGAAGGATTGAAATTCTGTGGAGTTTAAACTCCTAAGTTATGCTGGATATGCCTTCCTTCATCAATGACTGCCTTTGGAGGTGAACTCCTGATCTGGAATTGTACTGAGTTATTCAGCACAGATTTTTCCCTGAGGAATGGGTAATAGTTTGCATCAAGACACACATGGTAATTTGCAAGTCTCAGTGCAAATCATGCACTACTAAAAGTTTTCCACAGACATCTGCAGCTGCTCACAATCCCTTTTTAATGACAAATGCTTAGAGAAACTAATTGCAAGTGGTAAAAGTGCTGACTGACCTCTACATCTGGTTTGCTTCTTTCCCTCTTGAAAAGCTTTGCTGGCCCAAATTAAACCTATATTTAATATACAGGGTTATCAAGTATTTTAAATAGTATCATTCTAATAATTCACTAGTTTAGCCCTTCAGTGGCTTCAATAGTGATTTTAGTAGTAATATAATGCAGCATTCCACACTTCCTATTTATTACTCTGTTCTTATATGCTACAACCTGTAATTCCACTGGCATTATCTGCAAAATTATAATTGAATGAATGTTTCCTTTAAAGATCAATGGTTTCACTGAGACAGGAACAATGGTGGAGCCTCTGCTTGTTGCCCTTGGTCATGATGAACACCAAGAAGGGAACAACAGAATCCACAGCCAGTGGGAACTAGACTCTACTTCCAATTCCCACTCATGGTTTCTAATAGCCTATATTTTAGCAAGGTTTTCTTTAGTATGACAATTAGTGTTCAGGGCGAGTCAATTCCACGATGATCAAACGCCTAAAGAAATTAAAAAAAAAAAAAAAAAAAAAAAGAGAAATAAACTAAAGCTCTGCAGGAGCAGCTCTGCTGCTTTCCACACCACATGATGCTTTTCACTTCAGAACCACCAAGTAAATTACCAAGGAAAAGTTACTGTGAATAAAATGGGCTGCACTGTGTTAAGTAATTATTTCTAAAGTGTGAAATGGGTAGGAAGTATCTCATCTTAAAAGTAGTGCCATGATCAGATTACCTCTCCAGTATAAAGTGAACAGTCCTTTTTTTCTTTTTTCTGTTTTTTCTCCTTTTTATCTTGCAGGAGCAAGGAGAGGAACGAAAACTTTGTTTTTCTAATGATCTTGTCTGTGGGAGAGAAGTGTAAAGACCCAACCTGTGAAACTGTGCTGTGCTCCACTGTTTGTACTGTCTGGAGAGGAATCTTCTGGAGCTTCATGAGCTCTCAGGAAACCACAGCATAGTTAAGGTTGGAAAAGGCCTCTGAGATAGAGTCCAACACTTAACCCAGCACTGAAAGCTCAGTAGGTTATAAATATTATTTGGATGATGCTCCCCATCTAAGGAATGCAGGATGGAGTTGTGATCTCCTGTGGCAAAGACCAGCCTTTCTGCTGGTGACTGCTATGGGATGCCCCTCGGGGAAGATTTAATTTGTGAACAAAGCAGAACACAGCTTGCCTTCAAGCAGGTCTGTCAAGGATGTGCTGCCACACGCCCGTTCTGTTCTTCAGTCTTGAAACCAGTGATAAAAGAAGGTCATTTGAATAGAAAAGTTATGCTCACAGCATGGGTTGGGAAAACATCCCTCTGATTGCTTGTGAGAGAACAGAGAGGATTCTTGCAATTAATTAATACCTAGATGCAAACCAATGGGCTGTTTCAACAAAAAAGGATATTTTTTTCTCTTCTTTTTTCGACAACTATTATTAAAAGTTGCAGGGATCAAGGAGAAGAAAGAGGAAAACCACATAAGAATCAAAAAGGAGCTTTTCCAAGACAAAAGGTGACACAAATTGGTAGTAATGAATTGTGTATACCAGCTGGCTAAAATACTGCTGTCCGTTTACAGGATAATTACACAGACATTAAAATATTTATGCAGCATTCATGTGAATTTCAGTCCCAGATCAAAACCAAGAGGTGGTAGAGATTAAATAAAAGAATCCTTTTTGGGTTTAATGGCTGACAAGCCTGATTAAGACAATATTTTCCCTTAATAATCTGTTTCAATAACACACAACACAGGCTTTTGTTTTGTTCATAAACATAAAAGATTCACTCCAAAAAGATCAGAAAGTGTTATTTTCTCAGATTAAATATCACATGGATATCTGAATTATACTTTGCAAGGGTATGACTCCTGAACACTCAGAGCCAGCCAGTGACCCGCCAAAGATAAAGAGCAAAAGTGCATTTGCAAAGTGGAAACTCATTTTGGCAGCAGTCCTGAAACTGTCTTTGAGGTCTGACCTTCAGAAGAACTTCACATAACACAGATGGGTTGACTAGGGCTGGCCACAGGAAAGTGTTTAACAAGTCAGCGTTGCAAAGCAGTTGGAAATGATGCAGAACAAGGCTCTAAATACATCAAGTGAGCTCTTCTCTGCTGAAATATCTGTGTGTTCACGGCTTGTTGTCTGGGATCAGGAGGCATTACATCCAGGAGGGGAATGGTAGAATGTTGTAATACCAGTGCAGAGCTTGGAAATTATATTTCATTATTTCCATTCTTAATACTGTACTATTTAATTGATTTAATAATTTATTTTTATAGATTTCAGTAATTTAGTTTAATATTTTAAATACTTTCATAAATTTGCGTAGTTCTAAGTACAATAACGGCAAGGTGGTAAAGGCATTCTGCATTTTGAGGTAAGCCAGGGCCAGTGACAAGTGATCCTGAAAGCTTCCCCATCACGCAGGAAAATTACACAAAGACAACAAAATACAGCAGGAGAGTTGTGGCCATCACATCCCACCCACTGGTGGTTGTAATCCTGATGTGCACGGACAAGATGGGGAGTGGAAACCTCAAATCCATGACCCCATCAGTTGAGGAGGTCCTTGTAAACGTTTGTGGTGAGCCTGTTTAACTAATCCCACGAGCTCATGCCAAACAAAAGGAACCGTGTTTGCAAAGTTAATATTTCACGAGCTTCTTGCTGGACAGAGAGCTGTTTCTTTTAAAAAATAATTGCCTTAAATGCACACATTTACGGGTAATTTTATACTCAAGGATGAAATTTCTTTTCCTAGATAACTTTCTAAACCAAGATACGAATGCCCATCCATCATTTAATAAAGCTAAAGAGCAGAAATTTTGCTAAAGAGTGCTTTTTCTAAAAAAAATCTGCTAGAATTCCTGCCTATGCCAGCATTCATTTTGACTGATCAACTCCAGAGCAGTTTATTACAACAAATAGCATCTCCTAGTAAAATTCTCCACTTCTAATATCATTCTGCTCTACAAAAACATATTTTTGACATCAGTAACAAATCGCAACAACGTGCAGAAGAACAAGGTGTTGCCTCTGAAAGCCATTTCCAAAACGCCACGTAACTTCAAATTTTATCAAGACAGAAAAAAGAAAGCTGAGTGAAACATATTTAAGTATTTTTGTGCATTTATGTAGTGCTTTTGTAATTCAAATCCACTATGTTTTACCTTTACACAAGCAAAATTAATTACAATTCCAAATAGTCATGTTTTCTTGAGTGATATAATTAACATTTTCAGTGCTAAGAAGGGCAATGCCCAGTTTTATGCATCATATTAAATATCTTATTTGAACTGCCACCTCTTTTTTATGTCACTCCCCTCCTCAGCTGGGCAGGGGAGAGAAAATACAACAAAAGGCTCGTGGTTCAAGGTAAGGGCAGGGAGAGATCACTCACCAGTTACTGTCATGGGCAAAACAGACTCAGCTGGGGAAAATCAGTTTATTAAGCAACAAATCAGAATAAGCTAATCTGAAATAACCCCAAATCTTAAAGCACCTTTTGCTGTAGAACAGCAAATACTGATGTGGAAAGATACCTTCTGAATACATAATATCACAAAAAGTTTTGTCTTGATACCCTCATGACTTGTGACTTAAATTGACTTTTGAATTGCATTGACTTAACTAGTTTTGCTATCACTCCTGATATTTTTTCATGTAAGAAAAGGCAAGCATTATCAGAAGGGGTTATTTCTGTAAACCTTGAATCTGGTGTGTTAAATATAACCATGACTCTTCCCTTCAGTAATAAATCCTAATAACCCAACTGGATTTACAACAGCCTATTATACAGCACATTCATGAATATAGACCAATTCTCAGTTTCTTAGACTAGAAATCATGATCACATCTAATCTCCTGTGCCTGCCAATAAGCTTATTCTGTTTAGTGGAAAAGCTCACTGACTTTAGAGGTCATTGAATGAGATCACAAACTATTTTATACAGCACAGTTATTAGTAAAAAACCCTAAAAAATACAGCAGAAGGAATATAAGACAAATGCTCCTATTGCTTTGTGTTGCTCTACGCTACATGGATTTTATAGACTTTATTATTCCCCAGACAACATCCTGAAGTAAATACATAAACTCAGAGATTATTCTCTTTTCAAGTAGTTTAGGAATTTGAAAGGTCACACTTTGAACTTGGATGTCTCTGCTCTGGTCAGGCCCCACTCCAAGTCAGGTTGGACAGAGCTTTAAGCAACCCGATCTCGTGAAAGGTGTCCCTGCCTGTGGCAGAAGGTTGGACCAGACGATCTTTAAAGATCCACTCTATGATTCACTGGAATTTTTTTAGTGCATTTTTGATTAAATATGGGGAGGGGGGGGTTCCTAAACAGAATACTTGGAATTAATCAAATTCTGCCCTCAGTATTACTGGCATGGAAATTCACTGGTCTAAGAAACAAACCCGATATTTCTGGAAATGTCCCAGATTTCCACTCTGCATCCTCCATTCTGTGTGCAGCATTTGCACAGTAGCTGTGGGAGCCTGGCTGGGCTCTGCTGGGAGATGATGCTCAGCAGTGGCAGGATCAGCTGGGTAGTTCAGGGAATTGGGATGAGAATTTGGGCCCGTATTGATCTCTGGCAGTAGACAAGAGGTATGACTCCACCTGAACTGTAAATAATAAAAACTGCTACTTTGTGATTTCCTGCACAGATAAACACCATAAAATATATTATTTTTGAAAGCAATGCATTGCATTTAATTGAACACTGTAAAATAATTCTTTAAATATAATAATATTCTTAAAAGAATGCACTGAAAATGAACAGACCTGTTTCCTTAATCAGAAACAGAGGGTGAAATGCTCTATTTTGTAAATATGATCTGCAAATGTTTATTTCTAAAAGCCAATAACCTAAACAATCTTCTACCCAAGTCTTTCTTTAAATGTCAATTGCTGTAGCATCAGAGAGCAAAATGATGCTTTAACCAGTTTGTTATGATAAATGTTCTATGACCACAACAGAGTATCTACAAGATATTTGCCATTTGATCCATTTGTAGGACTTGCATTGAACTAGAACACCAGTGGAAGGGGAACAAACCCCTCTGCTGATTCCTAGAATGTGCATTATAAATATAGCAGGAAAATTTCAACAAATTTTGATATTTATTATGTCTCCAAAATTTTCCTCTGAGTACCCTCTTTAAATCCCTTGCAGATTACATAAACCCACTGTACTGAACATACTAAAGATCCCTAGACATAATGATGGCAGTCTGAGGAGTTTAAAATAATATAGACTATGAAAACTAACAAACAAAAGAATCTGCTTAAAATACATATTTTTTAAAAAAGGTATTTTTTTGTTATGGGTTTTTGTCTTTCGGATTTATGTCCTGAGAAACTGTGTTTCAAATATTTCTGTGCATGCCCATCAGTGAGAATTTTCCCTTATTAAAACAAAATTAGGAATATTTGGCACAAAACAAAGATATTGGAACTTAGAAAAACTTAAATATCTAGAGCAAGAGAGACAGAAGAGTTGGGTACAGCAACCACCAAACATAAATAATATTTGCCATCTTAATTATCCTCCTACTTTCTCACATCACCCAACCCTGTCCATCTTCTGGGGCAGGAGCCACCTACTCCCTCTAAATTGCTTCAGTGAAGCCTGGAAATGCTCTCAAACATTTATCTGCTGTTACACAAACACAGGCAAGTCTCATCCATGTGTATGAACACACAGACACACCTCCAGAACAAACCCCTCCGTCGGGGTCAGTGTCCTTCCACCCACAGCTCCCACCCCAAAGAGTCTCACTGAAATGTGCTTTACAGTAAGTGGGAAAGGGCAGGGTGGAGGCACATTAATAATAATAATAATATTGTCCCAGAGGTGAGTTACAGGCACGAAAGCTCCACAGTTTAGCCACTTGCCTCTTCAGTGCATAGATTCTTACATCTTTTCTACATTTTCTTGCCCATATCCAAAGTATGGTTCAAGGTTTGCTCCTGTAAGTGGCAGTTCTGAGGTTTATATTTTAATATTCTTATAACTTAAACAATCTCAAATTGACTGCCTGGCTACTGTTATGACCAATTTGCTTTACAACAGAATCACAATTATTTTCATAACTTCTTTTCCCTCCTTCTGCTAAATAAGCTGGGTTTTGTCAGACAGACTCACAATATTGGGCAGAACACCTGTGTGTGCTTGAGAATTTGCTTTGGCTCCACCAAAGTGTGTTTCTATTCCCTGAGCTGAGATGCAACAATGGTCCAACGTGTTTTCTTTGCCTCCTCACTCATCCAAGTCGTTCTCATTCACCCATGAAATAGTTTCTGGGCTCATGACCTGCCAACACCTGAAGAGCCCATGAGGCTCCTGGCTTGTTAAGCTGTAAATGAAGTCCCTCAAAATACCCAAATTAAATTCTCTCCTCTGCCTTGTTGCTTCCATTTCTCTACTTCAGTGCTGCCCCACATTTTTGGGCCAACTGACAATTCAGCCTTCAGTCTCTCCTGACACAAAGGAGCAACACAAGGGCTTATTTTGAACACTGAGCTTGAATGTTGTGCAATGACAGATACACATGAATATCAATCAAATCTGAAAACAACCAAGAAAAAGGAACATTTCACGAGCCTGGGAAAACATTATTAAAAGACTGAAATTCTATGTATTCTTTTTTTTTTTTCAGTGATTTAGTAGAGTGATTAGTACCACAGCTAATTGTATTTGTGCAAACACAGTAAAAGGAATTGAAACAGAAAATGTTGCAAACTAAATGAAATAATAGCATCAGTCATCTCTGAAATCATTATTGCACTTGAGAAACATAATAAAATTCAAGTGTATGAGACTTTCCTGGAAATTTCCCACACACTTTTTAAAGGCATCTGTTCAAAGCAGAAATGTAGGGTAAATTTCTGGAGAGGGAAGAAAAAAAGAAAACAACAACAACAAAAATGCTGCGTCTTCCTGATTTCCCCTATAGATTACACAGTTCAGAGCCATTTCTTTGGGGCACTGTGTGACCTTTTCCGCCTGTGTGAACCCCTCCGAGGCTCTGGGCGCTCCAACAGAAGCCCTGAATCAGCTCTGGGAAGCTTTTCACGGGGAACAGAAATGGACTTACAGCCTGGCTTTCTGTGTCTACAGACACAGACCCACATTTAACTCATTTGTCCCACTTAAACCGAGCTCTGGCTATGAAGGGACATCCCCCACCACCCACAGGAACATGTTGCTTAATGCACTGTGAGCAAATTTCCTTTCTCTGCTGATACCAGGATACCATATTGCACTGATCAAAACCCCACTGAACACTGCCACATTTGCAAACAGAGGCAAGAATTTAATTTAAATGTCATTTAAAATTTCCACTATTAGACTTGGTCACTGTTACTACCTTCATTTTTTTTTTCCTTATTCCAAGGCTACTGAATATCTTTATGCTCACAGATTTTTATTTTAATTGCACACTCAACTATCCCAAATTATTAGGCAATGTACCAAGGTAGCAGAAAATTGGCATTATATGGATTTCTCCATATGCTAAACAAGTCAAACTATATCACCCATATGTTAAATCCCTCCCTGCTGTGAGTAAACCCAATGAATGGTCTTTGTATCTCTGTAACAGACTGAAGAACTTCAGCAGATCTTGAGGAACCAGCTCCCATTCCTAAATCTGTTGGTTTGGACACAGTTTTGTCCTAAGATTATAAATATTATATCACTAGACAGATATAATCATATAACTTCTGCCTCAAACTGAACTGTTTCTACCAGTCCCATCAAACTCTTGAAGCTTTCTCACAACGTCAGTACCTATAAATCTATGGATTTTCTTCCCTGCTGTTTTCCAATATTGTATTTCTCCATATCAATAACTTTGTGCTTTAAATCATTCTGAATCAATTCTGCCTCTATTTTCTTTCTTCTCTCACTACTCACCACCTCGACCTCAACAAATTCACAGGCACTGCTTTCCTGCCTTTCAAATCCAGCCGTAATTCCTGACTCTCCATTTATAAGCTGTCCTTTGACCCAGCCCCTCACAAAGAGCCAAGAAGCCTTGACCAGCTTGGCTTATTCTGGCCACAGATACATCTGAGATTCACAGGAGAAAGGTTTACAAGTGCTGTCAGTGAATCCTGCTTTAAAATTGCCAATTTACAGGTCCAGTAAAGTTTTGTCCGAATTCCATTCTGTCTGGAAGATCTGGCCTGATTTGGGAACTAAAATATGGGAAATAGAACAGGGAGCTTAGAGACAAAGTACTAAGGGGGGGGACTTGTAACCCACAAAGAAGGAAGCCCATGCCCTGATAACACTTTAATCTGCAGGGTAAAAAGGCTTTTTGGGAAGTGGTGGTGCCAAAACTCCTCTCAGCCAAGATTTCCCCGTGTCTGTGACACAGGTAGGTCCAGGCAAACAAAACATGGTACAGAGATTTATTCCTTCATCTGCAACTCATGAGACGTGGTGCAAAGTGAGGCACACTCTGCATTAATTGTACCTAGGGATATATAGATCCAAAAGGCACTGGGACTGCCTTTGTGATTGCTCCTGCAAAAGCTTCCTGATGCTCAGAAAAAATACCACTTCCAACCTGTGTGGCCACTGGGACGTGGCCATCTGCCTAAAACAAAGCAGGACTCATGCCCTAAAGGAGGGAGCAGCAGCAAGATTAAATGAGAAGACCATAATTAGTAATAGAGATGATCGATTTTACCACACTGGAGGAAAAAAAATCCCCTAAGCATTTAATAAGGGACATGAGATTTGAAGCTGCACTGAGGGAAATTTCCCATTATACTGACCGTTTAAAAGCTCTAACGTGACTCAGCGAAATAATTCTATAGAGATTTGAAGCCCTTGATGTCAAAAGGATTGAGCAGAACAAGCTTTGAGTCCACCTGCTGCCAGCCCTTCCCAGAATCCACGGTGGAAATGTCTGCCTGGAAAAAACAGCACGACTTATCTGGTCCACCAGGGGCTGGCATCAACCTCCTCTGAGAGGTTACAGCGAAACAAAACCTGAGGTAAAAATAGAAGAATGAGGAATACAAAAGGATAAGCCAGCTCTGGACAGGCTGCTCCTTTTTTTTCCCCTCTATGTGTCTCACAGAGATATCATGACCTCGTGGGCACGAAAACCAAACGGCTGTGTGGGGGTGAGCTGAGCACGAGGAGTTTTGTGCAAGAAGCCATAGAAGAAAAGGGTTGGATGCCCAGGGTTGCCAGCTTGTGACTTCTGAAGCACAAAATCTCTGCTTCAGCACAGGATTCCTGTGTGCTGTTTGTTATGTTAGTTTAGTCTCTGCCTACCTTCTCTATCTATTTATAAGCAGGAATATTTCACACAGGTGTTTTGAAGATAAATGACATTAAAAAAAAAATATTGGAAGTGCAAAAATACTATTGTAATGGAAGCTGCAAGATGTACTTTAGATATCTAGAAGTGTCTACAGTATTGGACAGGTGTCAAATAAACTGAAAGAAATAATATAATACATTATTCCACATAAGCCAAAGTTTCATGGAAATGGTATTTAGATAACAGGAAAAAAAATCATATCAGCTTGTCATTTATTGTGTGTGTGTGTGGGCTTGTAAATAACCATCCCAGCAAACCAAACCAAACCTCCTTTAGTATATTCCCAGGAGAATAAGATTACTGAGAAAAAAATAAAATAACAGAAGCTTTAGTTCAACTCAGCAAACAGAAGCTGCCAAGGAGTCAAATACAGTCCCACATATTCTGCAGGTGTGATGGACACTAACAGCGATGACAGTGAGGTCCTACAGTTTAGGGCAGGCAAATACACATGCAATTAAATGCATGTATTATATTTCAGGACTTCACTGAAATAGCTGATGCCTTTGAGAGTCCTCAGGGACACAGCTGTCTGGCTCCATCAATTTTTACACATAATTCAGGTTATCAGTAATTCAGATGTTACGCTGAGCTCACAGAGACATAGTATATGAACGTAGTAAGTCTTCTCTCAGAAACTCTATGGCTAGAAATGAGGAGATGCTTTAATTCCATAGTAGAGCCTTATTTCATATTAAAATAAAATTTAAGAAAATGCATAATTTAGCATCAAGAGATTTGTGCATTTAATTGAATGCTTACAATCCTCAAGCTCTGTGGGAAAGGCTGTTACACAGTGAAATGGTGAAGGTGGAGGCTGTAGTTGTGCAGGCACACCTGGGATCAAAGCAAAGGTGAAGAAAATCCCTTTTATTGCAAGTCCTTGCAAGTTTTCTTAATTAATTTACAGACTCTATTCATATTCTCCAGAATTTCTGGGCAGGCAGAGGAATGAAGCATGCCTTGCATTTCTTAGGCATGCTATCTAAAAGCTCTTTCCTTCTCATTTGGAGTCTCAGGACTCCAAATGCCCAGCTCAGCCCTAGAATGAGGACAAAATCTATTTTGTTCTCTGTGTCCTGCCCATGGGCCTCAGATGATACTGAAGCTCAGTCAGATAACTTCAGGTCAGGCAAAAACTGAGAGCAGAAAAGGAAATATTGGTGTAGGTGAGTTCTTCCATCATCACTGCTTGATGCAGATACTTCCTTCTTTGACACAGTTTCATTAACATAATATAATTATCCTTGCCATATAATGAGCTTGTACCTAGAAGCAATTCACTCAGAGATGACACAGAAAGGTTTTTTTCTGGGTCCATCAATGTTTCATACTGTTATGAATGACCTGGGTGATAGAACATGGAATATGCTTATTAAATTTGGATGTGACACCAAGATGACAAGCACTGAAAGTACTTGGGAGGGTTGAATAAAACTTCAAAATGATTCTGAAAAAGTGCAATTACATCCTCAAAAATCAATTAAATAAATAAATAAATAAATAAATAAAAGAACAGATGCTGTCCAACAGGGTCATGTGCAAGATATTCACTCAGTCAGGAATAACCAGCTATAAACCCCAGAATGAGCAGTAACTATGGGAAAACCTGCAGAAAAAGCTCCAGGGGCTTCTGTGCTGAACATGCACCAGGGGCTGAACACGAGTCACCAGTGTCACCCGGCTGTGGGAGAGGCGAGCGCTGTTCTCCAGCAGCAAATTCCAAGGGCAGCCAGAGAGAGGCTGCCCTCAGGATTAGCAAGGTCTCAGCTTGAACACCTTGGGATTTGTTTTGGCACTGTGCACACAGGAAACATGGACTCTCCAGAACGGATCCAAAACAGGTCAAAAGCAGTTGCCAAAGATCAGTGTAAGATCCACCAGCCGTAGAAGTTTGGGTGCACTGGGCTTGTTGAACTCTTAGAATTTGAAAAGTGAAGCACTGGAATAGATCACAGAATCACAGAATATCCTTAGTTGATAAGAATCATCAAATCCAACCCCTGGCCTTGTATGGGACACCCCAACAATCCCATCCTGTCCCTGAGAGCGTTGTCCAAACGCTCCTTGAATTCTGGCAGAGCTGGTGGTGTGGCCACTGCCCTGGGGGAAACACCTTTTCCTTGAGAAGAATTCAGGTCTGGAGCTCACAGGAGGAACTGAAGTGTCAGGTCTGACCAAACACATATTGCCTTAGAGCAAAGAGATGGACCAGGTGATTTCTGAAATGCACTGCCCTTTGATGCACTAAGGTTCCTGTTGCAATGACCTGCCCAGCTATAACTGATAGAAAGAATTCTGTTCAACAGAGCAGAGGGACTTTTTAACTCTTAGTCATAGGGGTTTATATTTCTTTAAGAAGACTGGGTTAGATGGGAACCTCCAAGTAAAACATTGTTTATAAGGAGGCAGCAAAATACTGTCAGGGCTGAGACTCAAAGCTTTAAAGGCACTTCAGACATCCATGATTTTGGTGAGAATCCATTTCAGCTGCACAGGATCTTTAGATCAGAACACACATTCTTAAATTCTATCTATTTGCCATATTCCTAAAAAAAATAACAAACACCTGAGTCAAACTTATTTTAGATTTCAAGTAACAAGATTTAAAATAAAATAAAATAAAATTACCCCCTAAATTAAGGTCCCCTGTTCTACAGGATCACTAGTGGTTAAAGTGGAAACTAAACAGAGACAGTTAATGCAAAAGGTGATATCTAATATCTTGACTAAAACTCTGTATCCTTTTTCCTTAGGGATTAAATGCAATGTTAGAGAAATGGATCTTAGGGACATGGTTTAGTAGTGGCCTGGGCTCGTGATCTTAAAGATCTTTTCCAACCCAAATGATTCTGTGATTCTACACATACTGTGCCTATAAATATTTTTCTATTTCTTGATATTTTGATTAAGCTGACTGAATTACACATTTGATATGAGGGTGTTTTTTTTCTTCCTACTATATGAAATGTTGTTTCAGCCCTATAATCTGTCAAGACAAACTCAACTATACCCAGAATTTACTCAGTTAGCTTTGCCATGATGTTATCCAAACTGGTATGCTCTAAAATTCCAATACAAAATGAACACATTGCAAGAAAGTAAATACATTTTTACAGTCTGCTGTAGTTGCCAAACTGGTCTATTCTGTTTTTCAGAGAAACATCTGGAAAATCTACTTCAGAATGAAAAGTAAGGAGTGTGATGGATGGTATATAGCAAAAGCAGAAGATGTTTTTTCCAATTCCTGCAGTTGTTACAGTTTAGAAATAAACTGTGGAAATGGTTATAGGGAAATTTTCCCCACACGTATATAAATAATTATTTCTATTTAATATTGTGCCACAGATGTAGCAGTTAAAGTGCAATATCCATCGTAACACCCACCATTTGCTTCAGATTTTGATGGCAGCTCTTAGGTAATGTCACATCTGAAATCTGAAGGGAGCACTCAGGGAAAATCCAGTCAGCAAGAAAAAATGAGAATGTGAATCTGCTTGTAATCCAAGTTATGCACTGGAAGACTGTCCTTGACAAGCACAAAGAGAAGCCAAACACCTGTCTGCCTATAACCCATTACCACCTCTTTTTAATATCAAATAGCTTTGCATTGCAACAGATACTTCAGCCTGGAAACCACTGCAAGGGGACAAACACTTCCAAACTACTACATTTTATAAACTTCACACACAATCACATAAAAAAAAAAAAACAAACAGAAATGGGGAAACTAGCAATTTGGGTTTGGGCTCATAAAATCAAAGTCTTTTCTATATCAGTATTTTATCTTATCATCAACATGAGCACATTTTACAAACTGCCCGGTTTTGTGTGGGAGAGAGTAAATTTTCTAGAGTTGGGGATTTAGGATGAGAATGGTGTTGATAACACACTGATGTTTGGGTTGTTGCTGAGTACAGCTTACTCTAAATCAAGCACTTTTCAGTGTCCCACCCTCTGCCAGTGAGCAGGTACCCAAAAACTGGGAGGGAGCAAGGCCTGGACAGCTGAGCTGAACTGGCCACAGGGATATTCCACACCAAAGAATATAATCCCCAGTACAGAAACTGGGGGCAGTTGGCTGGGAGGGGCTGGTCACTGCTCAGGGTCAGGCTGGGAATAAGTCAATGTGTGGTGAGCAACTGTGCATTGTTTGATGCATTATTATTATTATTATTATTATTATTATTATTTTATCTTTCCTTGCTTTCCTGTCTTTATCTCAAACCACAAAGTTTATTTTTCACCCAGTTCTTTTTCCCATCCCAGCAGGGGCAGGGAAGGAGAGACCACGAGTGACTGTGGGGTGCTCAGTTGCTGGCTGGGGTTAAACCACAGCAGCCCTTTCGTGACTGTTTTTCCTTGCAGTTCATGTTCCTGTGGCTCCAGGGTCAAGGTAGGTTTTCCATCCCACTTCCTCAAGTCCTCTCCTTGGTCACACAGGTAAAAAACCACAGGGCAGCCTGTGCTGTGTACAGTTATCCTCTCATTTATCCTCTCTCTTGAGCAGAATCCATACAGGTAGGGAGTAAGCTGAAACCAGGACAGGGTGGTAAAACACTGGGACAGGTTTCCCAGAGAACCAGTGGCTGCCCCATCCCTGGAAACATTCAAGGTCAGCAACCTGGTCTAGTGGAAGGTGTCCCTGCCCATGGCAGGGGGTTTAGACTGAACGACTTTTAAAGGTCCCTTCCAACCCAAACCCTTCCATGATTCTATGATATGCAGTGATAAACAATGATTGGATTACTCTTGATCAGGGAATGGTATTTCCACACTACCCCTCTCATAAATACTCTGCTCCCATCAGTGGGCTGCAGGATTCAAGTGGCTTTTACCAGTAGGAACACCACAGAAGCTGGCTTGATGCTCTGTTGTGCTCCATATTTTAACAGCAAATAACTTGGAAACGCTTTCCCCAACGCATGAGACCTTCAGGATCCGTGTCTAAACCACATCTTCACAGATGCACGTGGCAATTCAGTGGGTTTTTAGCAGAGAAAAAGATACAGTTGTATAGTTTGGGTGTGGGGGAAGATCCACAAATGTATGCTCTGCACTCCCTAACAGCAGCACAAGGTCTTTTCAACGCTGGAATAGAATTTTTGATGAAGTGCCTGGTGGCGAATTTGAAGTACTTGCCTGGGGGCCCCAGTGAGACATAATTCATTCCAGGAGCTAGAACAAATCCAGCCTCTGCATCCATTCCTCTAAAGCCATTATTGACCCAAGGGAAAATGCTTGCCTTAAGCAAGTTTTAATAAAGACTCTGGTGGAGTAGTTTCTGTAGCACTAAATGCGATAATGAGAAACAAGCCACTTAGCTGCAACAGACCCAGGACCTGTATATATAACCCAAAAGTCAGTTTTCTGAGGTTCTTGGGATTCCTTCCAGAGATGAAACAGGCATCCAAAAGAGATTTAATTACCTTGCTCTCTAATTTGTTACATAAAAATCAGTCAAGCTTAAATGGACCAATATTCTGCTTGTCCTATATGAGTGTAATTTATTTTAATACTGTTTCTGTGAAGTAAAAATATCCATAGACTAATCAAGTCTGGGTTGAAAATCAAGTTTTTTACTAAACCAATAAAAGTGTGAACATCTAAATCTGGCCTTAAATATTGCTGCGCTTTAGAACTTTTTTTCAGTTTATTTTAATCAACAAATGTTTGTACTGTGGCCATATGACCTAATATGAAATGGGAAACGTGATCCTACAGACTCTGGCAGATTGAAAGTTCTGAAAATTCTCTAGGGATGAAATACATAAACAAAAAAATCTGATAAGTAGCACATGTTCTTTTGAACTTAGATTTGTATTTATTCAGAAAAAAAAAAAAACAACTGTCCCTCACTCTGCCCCTCTTTAACCATCAACCTCAAAACAAAACCTTGGTAGACACAGTGGAAGTGATTTGAAAATTAAACTACAGTCTTGATCCAGAGAGATGGAGAAAGGACCCTTTGTGTGACTGTTGTGATCCTTAGTCTCCAGCCCAGGCAGAGCAAGCACAATCTTTTGTGCCCGTGGTTGATGTCTGGCATTCACTCACAGAGAGATGCTTTGTTTTATGGCTTCAAATTGTACAGGCAAGTATTGAAGTTGAGAAAGTCAGCAGAGGAAAAGGCAGAAATAGACTCCTCTGAGCTGATGCTTTGGTAATACAACTGATGGGATGGAATAAAAGCACAAAGAAGAGGCTGAACACAGCAGTGCTTTGAGCAGGAGGGGGACTGCAGAATATTCTCAGGGTTAATGCCACGCAGTAAACCCCTGGTCCTACTCCTGCCCTGACCCAAGATGAGCTGTATCCAGGTACATCATCACCAATTTCACAAAGAAATATAATTTACAAGTTTGATTAAGCATTTACTGTCCACAGCACAAATAAATACTTTAGCATTAACCATTGGTAGGTGTGGACTATACATTTTACAGCCAAACCATCAAACTTAAAGCCAGTTATGTTGTATTTGCAGCCAACCCACCCCTTTATCTCACACAAAAAAGAAGTTTGGGGTACTAACACTTTTTATGAAAACTCCTAAAATACTTTTTAAAGTTATGGGGGCAGCAGTGTGTGCTTTATGATCCAGGAGGATTGGTGCTCACAGGCCTTTTATTTTTTTCCTCTCTCTTTGGCACTGTTTGAGCAGAAATCAGATACTATGTGGTGATTTCAATACAAGTAATATTGACTCACGTTTCTGTGAAGCTCGTAGCTATTTATACAGACAAGATGCAGGGGCGAGGGGGGGGTGGGGGTACAGAAAGTATTGCTGGTTTGAATGGAGACTAAATGTCAAGAAGACTGGAGTTGCCATCTACTGGAGTGTGCAACGAATGACAACTGCCATGCAAAGCCCCTGAATTAAAGCATTAGTCACAGTAACAGCCCAGGTACGTCACATACGGCTCCACAACTGAAAATAAAAAGCAACAAAAGGGAAATAATGTAAAGTAAATCTCCAAAGACAAAGAATTATTCTCCCCTCAGCTTTTGAGGAGCCAGAAGATGCACAAGGAGGCTGTGCCAACCCAATCTTATTTGCCTGCGTCTTTTATCCACGCTCAGCAATAGATTATATTTATCACCTCTCATCAGAACGCCGATAATTGCACTCCCCAGCTTCAAAAGCACCAAACAGTGTCAATCTGAAAAGGAGAGAATGGTGAAGTCTTCAAATAGGAGCCTGTAACCAACCACTGCATTTTTATACCACCACTTTTTAACATAAGATAATATTACAGAGTACCTTCAGTTGATGAAACACAGAAAAACATAACAAAAATCTTCTCAGAGCTGCTTATCATCAAAGATAGTTACTCCATATTCATTTGGCTGTTCAAATAATGTGTAATAAATTCATACGAGAAGAGAAGTACTCAAGTGTTTACTCTTGTGCTTGTAGATGATCCAAGGTAGAATTTTTATTTCCTACAAACAGGTCTTGCAAAAGACCAATTATTCAGATAAGAAAGTTAATGGAATAAGTGTTTACTGCTGGACAGACAGACAAACCAAACCTTCCCAGGGCAGTTCAGAGCTAAAAACAAAGCAAAAATGTCCATAAAGTGCCGTGAATTAAATGCCACCAAATTAGGAGGAGACATGCTGCTGATGACAGCCACAGCCTGGAAATTCAGGGTATTTGCAGACATGAACAGACCCTGTCCCACCTCAGAAGACCAAAACTATACACTAGGACTTTTTGAAAGCAGTTTAGTATATTTCTCATATTTAGTGAAGATGTTTATTAGTCTCTTACTAAATGGAGAGCATGAAGTGACTGGACAGAAGTATCTGACATGTGAACTGCGTTATTATGATTAATGGAGTTCATACATAAGGGGTTATTGCTCTGGAAAACGTCAGATTGAATAATTACTGGAATTACTCCCAAAGGGCTTTAGAAAATGTTCTTCCCAGTTTCGAGTCACGTTCTTATCACATTTTTCTTTTGACTAGAGGGTGATATTTAATTGCAGTTTTAAGTAAAACAAGTACTGTAAGCAATTCATTAAACATTATGAAAAATGATGTATTTCTCAAACAGTCCTTGAAAGTAGCTTTTACTTTTTACTCTCCTCTCTAGGCTATATAGCAAAATCAAATCAATAAATAAAATGGCTTAGTTCTGCTTCTAAAACAAAGAAGCACCTTCTCTCTGTTTTCCATGCATCAGGTTAGGCATAGAATATCCTGGAATTGATACATTGGAATGTTACTGGCAATATTATTAAGATAAGCAGGAACAGATGATGGCATTATTTGGTCTCTTGGATTTCTTAAATCTAATCAGTATTTAATGGAGACAATGGTGCCAGCAAATCCAGACAGTCAGCGAGCACAGCTCAAAAGACTCTGGGCTGAATGTATTTCAGGGAAGTATCCCAAGGTCAGCATTGCTTTGCAGTGCTGCAGATGCATCCAGCAGGCTCGTGGTCCTGCAGAGTGAGGGCCAAGGAAAAGCACTGATGTGGCAAAGGAGAAATGCTTTTATAACTGCTATCAATGTGATTTTCTTCAGGCTGGAGGTAAAGAAGCCAATTCCACCCAACTTCACCCCACTGGCAACAGGGAAGCTTTTTCCCAGTATGTTTGTAATGCCTTCCATTGCTCCATTGCCTTCACGTCCCTCGTGGGGCACAAGAACAGCTACAAGTGATTTGTGCTGACCAAATATCAGTGCATGGTCCAAAACAGGCTGCAGGAAGGCAATGCGACCAAACCTCAGTTGGGCAGAAACATACCTGGGAGCACTCTAGGACAGTAATTCTTGTCCAACAGCTGATGTCTCGAACACCAGAACTGTGTTGATTATTCTCATATTCATTAAGGTTTGAGCCCCTCTGCTCTGGAGCCAGGCTGGGAGAGCTGGGGATGTTCAGCCTGGAGAAGAGAAGGCTCCAGGAAGACCTGAAAGCCCCTTTCAGGGCCTAAAGGGGCTCCTAGAGAGCTGGAGAGGGACTTGGGGCAAGGACTGGAGGGACAGGACAAGCAGGAATGGCTTCCCACTGCCAGAGGGCAGAGTTAGATAAAGTATTAGAAATTTTTGGCTGTGAGGGTGGGGAGGCCCTGGCACAGGTTTCCCAGAGAAGCTGTGGCTGCCCCATCTCTGGAAGTGTTCAAGGCCAGGCTGGATGGCACCCTGAGTAACCTGGTTTAGTGGAAGGTGTCCCTGCCCAGGGCCAGGGTTAGAACTGGATTTAAGGTCCCTTTCAACCCAAACCACTCTATGATTCTCTGATTAGTACACAACAAAAGATAGTCCAGGATGGGCATAATGCAGGAACAGAGGAAGAGACAATCCTTGAAATTAGGAGCTGGAAACAGAAAAACAAAACCAAAGCAAAAAAGAAAAAAGGAAAAAAACCCACCACCTCAGAAAGCAACCCAAGAAGTCCGAAGAACAAGGGCACAAAACAAGCAAAAAAAAAATGAGATACAATTAGAAGAAGCAAAGTGAGGATCTGGAGCCTAGTACTGCTTCCAGGATTGACTTCTTGCATGTTTGGCAATCGTTATTTTCAATTGCTTATCATCTTTTGTCCCCTGCTTGCCGAGGGCCCCCGTTGAGCAGTGTACACATGGCAACAGCAGTAAAGCTTCTGGGGACTGAAGGAGATGTTGGGGCAGACTTGGGAGCAACTTCTCTGCCCGACACCCACAGGACTGGGAGGGAAGGGAACTCAATGGGTTTACAACACACTGAGGGACAAGATCCTCAGCCAGCATTCAAAGGCCGCACCAAGGAGGTGGGCAGCTCAGGAGTTTCACTCCAATGGTTCCCCAAATTCCTAGGATTGCTGCCAGGAACATTACTGATGTAATCATGAAAAATGGTTATTCGTCCACAGCCACGTATGCGCCACACAGCATCCACTTAAACACATAAACACCTTTTCATAGACAAAAATCCCTGAATAATGGAGAAAGAACTACAATATATCTTCAGCCACAGGCATTTCACAGATACTGACCTTCGGGTTTGATTTAGAGGCTCTAACCAAAAAAGCTTGGCTCTACACCAAATCTGAAGAAGAAAATCAAACACACTCTTGTCAAATCATAATTAATTTGCACTACAAAAAAAACAGCAGAAGTAAGCCAAGCATTCTTTAAAAATGGTCTCTAGAATTCAAAACACTCAGTAAAATGTCCTGTATCTCGAAAAAGAGGATGATATTTTCCTGTCTTTTCAAGTTGATTATGCATCTTTCCACTCATTTAAAATATAAATTGAGTCTTAAGAAGCAATAAGCTCTTCATTTTACAGGAATATTAAAGATTCAGAATTACAGCAGTAGGAGAGGAAATAGGATTCTAAAACACAGCTGAAGTAAACCCTAAAGCTTTGTTACTATTTGCCCCTCAAATCTGCTGTTTCACCTTTAAAAACACATATAATGTGAGGGTAATTATGACTCATACTATTGTGTGAATGATGAGAAGGCAGTTGGCATATTCATTCCAAAACTTTGCAGGTAAATTCAGGATCTTTGGATATGTTATAAAGAGTTGCAATATCTTTCTCTACATTTATTAAGAGTAACAGAGCAAACAAACTTTTGATTGCTCTGGATGTTTCTTCCTCATAAGACGTAAAAAGTCTTCAAAATACATTGGAAGAAAAGCAAAGAAGAGCCAGGAATAATTATTTCAAAGGCTGCCATTGGATCTCACAACATTAAATTAGCTGTTGAGCAAAGCTGGGTTTCTAAGATTACACATAACCACACACAAACCTCCTCCACCACATGAAACTGTTCAGTAATGCCCCAGTATTTTTAAGTTGGTTTAAAAAAAACAGGTTAGGTTATTGTCTTTCTTTTTTTTTTTTTTTTTAGAATGCATGACTATCTTTTGTTGTGCCTTTAAGTATGTCCTTCTGAGACTCCTGACCCGTGATTATTTCTCTTAGACATTACATCAGTTGCAAATAAAACGTAATGAAACCATAAATATTTCAGGTAGTCAACAAACCGCTGCCTTTAAGCTTGCAAGAATCACAGTGACTTCTATCTGAAATATGAGTCTTCAACCTGGTTTCTGCTTTATTAATTTTGTGTATGAGCTAATGATCCAGAGTCCCTCTAATCTCCCTGTAAGATGCAATACACATGGAACCAGGATTTCAGCACATTTCATCCCGACTTTTCCCTTCAGATTATGGATATCATCAGAGCAGAAGGATGAAAACATAAAAATCCTGCCTTCTCTATCTGCCAAAATTCACCAAGAAGCAACATAACTGAGACTAACACAGTCTGCCAAAGATGAGATTGCCTGTTCCCTGTAGGTGCTCAGCTACAATCTGACATCCATTTCCATGACTACAAGACAGCTGATATTGGTCAGGCCCTCAGTGAATCCAGGAGTCAGATCTAAGAACATTCCAAATTATATTATTTACAGGTAACATTTTCCAAAGGCACAGCTTATCTGTAAAACAACCCACTTTGCATGTACCAACAGGACAAGGGGGGATGACTTCAAACTGAAAGAGAAGAGGGTTAGATCAAGTATTAGGAAGAAATTCTTCCCTGTGAGGGTGGGGTGGTTCTGGCACAGGTTGCCCAGAGAAGCTGTGGCTGCCCCATCCCTGGAAGTGTCCAAGGCCAGGTTGGACAGGGCTTGGAGCAACCTGGGCTAGTGGAAGGTGTTCCTGCCCATGGCAGGGAGTGGAATGAGATGATCTTTAAGGTTCCTTCCAACCCAAATAATTCTGTGACTTTATGATTCTATTTTTCTCTGGAGTCAATTTAAATGGCATCCTGTGTGATGGACGAGGACTCAATAAAAGCCTTTATTCTATTTCAAAATACTAGCACCGACTTTATCACCAACTCATATTTCTTGAAATAATGTATCCACAAAGGCCAGCAAAAAGGTTCTTTGTCTTTTCTGATTGTGCTTTAAAATACATTTGGAAAGGATTAAGAAAAAACTGATTGCCTAATGCTGAGGAGAACAGATTTTCTGCTCTGAGAAAATCTTCCAAGAGCAGCTCATCCATTTGTAAAAAGACTTTACAGAAGAGTGCCAGGAACAGCTTTTAACTTGTTCATCATAGCTTTCAATAATTGATTTCATAACTTCCTCTCAATTTTCTCTAATTCCTGAACCTTGGGAATCTAAAAAATGTTTACTGCCCCTAAAGTTTTGTCATTGATTAAGGAGAGTGAACAGTTTTGCTTCAGAAGGGCTGTCCCAACATAAGACAAGCCTGAGCAACACAAGTTATTTTCGAGAAGGACACAAAATTCTGGCAAGTCAAAATTCTGGACATGTTTAGGAACGTAACCTGCTTAGTTACAGGGGAGATTCTGCACAGTCCTAATCAACCCTGCAATTCTGTCACTTTGTGGTGCATTCACAGTTGAACCATCACACAACCTCTCTCAGAGTCATCATTTTGGAGTAAATACATCAAGATAAAACAATCAGCCAACCTAAAATACAATGGTGTCAATAACCACCTTGGAGTAGGTACATCCATGTAAGAACAGAACCCTTTCAGTGGAAACAAGTCTTGAAGCACAAATAAAAGACCACTTAACACTAGACTTTATATAAGAAAATAATCCTTACAGATGAACCAGCAACAGTAGCAGAGGGCAAGGTAGATGTTTTCAAGTGTGTGGATGAGCTGAGTCCCTCTTTGCTCTTAAGCTAATTGGAAATAAGTGACAGTTCATTCATTGGCACCTCCAGAAATGCTTGGGAAGGGCTCGAGACACACCTTTCTGGAGTGTCTTGCTTATTCTGAAGGTGGAATTAATTGATTTCCAATTAAATATGACTAACTAAAACCTATACAACTGCTAATCGTTGCACTCCAAGTGTGCTTCCTCCAAGACCTCCCAAGACATTTTTAGAGATATAAATTAGCAGGAGTTAATCAGAACACAATTTTCACTTTCCCTGTAAACCAGAAGTTCCACCAACCTGGTCATTGGATGGTAACACACCAGTCTTTGCTTAGCCATGATGTTGCACGATCTTCACCAACGTGTTGATTAATCACAAAAGAATAGTTTTATTTGTTGCCTTTTTTCCATTACACCTGGACATTCAGAACCAATAACACTGTCCAGAGCTTTAACACCATGCCCAGAAACCCATAGGCAAGTTCACAGATACTTCAGAGAGTCAGTAACTCTTAAGATTATTCAAGCAGTCTACGAATAATTAACAGAGGAAACTTCATCTTACTATGGATATATTTTCCTAAAAACTGACATTTCTGCACATAGGTATCTTGTCTGAGTGACTTTATAGAGTTATGCACAACCAGCTGGGCCTGAATGTGGACACTGAGGATGGAACGGCTGCAATGAGACAGGAAAGTGTTTAGCACCTTGTCACAAACAATAACGGCTTTTACAGAGGAATATCTACTATTTAAAGGTGGTAACAAATCCAATGTGTGTTAGGCACTATGAGAATTAAAGGATCTATGGAGTCACCAGGAGTATTTTGGTCAAAATCCTGTAAAATATGACATGTTTTTATATCTACTAAAAGAGACACGTTGTACAGGAGCTGGATTTCTTATCAGCTGAAATCCTAAATTCTATAGAGAAGGGGCAGCCAATAAATGTCCAGGTTGACCAAGACAGAAACACCAGAGAAATAACAGATTGCTTTACTTTGAGTCACATCTTTTTCTTCCCTTTTCTGTTTTTAAATGTTTCCTTTATACAAAATGCCATGGTTCAGCACCCTTGAAAATTAAAGACTACCAAAGATCAAGGTTTGAGTCCTTCCATTCATGAAAGGAAATTAAAATCACCACTAAAAGTCCCACTTTTTATTACTCTGATATAAACCACTCAGAAAATACCAGAAGGAAGAACTATGTTCAGTATTTAATACACTGTTCTGACTTACTGCATTTTGTGGGTGAATTTATTAAAGGATGTATATATGCAGAGTTTGACATCAGTGGCCAGACTCTGATCTTATTCACTCTGTCCTGGATTGCAGGTAAGTCAAAGTAAATATCTAGGCACAACCAGTAATGGAATACACAAGGAATTAGTAAGAATGAAATTATTTTGAGGCCAGTTAAACCCCACGGGACATTTAATGGTTGGATGATCTTAGAGGTCTTTTCCAATGTTTCTGATTCTACTATTCAATGCTTAATCTGAACTCAATATTAAAAACGTGTATACCAAATACATTGAAGGATGTTTTCCTTTTTCAGCCTGAACAATTCTGACAATCACTGCAGGGTGTTGCCAGTGGATTACATTCGTCATGACTACAAGAAGTAGCTTCCCACTTAAACTTTCTAAAACTTTGTTCACGTTGTTCTTCTGCAACCTACTTTGCATTGATTTAATCAAGCTCCCTTAAACACGTATCAACTGAGTTTGCCATTCTTAAAATATTTTATAATAGCACATTTAATAAAGCTAATTTAAACCCGCTAATTTTACAGAGACTTGCCAGAGGCTTTGAAACGCCACAAAATGTGTAAACTTAACAGTTTGGCTGTGATAACAGCTCAGACAGTGGAAATTAAGCCCTTTGCATTGCAATCATGTTAAAGTGGATTCCTACTTTTATTGCAAAAAAAAGAAAAAAAAAAGCCCATTGCAAAAATGTAACAGAAAATCAATTTACAAAAGATATTACAGGCCAAGACGTACATTCACCCAAGTTTGGCTTTTCAGATCCAAGTGCCCCAGTTCTTGAATTTGGTCACTACTGTGCCTCAACAGCACAGCCCCAAACATACATTGAGGTGTCTCATTTTAAAGACTACCTGGAATCTTTGCTACAAGCAAATTTTGTATAAGTAAAAGCAAGGTTTTCTCATCCAACAGACCTCTGTCAGAGCTTTGAGACAGAGTGCTTAGGGCCATTAATTCTGGGTTCCTAATTCTAGTTGTCAGTCTTCCAGCTGATGCTATGTAGGTTTGCTACTGTCTGCTCTAATTTCTACCTTTGAAAACCAAATGATAATGGATTATATGCTAGTGTGGGAATAGGCACTTTGGGCAGGATCCATGCTGTATCCCAGGTGATAGTAAGAAGCAGCAGAGCAAAAAAAAAAAATATTCAGCTCTTCAGTGAAGCATCGAGGAGTTTCTTCTCTACTAGAGGAATTCTTCACTTTATACATAGCATTTAAATGGTAACTAAGTGATCAGTATCATCATCTGATTTGCTGAAAATGGCAGCTTTCCTTGAAGATATAACTGAAATGTTTAGGGCTACTGTTGCAGATCTCTCCCCAAATCTTTATATGAGAGAAGGCATTAAGACTTCTCCCACGAAGACTTGTAGGGTTGCAGGGTTTTAAGGGACACAACCTCATTGCTTTAAAGCTTTTTCCAGTAACGGTAAAGTTCAAGTCACCTTTTATTTTTTTTTTTCCCCTGCTAATTGCCTCAAAATATTCATCAAGGCAATCCGGAATATATTCTTGGACAAGGTCTTTTTTTTTAGTCTCTCCTGCTTCAGTGCTCTTTCTGTCGGTTCTGTCATTGCTTTCCTTCCTGCTTTTGTGTACTCAGAAGCAGAATTAAGGTGTACTGCAACCAGTGGACACTTGCATAAACAGCCTGCTTTGAATAAAACAGCATGATTTTGGGAGAGGAAAACCACCTCCAGCTTTCCTGCCCAAATGCTAAAACATAGACGAGGTTCATATACTATCAAAGCATCGTATTTTTTGCTTTGAGACCACTGAAATGCCGTGAAGAGCAGAAAAAAAATGTAAATAAACTGAACAAGGAGCATAAAAGCACATTGATTCCCAGGTTCTGAAACTGCAGTTAAAGTGGTTTATATTTGTAATTTATTTAAGGCTGTTTTTGGCAAATACATTAGTAATGCATCTCCTTCACACATTTTTACGCACGAGAGCTTTAAGTTTGCCAGGACCTCTGTAAAGCAACTTTTACTGCATCAAATTACTGCATTCCTTGATCTCCCCGAGCACACACTCCCGGCAGCCAGCCACACTCACACACAACCATCAGCTCTCTCACAGGCACTTCCAATAACAGATCTTTCCAAAAAACTAATACAGTGGTAAAAAAGAGAGTAAATACAACGCTTTTGCCCTGTCCCTCCAGCAGTTTGCACCAGATGTCGACTCAAAACCAGCACATTCTTCTGCAATACTTGTATTTCCACGTGAAACTTCTTCACTGAGAATTGATGCAGAATTGGGAGCTGTCAGCTCCGATCGCGTTCACCGGCACAACGGGCTTGAGACCCTATTTCATAATAGGAAAAGATGGCCAGCGTTTCCCTGACAGAAGTGCCACACATTTTTCAGTCAGTAAAAATTACAGAGCTCGTTGTCAACTCGTTTCCCATACGGAATGAGGACTGCAGATTATCAGGCAAAGATTCTTTTTTTTTTGGTTTTGTTTTCTTTTTACTTTGGTACACAGTACAAAACCCAGCACAATCTGCAAAACTTATTAACTGCCGGGGTTTGAAACCCCTTCTTTGCATGCTGCTGACACGGTCACAGCAACCTATACATTGATCTTATTCCAAAAGCCCAGTGATCTTTAGGCTGCAAGGATTCTAGTTCTGTGTGCTGTAGCACACACTGCAAAGGAAAAGAAAAAAGCCTTTAGGAAAGGCATATGCTGAACACACAAAATATGCAGGATGGAAAAAGACAAAATGTAATTAAAGCTTATATGAAATGAGACATTCCTATTTGCAGAGCTCTGGCTGCAATTTCTATGAGAAAGAATGCACAGAATTTCAAATCATGCTCTATTTAGACAATGTCAGAAGAAAAACACATCCCCCCCCCCCCCAATCTCCACACCCCTCAATCCCCCACCCCAAGACTCCAAAAGGCAAATCTCATCATCGGAACTAAGAGAGAAAAAGCAATCCAAAGAGACCGGTTTACATATTCCTTCCCAAACCAAGAAATCGAGTCTCTCCCTCTCCCGGCTAATAGCTTATAAATTCAGACTTTAAACAAAAGCACCACCAAAAAAAAAAAAAGAAGAAGAATCCTAATTCTCAAGCTTCCTACTTAGCACTGCCTCGCTTTTGATGATTTGTGCGGCTGTGTGTGCGTGCCTGTTTGAGAAATGGCGAGATAGGCTTAAAGTATTTTCCATTTCATCAAAGAGCATATATTACTTTCCTGGTTCGCTCCCGATGTTGGTTTTATGCCCACCCCTTTTCAATCTGCCCATGTCTGAGATGCACAGTGCAGGCGTACAATCATGAGCAGCTTACGACACTCAGTGAACACTGGGTGCCTCTGCATGCTCTAGCAACATACTGCTCAGCTGAAGGGAAGGGATTCTTGCTGTCTCTCTCTGCTCTAAGCATCACCTAACAAGCAAAGCGAACAAAGAATGGGAAATAAAGCGACCCTTAGCCGGTCAGTGAATGAATGGTAACCTCTCTCTGGAGTAAAGGTTGTGCCGGTCAATGGTCGTTGCAAATGACGGACATTAAACAGATTGACAAATCCTGTGGAGTCGTTAGTAAAGAGTTTGGAGTTTTTTTCACGCCACAGTGTTAACTGCAGAGGAAAGGACAGAGGGAGAAGGAGAAGATCAAGCTCATGTACATAGTTCTGAAACTTGCAGGTCCTAGGAGGCAGCTCAAAAGCTAGCTGGACAAGCCTTTCGCTCGTTGAGCAGAAGCGAAGTGAGACATTGTGAGCTTGCCAGCCTTGCACAACATTGAAAGGGACTGAATTTGTAGCACAGAGGGGTCTTTTTTAGCTCTGCATATAATTAGTCCAAACACAAAGGAAGCAACTGAATGGAGGTTGTCACTCTCTGGAAAAGGGTGGGTAAGACACTTTTTAATTAAATTCTTTCATGAAGAAAGATTTTTTTTTTTCCTTTGCTGCAGCATTTAACATGAACAAAATCACTATCATTTTACCTTTGAATGTCTGTGAACTTTAATGCTGCACAGCTCCTGCATGCTGTAAAGTGAAATATTTGCCTCTGTGTTTGTTCTGTTTGCTGTTTTGCTTCGGTTTTCGGGCTTTGTTTCGTTGGTTTGCCTTTTTTTTTTTTTTTTTTTTTTTAATCCCTTAAATAAAATATGATGTAGAATTTGAAAAGATTCAATGGACATTCTCAAGCATATTTGGAAATATTCTTGCTAATGGATTTCCTTCTTATTGGTCTCTGTTTAAACTGGCTGCTGAGGAAGCCCCCGGGGTTGATATTGTGTACGCTGGGTATCTTTTCTAAAATGCTTCCAGCTGTGAATAGTGGGTGTCCACAGCTCTGTCGGTGTGAGGGCAGGCTTTTGTACTGTGAATCACTGAATCTTACAGAGATGCCTCGCAACCTGTCGGGCATGATGGGCTTGTCTCTGCGGTACAACAGCCTTTCAGAGCTGCATGATGGACAGTTCACAGGGTTAATGCAGCTCACGTGGCTCTATCTGGATCACAATCACATTTGCTCAGTGGAGGGGAATGCCTTTCAAAAATTGCGGCGAGTTAAAGAGCTCACCCTGAGTTCCAACAAAATAACCCAACTGCCCAACACCACTTTCCGCCCCATGCCAAACTTGCGCAGTGTGGATTTATCTTACAACAACCTACAGTCTTTGGAGCCCGACCTGTTCCACGGGCTGAGGAAACTGACAACTTTGCACATGCGGTCGAACGCCATCAAGTTCGTGCCGGTGAGAATTTTTCAGGACTGTCGCAGCCTGAAGTTTCTGGACATAGGATACAATCAGTTAAAGAGCCTGGCTCGAAACTCTTTTGCGGGCTTGTTCAAACTCACTGAGCTGCACCTCGAGCACAATGACTTGGTGAAAGTGAATTTAGCCCATTTTCCCAGGCTCATCTCCCTGCACTCTCTCTGCTTGAGAAGGAATAAAGTTACCATCGTAGTAAACACCTTGGACTGGATATGGCAACTGGAAAAGATGGATCTCTCCGGCAACGAAATCGAATACATCGAACCTCACGTTTTCGAAAGTGTACCTCATCTCAAATCCCTGCAGCTGGACTCCAACCGGCTGACCTACATCGACTCCCGGGTCCTGGACTCCTGGAAGTCCCTCACTAGCATCAGCCTCTCCGCCAACGCCTGGGATTGCAGTCGGAACGTCTGCGCCCTGGCCTCCTGGCTGAGCAACTTCCAGGGTCGCTACGACAGCAACCTGCTCTGTGCCACCCCCGAGTACGCGCAGGGCGAGGATGTTTTGGACGCCGTGTACGCCTTCCACCTGTGCGAAGACGCAGACCCCACGAGCGTCAACACCTTCTCCCCGGTGACCAACGGCAGCGACCAGACGCTCGGCTACGGCTCCGCCACCGCCACCTACGACGTGCCGGACAACGCCGAGGACCGGACCACGTACGCCGTCACCATCACCATGCCCGGCGAGAACTCCGAGAACGCCGTGCAGATTCACAAGGTGGTGACGGGCACCATGGCGCTGATTTTTTCCTTCCTCATCGTGGTTTTGGTGTTGTACGTCTCCTGGAAGTGCTTTCCAGCCGGCTTAAGGCAACTGAGACAGTGCTTTGTCACACAGCGCAGGAAGCAGAAGCAGAAACAGACCATGCACCAAATGGCTGCCATGTCAGCCCAGGAGTATTATGTTGATTACAAACCCAACCACATTGAGGGAGCCCTGGTGATCATTAATGAGTACGGATCTTGTTCCTGTCACCAGCAGCCAGCGAGGGAATGCGAGGTGTGATTTTCCTTGTGGGATTTAAACAGTGTGCAACCAAATAACAGCGTGCAGGCAGACAGTGGCACGGGGTGGGGGGGGTTGCTGGGCTTTGCTGGTGGTTTCTGACGTGCACCTCTGCCCAAAATTGTTAAGAGGGGCTGTCCCAGAGACTTGATATTTTAGCTTTATCGTGTCTTAAAAACCTTCAGGACAGCCAATCTTAAGGTTTCATATGCTAATACTCCCTTCGAAGATCTGTCAATATTCAGGAATCTGAGAGTGTAAAAAGGTACCAATTATTGATCTTTTGTAAACTAAGAAAACTGTTTAAAATAAAAAAAAATAGCATTTACAGTTTTTACAGACTGGTGTATATTACATGAATGGTTCCCTGTATACAAAATGCAACAGTTTAACCTCTTTTTCTCTTCATGCTGAGTGTTGAAATGAAAGCTGAGGAGCAAAGAAGCCACGTAAATGAGAAAGCTTAAAATTACCCATTGTAATTAGCACACATTCACGTCCATCATGTTGCTGAAGATATGAAGCATGACACTGGGATTCTATTTTTGTTAATGTGCTACCTGTAACTGGATGTCAGTACAACAAGGAGCCAGTGCACCTCAGAAAGGTTGAAGTTTTGACCCTGTCCCTGGGACAGGATTTCTGAGGGCTTTTAAGTACAGCTCACTTGTTAGTTACTGTAAGATCCATAAAAACTGCATCAGAACCCCTAGAAGTATTTCATATCAAAACTGATCATACTGCAAAGATTCCCTAAAAAAAAAAACAACCAACAACCAAGAAAACCCAAATGAGTGAAACATTGCCAAAATGTGCTTGTCAGAAATATAAAAAAGACCAAAAAAAACCCAATAAATTTAAGGGCTTTTAATAGCTTTTCCCACTTTTATGCTTCTTTTTTGAGCTATGCCAAGAGCAAAGAACCCCTTGTTTTGTGCCCTGTGGTGCCATGGAGAACGGGGAAGAGCAAAAGCTATTTGGGTCTCAGTGATGAAACCTGTGTGTCTGAAGAGCAAAACCACTGTCAGGGGAAGACAGAGAGGTATTAGATCCTACTTCTGGGTCCTATAGTAAACTGCTGGCAAAGCCTAGCTCAAGTCCCTCCCTCCCACCACCAGCCCTCACTAACAGAACAACCCTAAAAACCTCTGCAGAGGCTGGAAGTAGATGAACCCTCCTTACTAATGACTGATAAAAGTGGAATTGATGGATATAAAGCAGTGATTTCACAATGCAGAATCACCCAGCTGTTTTATCTGACTGCCCTTAAGTAAAGGCTTCCTTTCCCTCTATTTTGGATTTTCCCCCCCGTACTAATTGACGGTGAGGGAGTTTTGTAACACCAGGCAGAGCATCTTGAAATTTTCTTCCTACGGCACTACATGGGAATAAAACGTTACGGATAATGAACTGGGTGACATTTCTATGCTTTGTACATGTTTCTCTATCCTCAGGTTACCACCAAAAAGAGGAACAATTGCAAAATCTTACATGTATTTTAATGTAACAGAGGGTTGTTGGGTTTTTTCCTTTTTTTATAGCATCGAAGTGCCACCTACTCTTACAAGGCTGTAGCAGGCTTATAAAACAGAAAATAGGCACAGAATAAATCACTTGTTTTCCTGCACAGCAGGTTTTAGCCATTAATTTTGAGGGTAAAGAGTGACTTTTTTTTTTTTTTTTTCTGACTGACACTATTTTAAGGAGTCAGAATTTATTTTCATCAATTTGATACATCTCATCTTGTGTAATATTAAATAAGGCAATAGCCTTTTAATCAAAATTTTTATTCGGTGAGACTATAATATCATCTGTGAAAGCAATGAGATTATGTACTGGGAGAGGACTGTTTCATAGAGAATTTAATGAAAATCAGCTGCTTTTTCACTAAAGCCACTGAAATTTCCCCCACAGTTTCAAACAAGCTAGCACTGTTAAACCCAGGCTTTTCTCTCTTTAAACAAATGCTCATTTCTCTTCCTGTGCCTCAAACCCAGAAGGGCCTGATCCATCCTGAAACTCCCAAGTGACCTGAGGGGTTGAGCCTCCATGTACAAACCTAACAGGAGGACAGAGAGAAGGTACAGACCCCCTTGTCTTTTGGGGTGCCTGGTCATGCTTTAGGCAAAAAAAAGAAAACTTGCCTACATACATGCTAACTGAGGGCCAAGCTATATTTATTTTCCCCATTGAACCCTTCTCTGAAATTAGCAGGGAATTTTAACTGTGAAAAATTGGCTCTCCAACTTTGGACTAGGCTGTATGTTCCTCAAATCCACAGGGCAGCACTGCAGCCAGCAGGGCTGATCACAATTAGTTGCCAGGAAGCTTCCAAAAAGTCAACTAAGATCTTTAAAATATTGTCTGCATATGGCAAAAAAGAAAAATAATATATATATTAACTGGCTTTATTTCTATAATGAACCCCTGTTGCTGCAAGGAAATGTCTTAGTGCAGTCATGGCTTTGCCCCTGTAAACCTAAGACAAGACTGATCCCAACAAACAATCATCCCGTGGTTGTATTTCGGTGTATTTTTAGCATACTTGTGGGTTGTATTTGAGACACACGAGTGGTTGCACCCCTCTGGAGTTGTTCCTGCTGTTTATTGGTGTTAGCAACCTCCAGCCACGTTTGCAAAGGCAGGAGCGACCCTGCCTTTGGAATTTGTTCACCTCTGTGTGTCCTGCATCTTTCACTGACAGCTCAAGTAAACTGAGCAGAGCGTTTCCCTTTGGAGGTGCAGTGATTTCCTAAGTGGGAGCTTAGGAATTTTGGTGTTGCCTGTTGCCATTTCTCCTGAAGAGAGGTGGTGACACCAATGACTTGCCGCCCTGAGCAGGATGATGGATGGATCCTCCGTGTGGAGCACGGCCCTTATTAAAGGATGGATTTCAAAATCTTCAGGGGGAAATCTTTTCTGAGGGTAACCTCTTCTAGAGACAACCTCCCAGTGATCCCCAGAGGACCTCTGGAGATCCTGACACCCTCTGAACATTCACTGGTGAAAAGAGGGGTACCACTGCTGTTACCTGGCACTCCACAGGGTGCCCCACACCTAGTCTGAAAGTTTACATGAAATATATGTGGGTAATAAAGAAATAAAAGAGTCAGAATGTCATTTCAACCCAGCTATTGCAAATCCATTTATTCATCCTGCTCCAGGCTATTTCCATTGGTGTATATGAGAGTTATTATATTTGTACTGCATTTATGGCAACTGCAGGGACAAATTTTCCCTAATTCTTTCTTCCAAATTTTGTGTTCAACAACTGTCCAGAGATAAGTCATTCCCTCTCTTTGATGCCCTTATGCTGGCGTATTAATTGGCTCCAAATTCAAAAGGAAGAAAAAAAAAAAAAAAAAAAAAGATGCTTTTGGGGTTAGTTGTGACAGTTTTGTCCAAGAGATGCTTGGGGAATATCAAAGGAAGGAAAATATTTTAAATATTCCCTTTCTAATGCTCTACTTAATAGGACTAATCTCGCTTTTATAATGAGGTAATTAGCATTATTTTCTTCATATTTAACTGTCTTTTTAAACACAAGACAGGGTGAAAGGCAAACAAAAGCACTACCTTTTTTGAGGCTGGTTAACAGTACGAGTGTTATAGATCTCTAACATGCAATCTCTTGCTGCTCACATCAATACCCACTCTCACAGTGCACCCAGTGCTGAAGGAACTGTTGCTGTGTATGCTCTGAATGTATATAAGGGATGATTTATTTTCCTTTCTGTCTCTTTCTTTCCTTCCTTTCTGTACTACTTTAAAAAAAAGAAAAAAAGATAATTATATGAAACCACAGAATCAATGCTAATGTACCACATTCTGTTTCTGGCCTGGAAATATAAAATACAAAGAAATTCTGTGTTAAAGCTGCAAATTCCCTCCTTTGCCATGCTGTCTGGGTACTGCAGGGGGTCAGACCAAGGGATGCCCCCTCCCTCCGTGGTCACAGCAATAGCTGAAGATGCAGCCCCTGGTTCAGAGCTGCCTTGCAAACCTGTGCCAGAGAAAGACCATTAACCATATCTAAGGATATTTTTGTATGCTTTAATATATTCTGTATATGTTTTTATGGCTAAGGCATCGAGGGGTAGTTGAAATGAGTCTGTTTGATCATTTTCTTCGGTTCTGATAAAAAAAAACCAACAAACACAGCAACTCATTTGCTATTCAGATGGACTAAATTTGTTCCTTGTGTGTGTCTCATTCTCCATGAAAAGCAAAAGGACTCCCTGAATCCCTCTCCCTTCCCCCCCCCTCCCCCAGCTTCTCCAATGGTATTCAGAGTAGCAAATAAGGAGTACTTAATGAGGAAGCTTTTTTCTAGTGCTATAACAGTAATAGCAGTAATAATAATGAAATTAAGAGGAGACAAAAGATAAGAGAAAAGACTGGAGTAATGACAACTAAATCAGGGTGTTACTGGATTCCTTTGCCTTTTCATTTTTTAAAGATGGTTAATCCAAAGAACTAGCACAGATGAAAACCCAAGACTGAGGGTGGGTGGAGAAAGCAGTTTTAAAAACTGTGCAAGCAGGGATGAAGCAGCTTCTGCAAAGGAGGGTACAGCACTAAATAGCTTCATTCAGCAGGAGAGAGAATAGGGAAGGGTGAGGGGATGGGATGGCAGGAAAGGGAAGATGAGAACGGGTGAGAAGGCAAGGGGACCACTGTGCACACGAGGGAAATGAGACTTTCCAGTGCCTTCCCCTCCCACATGAGGACTGTGGCAAGGACAACAGCAGAGATGTAAGAAGGATACCCAGCACCTCTCCCCCTCTCTCTTTCCAAAGTCCCAGCCACACACCCTCAGCACAGAGGCACAGACAGACGTGCTTCCCCAAACACACGTGCCCACAGCCCCGTCATTTCCTCCGCCACCTCCCTGTTCCCTGCGAGCACAATGTCCCCCTCATCCACCGCTCTGTTCGCTCAACTCCAGCGCTGTGCCTCTGTCACTGATTGCTTTGGCTGGATTTCTTAGCTATTCCAGCCATAGTTCACCACAGGCTTTCTAGAAAATCAGACTTTTCTACCCAAAATATCTTTTTTTTTGCTTTGTTTAGTCTTTTAATAAACCCTCGTTTAGAGAGATGGGTGATCTTGAGCTATCACAGATTCTCCTGCTGATTATATCTACACTCACATTCAGCTTTCATGTTCACAGCTATTATGACAAACAGATCTGAGATATTTTTGCTGTGTTCAATTTCCCATTATGCACCAAGGTTATGCTTTTCCTTGACCTGCTCAACCCAGTCTAATATTAACAAATTGAGCCTTTACACGGGTTCCTTTCCAAGCATGTAGTTGATTAGGAATTTAGGAAATGCTGGTGATTTAAAGATTAACCTTTCATATAATTACTGACATAAACCAGTGCTATTAAGGCATTAGAAACAACTATTCAGAGCTTATTCTCCATTTAGGAAAAAAAACCCACCCAAAAACCAAATCACATTTCAAGCCATGCGAAAGACTTTCCATATACCAGCCAATTTTTACTTTTTTGTTTTTCTTTTTTAACAGCAGAAAAACCTGGTGAAAGGAAAGGAGTAAGCACAGCCTACCTCTAAAGTTATGTAGAGGAAAGCAAAGCTATAAAAATAATACAGAAACCAAGCAACAGTCTTCTGCTGGCAAGACACAGCTTGTAATTGGGTGGGTGGCTGTGAAGAGCCGAGATGAATGCTGCAGAGCACTGTAATTTTATTGCACTGTGTCTGCTCTAAAGTGAACATATTTGCAATGAAATCTGTATTTCCGTGAGAACAGGGCAATTGTTTTTTTTGTTATAAAGATAACATCACTTGCTGGCGTTCAATTCAGACACAATTCTTCAACCTTTAAAGCAATTACTGTTCTTATTCGCCTTCGCTGGGGGGGATAGTTGGGGGAAACAGTCAAATGGAACAGGCTGCGCTGAAAGGAGTTTGAGCCTAAAGTCCCAGATTTGCATTACAAGAGAAGAATTTCGGTTTTAAAATAAACACCAACTTTTCACCTTTTCCTCCCTTTCTCCTCTTCCTAAAAAATCCGAATAACTACATCACTTCTAGAAGTCAGAGGGTGGCTAAAGGATAACACTGTGAGCATCTGTGCTTGGCAAACACACTCACTATTCTGCTGAGGCACTTTTATTTTCAATCATTTTGCTGCTCTCATGTTCTCCACATCCTCACCAGACACAGCAAC
This sequence comes from Lophotriccus pileatus, assembly GCA_035583135.1. Classification (NCBI taxonomy): domain Eukaryota; kingdom Metazoa; phylum Chordata; class Aves; order Passeriformes; family Tyrannidae; genus Lophotriccus; species Lophotriccus pileatus. The sequence goes on from JAWWES010000133.1 coordinate 69,367,577, forward strand.
TAACCACCAGGAAGATGTCTTTCAGCACGGGTGCTATGGGAACATGACCAATTCCTTTCCATTTCTGAGCTAACAAAGACTCAATCCAGGATTCCAAAGGTAATAGGTAAGTATAAAAATCTACTTCATCACCAAATTATCATTTTTAGCACAGCAGATTTCTCTGGCTGACATGGCCAGACACTAAACCCAGTCATTCTTTTATTACCAACTTTATTCTGGCCCTTTTTGCTGATGAGCCTTTCCCCTAATAGCAGAACAGAGCACGGTGCCAGAGAGAGGGCTAAAAATTGTATTCTCAGTAAAGTCTGAATGTAAAAAAATATGCATGGACACATCAAATTGATTTAAGGGCTGATCTAGTGAAGGCAATGCAGCTTCTATACGGCAGATCTCCCTGTAGTAGCACACCTCTGTACCCTAGTGGTTACAGTAAGGTATGAACAAACATCCTCTGGTAGCTGGGGGACTCCAACTGGAAACAGATTTCTGAATACCTTTTAGAATATATGCTTGCTAATTTTTATCCCTTCTCACCCATTCTCCCATCTCTCATTCCCAGAACCTCACAGGCAGGGTGAATCAAAAGCAAGAGGGGGAGGAAGAAGAGGAAAACCCTGAAAATCCCACACTAAGCTGCAAGACCAGTCCACAGCTATTGAATTTCAGAGGTTTTGGTTCTTTTCACCACTGTCAGCCCTTTGAAACACATCTGCTATCAACCCTCTTTGCAAGATGAGAGGCAAACTGAGTTCCCAGGAGTAAACCTGGATGTGTCTCCGTGGTTCAGTGCCTGTCTGACAGCCTGCCTTGCTAAGAGAGCCTGGTAAATATTAAAGAATGTTAATAATAATGAGATAAACAACCTGGGGATTTTTCCCACCTCTTTTTTTTTTTTTTTTTTTTTTTTTTATAAACTTGGCTCCATACTCAAGTTTATCTTGACAGAATCTGATCCACATTATTTCCCAAAGCAATTTTTTTCAACAGCAAACAGAAATCTGTGGCTGCTGCTAAAAGGTTTGCTAAAGAGGCCACTGCATGTCAAATGTTTACCTTAATTTCATGTAAATGTCACTCCATATTGGACATTCTGTGTTTCTTTACCAGCATTTGCAGCTGCCTCCACCTTCCAAAACCTTCCCCTTGCACCTCAACTACCTTTACAAACAGCCCAGAACCTGCTGCTACTGTCAGATCAAATTCCCAAACAACAACTAGATGTCATGAATTTATTATGTAATTGATGTACTCTAATAAATTGAATGTGAATCCTATGGCCTGAAAGACAAGGAAATCATGGAGACAATAAAGGAGTAGAAGGAAGGCATCTGACAAGCTCTCCATGGGCAGAAAATCCACAAAACAATGTGGGACAGTGCTGGAGGAGGTGGAGGAAGGTGGAGGGCACAAAGCATCAGCTGAAAAAAAGGTGAATTACATGGGATAGAGGAAATCACTGCTAAAAACCAAAGCAGGTAAAGGGGACAGTGCCCATAACAGATTAATCAGCAAGATTTGGGTGATAACCAACACAGGAGAACCTCAAGAAGGGTTAACAAAACTCTGTGGTGGTACTTGATGACCAAATGAGTACAAACAAACATGTATTTGCAGTGGGAAAACAGCAATCCATGAAGCCCTGTGGAACTAAAGCCTGGGCTTATTCATTCCTCTGTCCATCTTTGCTCTGTCATCATGGGCTTTTTGGTATATTTTTAATTTTGTTTTTTACTTTTTTATTGCTGGTTTGCACAGAATTGGACCCACAGAGATTGTGCTTTTACTTTACAGGAAATTTGCTAAACCAAAATTTGGTTTTACAATGGGAGGCACTTCTAGCCTGAAGTAAACCTTATTGCATTGGTTTTGTGTATCTATTTCCCTGGTTCCAGAAACTGTTAGGGGTTACATTAGGTTATTCCAGCTATTGGAATGAGTATCTTCCCAGAAAGTTCACTGAAGTAGTTTTATAAAGTTACACTGAGTATCTTTCCTAACAAAAAAGAGTTGAAAACTTTTTTCCCCCTGGTTATCTTTTCCCATTATGTAGGATACTCCAGCCCCAATCTGTCATTTTTCATTAGCAAAGGAGCCAAGCTATGGCTGTTAATGAAAACCCTTAATGAGGATTTGGTGAATAAGTCCTGGAAAATTAAATTCCAAAGAAACACTAAAATCTACCTCAGATCTATTGTTTGCAGGTAATAGAAAAGGGGAAATGAAAGAGTGTTTAAAGCAACAGGGCATTTAAAACAACAACAACATGGTGTTTATGAAGAAATGAAAAAAAAAATCATGGAATCACGGAATGTTAAGGGCCGGAAAAGACCTTAAAGCTCATCACATTCCACCCCCCTGCCATGGGCAGGGACACCTCCCACTAGAAGAATTTGCTCAAGGCCTTATCCAGCCTGGCCTTGGACACTTCCAGGGGTGGAGGGGCAGCCACAGCTTCTCTGGGCAACCAATTCCAGCATCTCACTATCCATAACTAACTATAACTACAAATTACTAAAATATACTCCACTTCTCCTAGTTTAGAGCTGAGCAGAGCTGATCATAGCAGACTGGTAAGTCTTATCTCAGTAGCTGTTAATTTAATTTTGAGATTTATTAAGGTCTGCAATACCTTAATACAGGGATAAATTGATGGGTTGTCTGTAGAGTAGCATCATAATGCTGTAATCAGCTGCACTCCTGAACTTTTGGACTAGCATAATAGTATTAACACAGTGGTATAAAGAACAGGCAATCTCATATTTGGGCTTTTAAACAGCTTTTGACAAAATGCCTTTTAAAGATTTCATTGCCCCATAAATAAGACAAGCTCCATGGTCACAGAAAACTAGATAAGCCCCCCAAAAACACAGTGGTCTTTTACTGAATACAGTGAAAAAATGGAGCATAGTGTGGTCCCAAGGCCAGGGCTGCTGAATCATCCCAGCTCTGATCAGGAAATAGATGGCATTTTTCAAATGACAGATTATTTATACAGTGAAAAGTAATGAAAATCATGAGGATGTTCAAGGGGACTACCAAAGGCTGAAGCTTATATAAACCCTGATGGATGAAACTCTGAATTGTCAAATACAGAGCAAAGGACAAGATATAAGGAAAACTGTTCATCTGTGCCCTGGTGATGTAAGTTATAGGCAAGAATTGGACAACTGTCTTTGTGGGTATTGCATTAAAATCTCTGCTCAGTGTGCAGAGAGGAAAAAAATAAAGGTGGAAAAAAGAAAAGTGGAATAACATCTCAAATGTACACGGAACAGAACAGCTCTCAAGAAATTAAATAGCTTGATATCAATCACTACTACGCCTTCAGTTGGAAAATCCTGTTAGAGATAAGTTAGGAAAGGATCTAAGTGCTAGATAAGGATAAACTACCGACAGGTAAAAGGATGAATGATTTAGGGAAGCCTGGATGTGAGGAGAGAGGCAAAGAAACCGGACCTACAACTGCAGCACAAGAACAAAACGTGGATCCACCCACCCTCTAGTGGCCAGTCCACACAGGGCTACTGCAAAAATAATCCAAATCACTGGCAGTTCACTTTAAAACAAGCACACACACGTCTTTTTTTATCCCCCTTTCAGTTTTATGTTGCTTCCTAGTGTATTATTATTTTCCCCTCCTCATTAAACTGCCTGCTGTATTCCTGTGTTGTTTCTTGTCATCACTTGGTGCTGAAGCTGTTGCACAGAACAAGAATTTCTTTTTTGTACAGTGCTTCTACCGGCCTGCAAGAAGAGGATACAGAGTGTGACAGGGCACCATGCACATTCTAGCACCAGAAATAATCATAAATTTAAAAAAATAAGCTTTGGAACTCATTGTACAAGACATCACTGATGCAAAAAATAGGCACTGAGAAAAGGAACAGTTGTACAGAAATGGGAACACTGGAACTAATTTGGTACATGGATCCCTAAAACTTTTCAGATTAAAAAATATTATTTTTCAGGAACAGCATCTGGGGCAAGGCACATCATGCAGTGGAATTTATTTCCTAATCATGGACCAGTCACTGAATTTCAGTGTTTCCAACCAACCTGCACAGCTATAGTCACCTGGAGGAACTGGGGCCAGGAGAACCCTTCACATCCCCATGTTCTGAATACACACAGGTTCTTCTTGGCCAAATGCCTTCTGGAGGACATTTACTAAAACTGGAAGAAACCCCAATTTTACCAATTTCTCAGAATAACTCAATATTACAGACCATTTCCTGTCACTATCTTTTAACAATCCTACCCTAAAACATTTTGGGGACTGAAGAGATGAGATGGGAGGACTGAGCTGGGGGACACTGAGAGGTGCTGCTGAGGACTGAGAGTGAGCTGTGCTCTGCTCCTGGCTGGGATGACACCAAACACTGGGTTAGGACTGGATATTTTGTTTGTTTTCTGCCAAGAAATAAAGAAAGAACAAACCTGGTGGCTTGAAACAGAAGTGAACAATCCTTTGGTTGCAATTCCAGGGAGCCTATTACATCCTTAGGTAATTAATTCCAGTGTACCAGGCTGTGGTTGTGGGGCAGATAGAAAGTAGCAAGGGATTACATTTATCTCTTGTAAAAATTTTTCCACCTCTTCAATCTCTGCTTTAAAAGCCATCTTTACTACTATTTTTTAAGATCTGAGTTAATTTATGTATCTAATATACAAATTAACCCTTTCTACAAGTGATTTGCTAAGAAATTACAGTGTGTTTCTAATTGAGGCTTGTAACACATCATGCCCTGTTGTATGCATTTCAGTAACTAAAGCAGGGCTACTGCCCTTCTATAGATATTCTGAAATGACCATCTAAGATGGTGCTTTCTTGTACCTTACAGTGGCCTAGATGGAGTTCAGAGCTTGCACTCTTATTTTAATAATGAATTTGTTAAATTGAAGTTAAAAAACACCACCACAAACACAGCACAGTTTGAATTCTCACACCTTAAATTACAAAAGAAAAAAAAACAAACAAACCCCATTTTCAACATCTTAATAATTTACAGGGTTAAAAATAGCTAGAGACAACAGGTTACTCAAATTATTTGTATAGAATGATGTTTGCCATTTGTTTTTCCATTACAAAATTGATTCCTCACTGGCCACAGCCAGTCTGACAGTCTATCCCTTACTGAGGCAATGCCAGACAACTCTTGTACTCATCATGGCCACTGTCAAGACAGTTTTAAGAATAAGAACATAAGGAACTGTAGAGACAACTTAAAAAAAGTAACAAAAGACACTTGAGCACCGTGGAGATGGGCACAAGTATCAGGAAAAGCTTACAGGGAAACCTGAAGAAAGCTGATTCTCTGCTCACTATGGAGAGAAATCCAGACTGATCCACCAAGGACATCTATTTTCCCATCAGCACTTACAGAGAGTCACATACATATTTCTGACAATCACAGAAGGGATTAAAAAGGAGGGATTTGGAGTATTTGGCTGAGCACCTCGCACTGGGGGGGAATTTCTTACCTACTGGTTAATGCAATAATACACTCAGTTTTGTATAAGAAATTCATATTTTCATCCATACATCTCAGTCTTACCCTGTCAAATATTTTTTTTCCTATGTTCCTCCTCACAGTGCACAAAAGGCAAACTCTGATTTTTTTAGCTGAAGAGCCAAAAGTTTCTCCATGTTGAATAAAAGGGGCTTCTTCAGAATGACAGCTGAGTGTAATCTGTGATTTTCCTTGAGTGCCATTACCGGGGTAAATTAAGTGTCAGGGTTCCAGCCTAATTCATCCCTTATTAATTAACAATATCAACTTTTCTCTTTTCATTATAGATAACACATTTTACAGGGTACCAGAAGCAGTTTTCTATTACTGAAGTTATCTCAAATATCCGCCATAATTTAAAAAAAAAACAACAAACAACAAAAACCAAAGCCAAACCCACCCAAAACCCAGAAAACATTCAATCATAATTTAAATGAAAGATCATTTCTCCCTTCACTAAAATGAAATCTTAAAAGCCATTTAATTAAACTGAATGATAACTGAATGACTTCAACCATGCAAAGAATTAAAACTAAAGCGGCCTCTCTCTCCCCAGACACTAAAATGTGGCATGACAATTATTTACCACAAGGAAGGAAGCCTTAACAGAGCAAATTATTCCGAGCAGGCTTTTTATTTTCATAAATAATAACTTCTTTATGACTTCATTTATTTGCGTTTTCAAGCGCAGATTTTTACCTGTGTCTTTCTGTAACGCTCAGGGTGACAAGAAGTTGTCAAGCGACCACATGCTCCGAACATCAGCAAAGAGTAAAACCTCAGAACAAGGCCCAGGTTCTGTGAGACTCTCACAGCTTTTAGTTAAAAAAAAAAAGAATTAATTTCATGTTTAAGCCCCCGGTGAGCCTGACAAACCACTCCCCCTCCGTCATTAAACCAGCCTTGCCCCAGCTGCAGCTTTACCATATAGATGATGTTCACCTGGACACATAAAGACTGTTTGCAAGCACCTGCAACACCTGCTTGGAGCAATTTATTTGGCTTTTTCAACAGTGGACCTGTCTGCCCCTACCTCACAAGTTTTATCTGACCTATAGCTAACCTTGGATGAGTTCGTTTTCCCCTCCCAGGAGTTAAAAAGAGAAAGTTTCTTTACATTGCAAATATTATTTGCTCAGTCTCTTCTGTGTGTGTTCTGTGCTTCCAGAGGATTAAAGAAGAAATTTTATCACGGAAAGAATAGGAAAATAGATTTGCAGATGTAGCAATCTTGTAAAGCCCAGAGTGCAGAAAAAAACACTCACGCTACCATCAGGAAGGAAAAATCATTTCCCAAATTGTCCCAAGCCTCTTCCTACAGAGATTAAAAGGACAATGATGCACCTCCTACGTGACTCCTTTCAACTTGTAACAACAGGGCAGCTCCAATTCCATTCCTGTGATTAGGCTCAGGATTTTTTCACGCCTCTCTCTCGGTTCCTATATTTGTCAGGCATTTTTTGCAAAGCAAACACAAGTTATTTTATTCAGAGGTATGTGGGGGAAAAAAAAGTGAACTGGTCCTTGATGCATTAGTCAGGTTTCCATCACTACGAAGTAAAGCATCAATTGGGATGAAAACTCTAGAAATCACTTTTCTTTTTTTGGTATTCTTGCCAACTACATTATTACGCCCCAAATGATTTTGTGCCAGGTGGTTTGGCTAACAGATGGAATGGTGTATTTGTTCACTCTTCACAAACCGAGCTCCTTTCAAAAACTGTGAGCCAGAACTATCTAAATTACTGATTGACAATCACAAATGCCTAATAATTAATTTAACTCTAGCTACAAATTGCAGTGAGTCCTGTGAGCACTATATGTGACAGTGTCTTTACAGTAGCATTTTTAAATCCCGGCAGATAAAAATATTGGTGTGAAATGATGCACTGCAGACAAAAGAGCTTTGGTATGAAGCGTCTTAGGAATGTTTAAAGTAGGACATATTACACAAAAGGCACTGATGGGCTTGAGAGATGGACCCCTGAGAACCTCAGGAACTTCAACAAGGCCAAAGACAAGGTCCTGCACCTGAGTCTGGGCAATCCCAAGCACAAGTACTGGCTGAGGGGAGAATGGATCAAGAGCAGCCCTGGGGAGAAGGACTTGGGAGTGCTGGTGGACGAGAAGCTCAACACACCTCATGTCCTGGCTGGTCCCACAGCGTGGGCAGCAGGAGAGGGGGGGATTCTGCCCCTCTGGTGAGACCCCACCTGCAGAGCTGCTCCAGCCCTGGGAACAACAGCACAAGGACGTGGAGCTGCTGGAGAGGGTCCAGAGGAGGCACCAAGTTGATCAGAGGGATGGAGCAGCTCTGCTGTCAGGAAAGGCTGAGAGAGTTGGACTTGGTCAGCTTGGAGAGGAAAAGGCTCCAGGTTGACCACCTTAAGCACCTTCCAGTATCTAAAGGAGCTCCAAGAGACTGGAGAGGGACTATTCACAAGAGCCTGGAGTGCCAGGACAAGGGGGAATGGATTCAAACTGACAAAGGGCAGGGTTAGATTAGATATCAGGAAGAAATTCTTCCCTGTGAGGGTGGTGAGGCCCTGGCACAGGTTGCCCAGAGAAGCTGTGGCTGCCCCA